>JAKSZP010002707.1:0-226804 GCA_022478985.1 Massospora cicadina
AATAAAACAAAGCACAGTGATCATTACATACATGGAGTTTAGGGATGAGCCAAGCAAATGATGGCGCCAATAGGGCAGCACCTCAAACACAGCTAATATCTTTTTGTCATAAATGGCGTAGCTTAACCCTGGTAAAGACATTTTCTGGGAAAATAACCCGCCGGATGCTCTATATCATCTCCACCTACTTGAGACAAGGAAGACACTATTGCAAAGTTGGAAGCATCAGTAGCCAAAATAAACTCTTTTTATGGATCTAAATGGCAAAGGACAGATGTAGACAACATGGTGCACTTTACCGCTTGGAAGGCATCCTGCAAAATGGGGGATCACTGGAGAATTTTTTCCCCACTTGCATTGTACAAGGGCGCCGCCACCTCAGAAAATTTTTTTGCGTGAATTTCTTTAGAAACGTACACATCCCCAATAAACTCCTCAATTCCTTGATCGAAGTCTGGGGTGGGCTACTCAAAAATTGCCTTCTCTTTGTCCAGAGTTATCATGTGGCCTTGGTCAAACATGTCGTTGCCCATGAAGGTGACCTAGGACTTAAAGAACTCGCACTTACTGAGTGTTGAGTAATTGATTGGACCTAATCATTGGATATTTGATCAAAACAGATATTAGTGATTATTGTTCAGGTGTATCCTAAGTATATCCGAACTTGGGAATTGCAGCCTAGCAATTTCACTTAGTAATATTTGACTATGATGACATGGGCTTGAGGGCTTTGTTGGTTAGTTCAGACTTAAATTAAGTTTTGACTTAATAACTTGGGCACGTGGGCTTTGTTGGTCTATGTCAAAATTAGTTTTTAATGTCGGTCAAGTTTTTGATTGAATTAATTACTAATTAGTGTATGAATCGCCTTGGTATGTGCTGCTAATTACATGTGAGAGCAAATCGGTTCAGCTATTTTTTGAAGACACATATGAAACTCAATCTCAAGAATAATGACAGTGTTTACTCTGAACCTTGAGGCTGAGCATGATGCCCTGAGTCGAAGTATTTGTAGACGTTCAAACAAACTTTTTAAATGGCCAAGTGCCACTGAAAATGAGACGTCATGAGTAAGATGTAGTGAACATCAAACCCTATAAAAAACCCTTAAGTTGACACTAATAAATATTATTCAACTACTGGACTTGTTTATAATTTTAACTTGTAAACTTTTTTGCGTTTAGTATTTTACTTTGTACTAGTCAATATTTACTTGGGATCAGTAAGATCTGGGCGGCGTGCCATCATCCAAGTAAACTACAGGGTATATGATTTAAGTACTACCAAAAAGTTATATTTTAAATTCCAAAATACCATTCTGTCTATTGTCCTCACACAATAGACGCACAAAACTTCATTTCACACCTGACAAAGAACCAGCCATCAGAAGAAAGCCCAAAACTCAACACTGATCTTCAGCGTAAGGCCAGCTGCCCTTAAACGCTCCATCACTTACCACAGGTGTATTGCATGATAATCTTGATCAGGGGAAAACACCAAATTATCATCCATATAGGCAACAGTACATACACCAAGCCGGTCCCCAAGGCCTCATCTATATGGCATTGGAAGATATCAGGTCCATTTTTAAGCCCAAATGGCATAACCTGAAACTCAAAATCCCTTTCTAGTTTGGAAAGCGCTTAGCCACTTCTGGCCCTTCTTAATATGTATCTGAAGAAAGCATTTCAGCAATTAAGTTTGTAGAAGACTCTGACTATCTCCATGTAGCAAGCAAACTGTAAGTTCACTGGGATGAGATTCAAATCTGGTACTGTGACATTTTTAGGTCCCATAATCTACGCATAGGTGTAGAGTACCATTAACTTTCTCCACAAAGAGAATTGGGGAGCATACTGGAGAGGTACACTGAAATATTGCGACTTTAGTTAACTGTTCCTTAACCCACACATCTAAGGCTGATTCCTCCCCCACAGTCAAAGGATAAATGTGAGAAGATGTATGAACCTGATCAACAGTGAGTTTGAACTCATAATTAAATTTTTGAATGAGCTGGTAGTACATTGGCTAAAGCCGCATCAAAATAAAGATTCCAGACCTTATAAGCAAGAAGGTAATAGTACCTTCAAAGAGGGTTTCAATAATGGATTGAGACTGAGTGTGTGGACTTTGGGCCATAGGGGAAATATGCCCTGAGAGTTACCTTCAGATAAGGGGAGAACTAATTTTTGACCATTCTTCAAACTTAATGTCATGGTATTGTCTTTCAAGTTGATTCTGGCATCAAACTTTTCTCCACTACTTTACTCCTAAAATAATGGGGTACAAGAGGTTTTTGATTGCTTGGAAGTGGTCAGCCAAATAATATTTTCCAACTTGATAATCACTAGCCCTAGAACCTTCAGCATGGGATACCTTGGTATGCCACTCCCCTAACTATACCACCAGGCAAGTAATTAAATTTAACTTAGACAGCTAGGTCTTGGTCAATAAAATTTTCAGAAGCTCCTGCATCAACTAAGGTAGTGGTGCTTACTTTGCCTAAAGGGGAAGAAAGGGTAGTAGATAACAAAAATATCCATGAGATTTTTAGATATAGCAGATAACGTCAACACCTCTTCAGAAAACCTTTCACCTGGCATAAGCATGCCTCCAGGATAAGTTTTACTTCATAAAAAGGAAAGGGATATTTGGCCACTCTCACTACTGAGGACACATCTTACACCATATCTTCAGCAGTTGCAAAAACATTTATGTATTTTAAAAGCAATTCCTTTTCCATGTCATTTGTTCTGTGGATCATGGTAGGGGTCAAGAGGGGGTTTTCCTCTGTAATCTGGTACTCAGGAATAGGGACTGCATAAAAGCTGCAAGAGCTGACAATCAGCTCATTACAATTTACTTTGTTCACATTATAAAACGCTTTTTTGGCTTCAATGACCCCATACCTAATCCAATGGGCAGATGTTCATTGTTATTCAAGGCCATCACCAACAAGCCTTTAGCCAATGGTCTGGCCAGCACCATAGGTACGTGGATCAGGTGAAAAACTAAACCTATGTGCAATTTTTACTTTAAATTTGGGGCCAGACTCATCCAATTCCTCAAATTCTGTCAAAATGGGAAAATTATCGGTGGGAAGCTCTGCCCCATTCAAGGGAAAAACACTAGTTTCAGGCGCCATATGTATAAGGGATACCGTGGGTGACATAATCGCAGTGGAATCAACTGAGAAATTTAATTTTGATTTGGGGCTAGACCCCAGCTCGCCTTTGATTTCTGCTGAAAATAAAGGAATGGAAAGGTAAGATTCCTCATTTTTCAGAGGCGCGCATAAGTTTTTGGGGCCTGTAATATAGGGACTACCCTGTGTGAAAACTTGGCGGCCAAATTACCTGGCCCCTTCAGGGTTGGGGCGGGGAAATCGCCCAAAGAGCTTCAATCAGCTGATTTAAATTGGGAAGGGCGATTGCCAAACTGGGGCATTTCTATGGGGAGGTCCAAAGTGGAGTGGAGATTCAACGTTTTAATGACGTCTAGCAAAAGTAGGGTCCATGCCCTATCACAAAATCTATTAAGATTTGATTTTTAAGTGGCAAGCTGGCGCAGAGCAAAGAACTCATAGAAGGCTTGGATGGAAGACCTGTTTGGGCAATGATGCTCCAAGGTAAGCTCCAAACCCTCCATTAATTTCCATAAAAGCGGCTGTGTGCAGAGCACCATGAAACCCCAGTTGGCCGCCACAGGAGACATACTATACAGTAATTCCCCCCACGTGAGAGTGGACAAGAACTAGTCATGTTGTTATTATTAAAAAAGGCTTTCAGCGAGAGGGAAGCAAGAATCCTATTGTATTTCAGAGTAAATTTTTTGGGGAAAGTTGGGGAATTGTGACAACAGGATTACAAAGGGTCAATTCCACCAGGTACGAGAAGGAAGGGTGGGCACTCTCCAGGTGGTGGTAGTGATAATAATGCCGTAGTGCATAAACAACAAGCAAAATGAAAAAAATGTAGTGATAAACAAAGAGATCATGAAAAACAGCCAGCGCACCCAGTTCACACTCAAAAAAGTCCCACACAGGTAATTCTCATGCAAGTATAGTAAAAGGGTTGGTCAACTAATGTCAAGAGTTTGTCTGCAACTCTCTCATTCCCATCAATTTGGTGTGGGATGCACAGTCACACTACAAGGGAACTATTCATTAGCAAGATTTAAAATAAGGAACCGCGGATGGTGCCAGAGCAAAAGGGACCCAGGGAAAGGGTATAAAACACAGAGTATATTAGGAGATAACAAATGACCAGAACATGGTTGGACTCCAAAGAGGAAGTCATAACCAAGCGGAGATTGATGTTGGGGTACCTGGGTGCCTTGATCTGAAGGGGACCAGGGCGGCCCAGTGGTGCACCAGATGCTTTCATTATTTTGTTAAAAGAAAGCGGTGAATGTTGTTGGAGACCTCATCAAGGAGGTCCACGCTCAGGTTCGCCAAAGGGACCAAGAAACATATGTAAAACTAGTGGGTTTTTATTAATGAAAGTCAACCAACAAGGAAATTTAGTCTCGAAGGATCACTATTAAACAATGGGGGAGAGATAATAATCTGCAAGAGTGGTAAAAAACCTAAACGAAGTAATAAGTGCACACTATCTTCTACCATGGTATTGTAGCTCACTTTAATTTAAACTAAGTTTATTGACTAAAGATTTTTTTCTCAAAATAGAAATATTGTGAATCAAACGGGTTTAAAACCCCACTAACCAGTCAACTGTAATGAACCATCATGATTAGTACATAGCTGATCTTTTTAACACCCTAGAGGTAACGAAGGGCCAAGCATCACACACATCTTTAGGACCAATTTGGGAATATCGTGCCTGTACCCAGCGTTGGTCCAGGGTATGTATAGGTCAGGGAGGCCTTGCAACTAAACCCTTTTCGCCTCCTCACACCCAGACTTGTCTCTACAATATGTGCCCTCAATTATGTCATGTAGCCATGAAAGTCATAAACAAAAGTGCGGCAAGAGCCACAGGCATCTTTCTTTATGGTAGAGCTTTCACAATTTAGCTTTCTTCATCTTCATCATTATCAGCTACATCTGCCACTTTCTGCGCATAGTTTGCAATTTTGATGTTCTAGGTCATGTAAATGCTTTAGAGTTTTTGCTAAATCACTTTGGATCTAGCAGAGATTCTATCTATCTTCTTCCAAGAATCCTTCTGGAATATCAGTATCTTAATTAATTCAGATCTTCCACTTTAAGGAGGTGACTTTTCCATAAAGATCGTTATTGACCTTTGCGACATAAACTATTTCTTCTTCAGCTTTCATTAATTGTTCATCTAAGGTAGATATACACTTTCATAATGCTGAGAATAGTGTATACTTATTCACCGGTACCAATCTTGTCCACAGCTTCCAAAGTTCATTTTTATATACCATTGAGCTGATACATATGATGTAATCTTTTGGCCTAAGTTTCAAACTACTCTTGTAGTGAGCACCAGATGTATACTTTTCAGGTTTACTGTACAGGTTTGAGGCGCGTGTTGATTGTTGATTAATGTAATAAGTTGTTGTTTTAGCAATAGTATGAAGACTATTGTCCTAGTTAAGCTCTTCACAACTATTTTTAGTATGTTCTCAACGCTAAACAGGTGTTAACGCTCTTCTTTCTGATACTATAAGGTACTTAAAATATTCCAGACAATGAATTAATATCCCTTTAACTCTCCTCTAGATTTTGCATTTTCTAAACACAAGGACTCTTTCCTTCCTCTCTCGACACAAGAGAACTTGAGAACTTGAAAGCAATATATAAACAAAGAAAAACTATCCTTTTTAAACTTAATACCAAGAGTACAATAAAAAGATGTATAACGGTTGAAAACTATTGCATTTTATTAAATCTGCCTTTATAAATAAAATTGAGGAAAATATAGGGAATTCAATGCTCAACTTTTTTAGCGCCCCAATAGGAACGCCATCCATTACCAATAGATATAGCATAGGGGTCGTCCAAAACAATGATTACTTTATCTTTCTAGTAATATTCCACAACTGACTAAAACATGACCTTTTCTGAGCTGAGTATCTGAAGTGCGTGTCCCAAAGCCTTCACTCAACCCCAGAGAATTATCCTTATTATGCTAGCAACTGCTTTAGTATTGGGACTTTTACCTAACAACAGCTTGCTGCGTTGCCTATTAGGTTATCTTGCATGTTGGTGCTAACTACAGCGCTGTCAACGCTCAGAAACTGACAATAAACCCTTATTGATTAGTGACAAACTCTGATTGATCATACAAAATGATTTGATTATAAACTGTTTTTAAATAATTGAACTACTTGTAAACGTTGCTGGGAAACCTTCCCAATGAGACATCAGTAATCCAACGGAGTAAAATCTCAGCAAATTAGTTAATATTCCATAAAGAATAAAATAAAGAATAGTTTATGAAAATCTGAGGATTGCTTGCTTGTTTATTGTTATCCTGCACGTCTATTTGGGTCAAAGTTCTGATAATTGATCCTCAATAGTGCCTGTAGTTTACAGTATTTGGACCGTTCAAAAACTAACTAGGCCTACTATATTATCCTTGACTCTTCTGGCCAATTTCAGGTGTAATTTTCCCTTCATGTTTGAGAACGTCTTCCAAGGCAGGTAGCTATACAAGCTGTAGATTAGGCATGTCCAGCTTGTCAACACATTCTACAAAGAAAGAATTAATGAGAAAACCAGGAAAGAGATGAAAAAATATAATTTTTATTATAAGCTATTTATTTGATGCTTAGTCATTAGGCCAGGCGCTGGATTTTATACCTCTAGGGCATCTCCTGGCCACACCAGAGTACAAAATTTTCAACAGATATTTTACCACCTCAGTTTGGCCCTTGAACTGATATGACTGAAACCTTTTCTTAGGATTATTGATGTCAAAATACTCTCAAAATTGGGAAGATTTTAGGTACAAAAATTGCGATAAAAGAATGCAAAATTGTCCTAGGATCTTCTTGATTTGAACTTTGACATACTGCTGACGAAATACATTTTTTGTGAAATTCTTGCCTCAATTAAAGTAGATGATATACCCCTAATCAGGACGTCAGCAGGCCTTTCCCTCAATAACACTAGGTATTCCCTTTTGGGTGGTCCATATGCAAGTGCTATCATGCCAAATTATGCGGATTGACATACAAATTTCACCCTAGGTGGAAAAATTGATTACGTTTTTCATTCGTCTGATAGTCCATGGGATTTTTAGATGTTAAATTCAGGTTGGTCCCAAACAATTTTGTATACAAGTGAGTTGATTGTGTTCCCAATAATTGGGACCAATTGCTGAGATTTGATGCATAGGAAATCGGCCATAATATTTGAGCATATTTGAGCTGAGCGCATTATAAAATACTTGCTAAATTGACATTGAAATATTCAGCCCAAATTGTATGATTGCAATAGGCTTTGAGGTGAGAATATAGGTGTTAGCTCAAGCGTTAAAAGGGTAATTGGCCCAATCTGATGGTTGTCAAAGGTTTATTTTTGAGTCAACCACCAGAATCTGACATTTCCCCTTCTTGACTTGAACATAAGCCCTAAGATTCCCAATTAGCCTATGTTGGTCTGTTATCATCAGCCCAAACGCCCATGATGAGCATGGAGTTGGGTTTTCTATTTGGTAACTTAGGCCCAAACGCATGATGAGTCTGAAGTATGACGGCCTGAATGCCCTCTGTCTGAAGTTGGATCCTCTCCCCAACCTCAAGTGCAAACTAAAATATTAATTAGAATAAAACTATTATATATAAATATTTTTTGTTTTTTGTTTTTTGTTTTTGTTTTGTTTTTTATTTTTTTTCTTTTTTTACTTTTTCTTTTCTTAATTGGCCCACTTATTAAACCTTCTTAGGAATTTTGCATGGACTCAGTTGTATATATGGCTAGTCCTAATATCCTTGATTGATGTATATGAACTTAGATGTTTTCTCAATCACTTAAAATGGCCTGAACCAGATGCAATCTAACTTTTGCAATCAGCCCAATCCGTGGGTGTTGCAAAATAGAACTTTGTCATTAACTTCAAATTCAGCCAGTGTGTAGCAATTCTCTAAGTCCTTTTGATGTTGGGCCTTTTTCTTGGCAAAACTGTTGTTGAAGGCTTGAGCTTGTAGTTTTATTAAAGCATCCACAAGCTTCTCAACGTACTGAGGGTAAGTGTTTTTGCCAGGATCCTCTAGGGTTGAATATAGCAGCATTGGTAGGGCCAGGTGTCTACCATATAATACTTGAAATGGAGACATCCTGGTTGATGAATGGTAGGAGATATTGTAGGTGAAGACTGCCAAACTTAGATAAGTACTCCATTTGGATGGTTTGGCTGAGGTTAATTTCTGGATAATGTTCACCAACGTCCCGTTTGCATGCTCAACAGTCCCACTAGTTTTGGGGTGATAGGAGGCAGAAAGTACACAAAGTACTCCCATTAGTTGGTTGAGCTTGGCAAGGACATTGGCGGTAAAGTTGGTTCTGTTATCAGTCAGAATAACCTGGGGACATCCATGTTTGTGGATGATGTTTTCAAGGACGAACTTGCCGGTGGTTGCTGCTCCAGCTTCCCAAATGGCCTTGGCCTTAACCCATTTGGTCAAGTGGTCGATGGCTAAAATTATGTACTTGCCTTTCATATTGCTTGTTGGAAGTGGGCCAACAACGTCAATAGATACAGTGTGCCAGGCAAAGTTGGGCCAAACAAGCTGGTAAGATGTGCTTTTTTGGAACAGTTTTTCACCTTGGCACTCTGCACAGCATTCTAGCGTTTCTTGGATGTCAAAATGCATTGACTCCCAGTAGTAGAATTGCTTCAGATGCTCTTTCATCTTCTTGAATCTGCCATGCCCTATGGCAATATATGCTGCCATTATTAGGTCTGTTCAGGCTGATGGTCTTGGGAAAATAAACTTTTTGTCCTCAATGATCTTGTAAAGCATTCTGTTTTTAATGGTTGTATTTTTTGTAGATCTAATAATATTAATAATATTTTTTGGATGGATTTGGGCTCATCTTGATACTCTCAGCTGATCATTTTCATAAACAACTCATTGGCGGCCTGACTAAGTGTTGTGATGGTGGGTAGTCAGGATAGACAGTCAGCGTTTTGGTGTTTTGCCCCAGCTTGATGCTTGATGGTGTAGTCATATAAGCTTGAAGCTTTAATGCCCAGCGTGGGCTAATCGGCCCTCAGGTTCTCTTAAGTTGTTTAACCATCTTAGGGAAGCATGATTCAGTAACAACTTTGAAATGAGTGCCATGAAGGTAGACCCAGAATTGCTTGCAAGCATATATGACGGCTAAGCATTCTTGTTCCATCATGTGTAGTTCCTTTTGTGAACGTTTAAGGTCTGTACTAGCAAAGGCAACTGGGTGTTCTTCACCATCTTCTCCAACTTGGGATAATACGGCCTCCACTGCTGTTCAGGATCCATCAGTTTGGATGACAAATTTGCAATCAAAGTCCAGGTATCAAAGAACAGGCGCGCTTAATAGGGCCTGATCAGAGTTGGTCAAATGCATCCTGGCAAGCTGGAGTTCAGTTGAATGGGACCTTATCTTTAAGCAGATAGAAAAGCGGCTCTCCAAGTTGTGCAAAGTCAGCGATAAATTGGTGATAGTACCCAATCATGCCTAGGAATACTTGAATATTGCACTTGGATTTGGGCCATTTCATTTTGGAGATGGCATCCAGCTTAGAGGGTTGGGGCCGAAGACCCACTTTATCAATCACAAATCAAGGTATTCCAGTTGGTCTTTGAAAAACTGACATTTTCTGGGCTTGATTTTTAAGTTTGCAGCAGCTAGCCTTCTGAAAACCTCCTCTAAGTGTTCCAGGTGGTCGTCAAAAGTATGTCTGAAAACGTTGATATCATCAAGGTACACTAGTACACATGACAATTTCAAATCTCCCAGGATTGTGTCCATTGCTCGTTGGAATGTAGCTGGGGCATTGCAGAGCCCTTGAGGCATTCTCATCAGCTGGAATAGGCCCTCTTGGGTTATGATTGCACATTTCTCACGCTCCTCTTCAGGAAGATCTATTTGCCAATATCCACTGATAAGGTCCATTGCCAAGAAGAACTTTGCGCCCCCTAGCCTATCCAAGGCATCATCAATTCATGGCAGTGGGTACAAGTCCTTCTTTGTGATGTTGTTTAACTTCCAATAATCAATGACTACTTGGTTGCTTCCATCCTTTTTCTTCACTATTAAAATTGGTGCTGCCCATGGACTTTTTGAAGGGACTAGCATGCCACGATTGAGGAGTTCCTTAATCTCCTTGGATACTGCTTCTTCTGATGATTTTGAGCGTCTAATTGGGCATAATCAAATAGGTTTATGATCTCCAGTATCAATTTTGTGGGTGACACCATTAGCACATCCCAAGTCAAAATTGTCTTGTGCAAATATTTCCCAATATTTAGAGAATAACTCCTGAGCTTGGCCTTTCTCAGAGTTGGTCAGGTTGCTTAAATTGGCCATAGGGACAACATTATTTATGCTGAGTTGGTCCTTATTGGGGAGCCCTAATTTGACAAAAGTTCCAAACTCATGGAATGAGTGAATTTCTGTGGTAGGGAACAGATGCAGAAAAACGATTGTTTGATGTTGCCTGATGGAGATGGGTCAATTTTGCAGGTTTGCACATAAGATATGTATTTCTCCATGGCCCAGAATGATAATACCAGGGGCAATGTTTGGTTCAAATCAAGATTTAGACCATGGTTGATATACTTCACCATAAAGTCCTTCTGGGATATTAATTGTTAGTCCTGTTGGGATGATTACTTGTTCTCCAGGATGGTATAGTGATGGTCTGATTTGATCAAAGTGGAATGCCATTTGACTCATCAATCTGTGTGGGTAGTGGTTTTATCTTTGACTGAGCTTTGAAATACTCAATTGGGATGACTCCATCTTTGTAGGCCAGATTTATGAATAGGCTGGGTTTCTTTTTCTCAACTGCCTTATCCCTGTTATAGTAAATTGGAATAGCCTGGCCAAGAATGGTGAGAGTATCATCCTTATGATTGGTAACAACTCCATATCTTATTAGGAAATCAGTCCCAATTAGAATATCATGTAGTTCATATTTGGCAACACTATGGCAGGTGCTGTCACTACAATGGATTAAATCTGAGAGGTAGGGTACTGTATGCACCCAGCGATTTAGTTGTATGCGCTCCAGCTGTTCCATATTCCTGACAGTGGGCAACATCGGGCGCAATTTTCAGTTTTTTAACCAACTTTGTGCTGACTATATTGATAGGAGCAACACTAGAAATGATGGCCCAAACATGCACCTTGTTTACTGCTATATCCACATAAGTACATTCAGAGTAGTTTTCAGAGGTATTTATTGTATGAATGTTGTGATTGCTGCCCGATTCCAGGTGTGATTTCAGGCTTGAGCAAATATCTGGGAAGTTATCTGATAAGGTTTTCATGGAAATGGATACTAGAACGTTGTTAAGCTTAGGTAGGTCAGTCAAACATCTGGGTTGGAGGTCTAGACCCTGATCAATGATATGCTTTGCGTAGGGTTTTGATACTTCATCTTGGGCTTCTTTGGTAATTTTCAATGGTTTAGTTGCTTTTGCTGTGGCCCGAGTAGTGACCATCATGACATCATTAGCCACGATATGGTGGAGGTTATCTTTAGCAACATCTTCAGCCCTAAAGAGCTCATCAGGATCAGGTGGAATGGTATGAAATTTTGTGGAGTTAGAGCATTCCGCCTCTACTCCAACTACTCTTTTCCTGACTCATTGTCACTGTTGATTTTTAGAGCAAAGTTGACCCCAGGCTTTTTGTTGGACCGTCTGTGGCATTGTCTAGCAAAATGTCCTTGTTGGATATAATTGTGGCATGTAAATTTATTATGGGAAAGACCGACCAGGAGACGGACACTTCCAAATAGACACTAAACAACTAAGCAGACATCAGCAAGAGGAGGGCACCCAAGAGAAGCAAAAGCTAACTTCTGTTGCCAGTGGGAACGCCAAAAGAAGGAAGGGGGTAACGTGTGCAAGGGCTTGCGCCATTATTAAGCACATTTGAAGGAATGGGTCAGAGACAATGAGCCAAACCGGGAACCAGGAGGAGACCAACTGGTGGAGACGTGGTGGAAGGTTTCCAAACATCCACGCTTGAAAGTGGTCTACTAAGTGCGACCAGAAATGGCGTACAGCCTCTCAAAGGGTGGGAGTGGAGCCAGAGATGGCATCCAAAAACACCGTGTGGATAGTCCACATAACGATTGCGACCACCAAGGCATGGATGGAGTGCGGGAGAGAGGAGGCCATGGATAAAGCAAACATGTCCTTAAAAAGGCTGAAAGGCGGTGCCTGATCCTGGCGAAACAGACGTTGTACCTCACTCCATATCTCTTTAGATGGAGGGCACTCTTCCAGGCGGTTAACCAGTGTTCTATACTGGCCACACACGACACAAGACGAGTGCAAAGCGTTAGAGCAGTTGACATTATGGTATACCAATCTCAAGAAGCGCCACACATGGGAACAATTATGTGACTTCAGAAGAGGGTGGTGGGCATACTTCCAAATGGCTTTCTGGGTATCAAGGGGGTAGGGGATGTCCATCATGTCCAGGTAGTCTACTCTGGCCATGGTAGGGAGTCTCATGGGTATCATTCCGTTCAGAATGGGAAGCCCTTGTACCTCCTGGGTGAACCAAGGAGAGGGGCATGCCCTCTGGGTGGCGTGCTCACACATGCGAATTCTCCACTCAGTTCTCCGCATGGAGAGGAGGATCCTTTTGAAGTGGGGCGACGTCCCATGTGGGCCCGCTGCAGTAGGATGTGAAGCCAGGTACTTTAGCAGAGAGTTGGGGTGGGAAGGATTGGTGAGGCCCAGGGCGTGGGAGAAGTTGGAGCGGGCTGCGCGGTACCAGTGCTGGGCAGAAATTGTAGGGTTAGTGACGGCAGCGATCCAGGTGCCAAGAATTTGGGCAGCATGAGCCTTGAAGTCGAGTAGGCCCATACCACCACTATGGCGAGGGCCAAACATGACATCCAGGAGCACTGGCAGTGGGTGGCCCAACTAAAGCCATCCTTGCAGAAGGGCGTACAGCAACGTGAAGAAACATGGGGAAGAAGCGATGGAGTGGGCCCCAAACCAAACTTTAGAGAGAGGCATAGAGTTGGCAAGCACTACCCTGCCTTTAAGGGAGGTCTTATGGGCTTTGAGGGAAGCTATGTGTTTCGTCATGTTGTCCAGGATATGGTTTTCCATCACCGATGTGGCGTACCCTCCTGCCTCCAGCCACACCCCCAAATGGCGGACAGGGCCTACGGTGGGGCTTGGCACAAAGGGAGCACCAGTGGGGCGGTGTGGTGTGGGCAGGGTAAGCATGCTCATGCTCTAGCTGATGAGGCGGGTAGGAAACAGGGCGCTGGGGTTCAGCGGGCTTGTTACTGACCAAGGAGAATAATTTCGATTTTGGAGGCGGTGAGTGCAGCATTACTTACCCTGGAGTAAACCTGAATATTTTCTTCAAGTGCGCGTGCATTATGATTGTTAGAAACCCCAATCACACAATCATCAGCAAACGAAAACAACCTGACTGGGGCTTGGCCTTGCACATGGACCCCAGTAAGGCGGTCATTCATATTTCGAAGGAATGGGTCAAGGCTGAAGTTATACAAGAGTGGGATAAGAGGATCCCCTTGGCGTAGGCCCCTTTGAGGGCGGACTACATCCTTGAGAAAGCCAGGGCCACGTACAGCCATTGTGGCAGATTCTGTTAGAAACATCACAATTGATGAAGCAAGGGGGAGGCGAAACTTGTTGAGGCAGGCTCTGAGGTGTTCCCAGTTGACTCTTATAGACCTTCTGCTGGTCTAAGAATACAAGTGCTCCAGAGGCCGCGGACTGACAGACGTTGGCTATGGTGTGGATATTGTCCCAAATTGACCTTTTTAGTATGAAGCCGAATTGTTCAGGGGAGATGAGAATAGATGCAGCAACCCCTAGACGGTTAGCCATAATTTTAGTAAAAGGTTTGTGTCAGTGTTAGTGAGAAAGATGGGGCGCCAGTTGGCCAGGTCCAACTTATCCCCTTTTTTGTATAAAGTAATCGTGAAGGCGTCTTGCCCTCCAGGCAGGAGGCGCTTTTCCAGAAGGCATTGGTTCAGAGAGGCAAGCAACAAGGAGGACAAATCTTTGAAGTACTTCTTATAGAACTTTAAAATGATTTGTCTGGGCCTGGGCTTTTCCTATGCGGTGCACCGCGAACAGCAGCCCAGAGTTCATCTCGAGTAAATAAATTTATCAACTCTGGGAATTGGGAATGGTGTGGATGTGTGCTTTTTCAAGAAAATCCGCCATTTTGGCCGGCAGAATAGGATCAGATCAATACAGTTCATAGTAATAGTTATGTATTTCAATCGCCACATTAGCTGGCGTATTTGCAACAGACTGGTCTGGCCTTTGCACCTGTGTGCAGGCCAAACTCTGGCGCAGTGCAAAGAATTTTCAAAAAAGTAAGCGGAGCACGTGTCACCCACTGTGATATGCTTAGCTTTGAGCTGAACACAAACCCGATGCTTGTGTTGCCTTACCATTTCATTGAAGTGGCCGGCCACTTCTGCCACTTGCGACCCCAAGCCAGGCTGTAACCCGCAGCAGGGACGTTGGACTCCAGGTGGTCCAACTCTGCTAATGTGTGTGAAATGATTGCCAAGGCGGCCCGTGAGTGGCGGGAGGATAGGTGGCGGGCCTGGCAGATTGTGCACGCCTTGAAGGTTGACCAGGTGGAAATTAAATCTGCACTTAACAGTGCGATAAACTCCAGAGCTGAGGTCATGGTTCCCATCCATAAGGAAAATTTTGGCGACGCAATTTCGGCAGGGCGAAGTTTGCACCAAAATGGCGCCTGGGCTGCTGGGTCATATAAGCGTAAGGATATCAATACCATCCTGTGGTTGGAGAAATTGATTTTGGTCATGGAGAAGTGGGAAATTTGGGAATGAAACTTGAGCGGCGCAAGGATAAGGTTGATGCAGGTCTTGGACCTCAACTGGCCATTGTGCACGTGGGGGCATGACATTTTCTTGAGTAGCGGAGCATGGCGTGGCAAGGTATTGTACAACCCTAGGGTGGCCTTGAGAACGCGAAGTTCAATGTGGCCCTGTGGGGGTGTAGGTGATGAGGGCCAGCAGTCTGTGGATGTGTTCATCCAGCAGTTCATATCTCTGACAATGAATGGGTCAGTGGGTAGTGGAAAAAAATTTACTGCCAAGAAAAATTCCTGACATGCATGCGCACAGGTCAGGGTGTAACTGTTGCGATAGCGTGTACTTCATCATCCCATGAAAAGGTGACAACAAGGACGTGGCCGTCTAGGAAGGACTTTGATGGAATAAATTTAAAAATGATTGTTCACTCAAACAAGCACCCCACAGTGCTCTGACCTGAAGGAAAGGGAAGGGAGGAGCATGGATTTGCATGATTCCTCAGAACCACGTGGGCATTGGGATTCCTGAATGGCCAGGATGTCCACAGGTAAATTTTTTTGTAAAAAACTCAGTTTCCTAGCCTGGGACGGCGAGGCCTTGAGTCCATCGATGTTCAACGTCCCTAAAGTAAAGGCTCCCCCCATTGCACCTTAGGTGTGAGGGAAAGGACACCCAAGCCCTTCAGCCATCTCATTTTCTTTACAGCGCTTGGTGGCGTCTTGGATATGTGATGCTACAGTATATGTGTTAGAGTGGGAATCTTTAGCAGTGGGGTTCGCGTTGGCCTTTGCCTTTGCTTTTTCCCTACTGTGGGTCAAGTTTTTTGCGGTGCGTGAAAGTGAAGTGCACCATTGCTTAGAGGTGGAAATTCATCCAGACTGCCGGTGAGTGACTCAGACTCAAATGAGGTTTGGGCGCATTGGTCTGGTGAAACCAATTCAGCCATCAGGATTTCAGCTTGGGCATCCCAGTTGGCTTGGGCGTCCCAATCTGATTGGTTGAGAGATTTGTGAGCTGCTTCCGCTGCAAAAGTCTCAACATCCTCCTGGAGTTGGGCTGGTGGGATGGCAGATGCTGTCTTGGCTGCCTCCCTTGCCACTACCCTGCGGGCCTGTTTGGCCTTGTTCCGCTCTTGTGGGGACACTGGCTTTACATGAATGTAGTAGCCTTGCGCTCACCATGGGAAGATTTCGCTGGTGTACAATGCCAATTCATAATGGGCTTCTGCTCCACCCATTGCATCTGAGATAAGTTCTTGATGAGTAACGCCCTCTTTGACAGGGCAGGTGTGGGCCTTGTGGCCAAAAGCACAACATAATGCGCAGATGGGGGGCGCACTATCCACAGTGACCTGGAAAGGGCAGGAATTCTGCCCATTGATTATGATGAAAGCGGTGTGCGGAATTTGGGTCAAAACCTCTGCTATCCCTGCGGATGGGGTGATAACTGCAATCGCTTTACCTGTGCACAGGTTTAGCATCAGCATAAAGCGCTGCATTTTGAAAGATTGTATTTTTCTGTAGATGGCAAGCGTAGCCTTCAGGTGGTGCTCAAGCATGGTGCATTGGACCGTTGTGGGTAGGAAGTCAAAGGTCACGAAAATTTGATTTGACTTAGTCCATTGGGTTCATTTCATTTTGACTACCTGCTGACCGTCCAGGAGGTCCACAATTATGCACACCTTTGCAGATTTGTCCGCCGCTTCTTTTGTTTTGAAGCCAAGATCCAGCCAACTGTATGGCATGGAATGGGGTGCTACATACACTGCGTTCAGGAAATGTAAATGTACATCTCCACAAAACATTTCCCAGAGCTCTGTTTGCTGAATATCCAGGAAACACGTACCCCATGTTCCACTGACAAAAGTGGTTGGGAGTGCAGGGTTTTGATAAGCTGGTAGCAGCGTGCTTGCCAGGCCAAAATTTCCGGGGAAATAGTAACTGCTAGTTTTTTATTGATTTTATCTATTCCGCTAGACTTGCCGGGGCGTTTACAAAATTTGGTTGCCATGGGGCCAACCTGTGCCCTTAACATTACTTGCCCAACTGCTCCCCAATATGGGCGCCAACTAATCTTTTTGGTGAGATTATCAAACTTTATTAGACTTGAATTAATTTTGTTTCAAAAGTGTTTGCAATGAGAGATAAAAAATAATTGTGGCTTGTAATTGGCCCTGTTTGCTGTTTTTACTCGAATTTTTGGTTAATATTTTGGAAATTTTTCCCCTGGTTGGACATCATGTTGCTTTTTGGGCCCAAAATCGGGATTTTTGCTGATTTTTGTCCCAATTAGGAGTATTGAAATTATGGGAACAGCTTCTTAAGTAATTGGTAAGCTCTTGGATTTCCAAGTTTCCATTAAATGAAGGCAGCATGACATTGGGCAGTTCACGGAAGGGCATAATTGTGTGCTCCATTTCAATCTTGGTATCAAACTTATCTATTGCATTGCACCCACGCAGAACTTGTGCCTCATGAAAGAATCTATCCACAAAGTTCTTAATAGTCTCATTCTGTTTGAATTCGATATTAAGAAGCTCTCTTTTTCAAACTTTTTCTAATTTCTCAGGCCCTCCAATCTTTTTTGTTATTGCAATTTTGGCATTCATATAGGACCAATCATCGCCCAAATAGGGCATAACGAGGTCACAGCTATGGGCATTGAGTGAGTTAATCAGTGCTGATCCTTTTGCATGGTCTGATGCTCCTCTCATTGCTTTTTTAAATAACTTGAGGAAAGAGTGAACGTTTCCATCCTTATTGAACTTTTTCAAACTAAGTGGTTTGAAGTCATCCGCCCTATTTTGGGCATAGATGTTATACGTTTTCTGGAAGGTCTTGGTGTATCATCGCCCATAATTGGCCCTCTTTCCCGTTAGGAAGTAATTGGAGTCAGGATTGTTGCTAGGACTATAAGCATAGAACGGATGTTTAAAATATCAGTTTCTGCATCAGTGTCAGCTTCCAATGATTTAAATTCATGATATTGCTCTAAATCTCCTGGATTCTGACGCCTGAATTCGGCCCTTATTTACTTTTCCAGTTTTTTTTGGCCAAATAAGCGGAGCTTTTTCCTATTTCTTTTTTGTCAAAATTGGGCGAGCACTGGCAGCCTTTCTTTTTGAGAGATTTGAATTCTTTTAAGGTTGTCATACTCCTCTTTAAATAAAGCTTAATTGGTTGTTATGCCTTTTATATCTTTGTCCATACTGTCTCCTCAGGTATTTGCAGTTGAAAGCTGCATTCTGAGTTCCCAATTTTCCTGAGTAATTTCAGTATTTCTGGCCTGCAATCTTAACACCAGAGTCCAAAGTTTATAAAGTTCCTCTTTGATCTGGGCATCCTCTTCATCCCTATTTGGGACAGCTGGCTTTGCTGCAAGCTCCTCGAGGTTTTTGTTGATAGTATCCAGCTCAGCCTGAACATAATCTTCAAATTCATTAACTTTTGCATTTAACTCCAGGTGATTTCTTTGACCCAAAGTGGCATATATGGTAAGTTGTTCTGATTGAGACAGTAGGTAATCTGAATGGCTTTCCAGTTTTCAACAGCGGTTATTTATGGTTTGTACCCATTCTTGTGATAGCCCATGGTGGGCCAGAACTTCTGCGGCTATCTTTGGGACTCCTTCATTCAGAAGCTCCTCGAGGGTGCTTTAATCTCCCATGAGCTTCATTGTCAAGTCCCATTTTATCAAAAATTTCCTTTCAGGCTTCAGCAAAAATGAAATATAGCTTGTCCAGTAAGGCATTTTGGGAAGATTGTTCCTCCCCTTGCACACGGTAGATTTTATGATTTCCAGATTTTGTCTAGCAGTTATTTGCTGGGTATGCTCAATTGAGGGTTAAACAAAGTTAACCAGGAATTCGTTAGTTACTTGATTGTCTGCGAGACATCTGGAAAGGGATGCCATGGTTGCGTCGCAGTACTTTGTATTTATCTCCATCTTGAGTGCCTGATCCTTAAGGTATAACAGGCTGAAGGAGGGATTGATTTGTGAGGTTCCAATTCTAAAACCCTGATATAGTGTTTCCAGCATAGCTTTTATGCTTGAAGATGTAAGATCAATCGGGCTAATTGTATCTGCATGAGCTCCCCCACTGTGATAAGATCCAGAGAGTAGGAGGTACCCGCTTCAGAGCTGTGTCAACTGGTATTAAAATAATCTGAGATCTCTTTATCAATGGTTTCCATCTTGTTGTCACTTTCTTGTTTGGCCAATTCTGCCAGGAATTGGTTATGGGAATCCATTTTCAGAGAATGTAACATGTTTTGAGTGAGCACCAGTTGTGAAAATCTGAGGATTGCTCATCTGTTTATTGTTATCCTGCATATCTATTTGGGTCGAAGTTCTGATGATTGATCCTCAATAGTGCCTGTAGTTTACAGTTTTGGACCGTTCAAAAACTCACTAGGCCTACTATATTCGCCTCGACTCTTCCAGTCAATTTCAGGTGTAATTTTCCCTTCATGTTTGGGAACTTCTTCTGAGGCAGGTAGAATTACAAGCTGTGGTTTAGGCGCATCCAGCTTGTCAACACTTTCTCCAAAAAAAGGATTCAATGAGAAAACCAGGAAAGAGATGAAAAATATAACAATTATTATAAGCTATTTATTTGATGCTTAGTCATTATGCCAGGCGCTGGATTTTATACCTCTAGAGCATCTCCTGGCCAAACCAGAGTACAAAATTTTCAACAGACATTTTACCACCTCAGTTTGGCCCTTAAACTGACATGACTGAAACCTTTTCTTAGGTTTATTGATGGCAAAATACTCTCAAAATTGGGAGGATTTCAGGTACAAAAATTGCGATAAAAGCATGCAAGGTTGTCCTAGGATCTTCCTGATTTGAGTTTCATCATACTGCTGATGAAATACATCTTCTGTGAAACTCTTGCCTCAATTTAATTAGATGACGTACCCCTAATTGGGACGTCAGCAGGCCTTTCCCTCAATAACACTAGGTACTCCCTTTTGGTCAGTCCATGTCCAAGTGCTATTGTGCTAATTACACGGATCAACATACAAATTTTGCCCTAGGATGGAAAATCGATTACATTTTTCGTTTGTCTGATAATCCATGGGATTTTTAGACGCTAACTTCAAGTTGGTCCTGAACAATTTTGTATACAAGTGAGTTGATAGTGTTCCCAATAATTGGGACCAATTGCCGAGATTTGATGTATAGAAAATTGGCCATAATATGTGAGTGTATTCAGGCTGAGCACGTTGATAAAATACTTGATTGAATTGACAATAAAATATTTGGCCCAAATTGTATGCTTGCAATGGCTTTGATATGAGAATATAGGTGTTAGCTCAAGCGTTGAAAGGGTAATCAGCCCAATATGATGGTTGTCAAAGGTTTATTTTTTGAGTTAACCGCCAGACTCTGACATGATAATTATAATAAACGATAACTACCACATCCGCTATGGGCTTTCTTATAGTAAGTCATCCCATTGGATAAAGCAGATGATATAATATTTTATCAAAGTGGTAAATGTGGGCGATCTAAAATCCCAACACTAAGGTCATTGCGCATTTGAGAATAAATTCAAAAATAGGTACAAGTGGAGGGCTCTACTAATGAGGTGCACAGGAGATACACAAACAGCAATAGACCATTATGCACAATGAGAAGCTCTGGGTGCCCTTTAAGTAAATGAATTAAGAAAAACTCAAGGCTTATTATGAGCATCCTCTGGCTGGTCACACTGGTGTGGATAAGACTGTAAAGTTGATCAAAAAAGGTTTACTTCTGGCCTGGAATGAAAGCAATGGTGCAAAAAACATTTTTGGGTGCCAGATTTGTGTTAAAACAATGTTCTCTTTCTAAGCTTCAGGATAAGTTGATGCCGCTTTAAATTCCCACTCAACCCTGTCTTCTATCAGTATAGATTTAATCACCAGTTTGCCATTGTCAAAATGGGGTTTCTTCAATCATGGTGGTGATAACCCTCTTATATATTAAGCAGAATTCCTCCCTTGTGTCATGGATTCAGCTAAGTAATGTAAGATTGGGCTTTTAATCTGGGTGTGGGAAACCCAGTGAAAAGTCCCAGTTTGTTAGTGGCATAGCAGTCCTAATGACTTAAAGAAGGGATTCCCTATGGTTCCTGTAAGTGTAGTAAAAGTTAAGCAACGAAATAAAGGCCCCATAGAAAACCAGATAGCTGCAATGGGGCAACCTTTGGCTTGGAGAGTCATGGAGGATGACCAATCTTCCTGGTATGCAGTTACTGGACTTTAGTGTCATTCCCAGATTACCCTGATTTTTCTTCATAGATATAATAATCAATATATTTGCTAGAAAAGTTGATTCATGATAACAATTTTAGGATCACAAAAAGAATTAAATCGGTCCAATTTGAATATGGGATGTCCTTTATAATCAATTATTTGGAGTGGGTTGAACTGTTGAGCAGAGTTAAGAAAGGTCTCAGTATGGCGGATCAATTTATTTATAAATATTCGAGTAGATTGTCCCAAGGACTGATGATCCAGATGATTCATAAAATGAGATTTATGCCTAGGTTGTGAGGATAGGCATTAATCACTTTTAAACGTCATGTCAGAGTTGGCTGGTTAGAAGGTCTCAGGCTGTCTTGATTGCACTAAATCAATGGTGGGACAGCTTGGCAGCTTGGCAGATTGGCAGATAAGGAGGTCCTTATAAATACAGAGGGTTGTGAAGTTCCTGATTGGCACGATTGTGATGAATTAGTGATGGGTCATCAGACTAAATCTGGAGGGTCAGGATGACCTTATTCTTATGGAAGATTGAAGAAACAGTTTGGGTATGTAGCTTCTAATGACTTCCGCTACTTTGCAGAAAGCCACTAAATCAATGGATCAATTTTCCCACTTGAGTGTCATTGGGCCAAAATTCTGATGGCGGCGTGCTTGGTGTGATATAAGAGAAAATGTTTGGTAAGTAGAAAACTGGAGGAGTCCTCAGGAAAAGCTGGTAGACTTTGAATTCATTAGTATAACTTAAACAAAAGAATGAACTGACAACTGACCCATAAGGGGTGGTTGTCTTTTATATTTAATGGCTGGGGGAGAGATTTTGGGAGGACTTTTAATAGGTCTGGATGTAGTGCCCTTTTCGCTGGTCCCCTTGGTCAGGGTCAAAAAGAACATCCTGGGTTTAAGAGGGTTAATGAGTTAACTTACATATGAGTCATAGAAGCACTGACAACAGAACTTCCAGATCCATGGTGGAGGTGCTTTGATCAATCCAAACTTAAGCGAATTTTCTCAGATCATGCGTTTAGTAAAGATGCATTTTGAATAAGACAAATTGATAGCCAGTTTAGATTAAAAAATTTGGTGGTTTATTCTCAATACAGATCAGTGATCTGTAAGCTGAAATCTCATATTTTGTGACCCAAACCTGGATTTATGACTTGGTAAGACTTTTCCGAGTTTCAATGATGATTATTACCATTCCTGAGGGGGTGAGGGTTGACAGAGTGGTGGAAGATGAGTCTGGGGGTCCTGCTGGTGGCCCCTGGCCTAAAAATCGCCCAACAGACATTTTATACTTTCCATGAGGGAAGAAGCTGTAAAGGGGGGTCCTTTGGGGGCCACAGCAGTGACCAACCGCTCGAAACCACATTGGCCAAGTCGCCCAACTGAACCAAAGGCTCCACGGGTGCCTTTGGTCCCCTCTTGCATCTGTAATGTTACTTTCCACGGTCTAACCTAAGAGATTGGTTTTCTTAGAAATGCATCATACTCTCCTTTTTGAACAGTAAATATTATTCTTTTTGGTACATGTACCAGGACGTAGTTTTTGTGACTGGCGGGGAGTTTGATGGCCACACTAGCAGAAATTTTCTTAATTAGATAGGGAACCTCTGTATTGGACAACGCCTTCTAATGGTTGCTCTGAAAGGTTTGTTAACTGGGCTAAAGACTTAGCCCCCAAACAGGCTAAAGCACAGAAAACAAAACTGTGTCCGTAGGCTATGTAGGCATCTTAGGAGTTACAGCACTATCAAAGAGATTCATACACTGAGTATAAACAGCTGGGTTTCGCCCTAAGTAATGGCAGCACATAAGCACTAACTGTTTTTGCTCTGGGGTGTCCTTCCTAAGTTTACATGGCACCTGATTTCCAATTTTTTAATAAAATGATTTTCAAAATCTTAAATAAATTATTTCAATTTATTAATCTTTATTATGGAATTATAAAAGATGAAGTTGCTATAAGCATTTTGCTTGCTAGTTTATATACTTTAAGGAAGGGGAGCTGGGAATTGCACTTGGGAAGTTCTCTCAGAGTCTGCAGACAGCTTGGCAGTTGGGGCAAGTACCAAGAATTAATAACCTCAAATTTATGTCTAGACCTGTTGTCAGGAAGTTGATATGACTGGATGATATGCTACCTATACTGGCAGATCGGAGGGGGAATTGAGATGAGTCTCAAGGTTTATGGAAAAGGGTATACAAATTATAATCGATCAAAATGATGGCCATCTGGCAAATCGAGGGGAATTATGCCAAGATTTGATATGAATGAGAGTATTTAAGAAAATGGAAGACAAATAGAAGACTACCAAGCCAAGTATGCATCCAGCTTGGGGAACTGAGATATAAAGAATCACATGGAGGATTGTAGGGTAGGTCTTTTCTTGGTGATTAAGTGATTGCAGATAAGTCTGCAATTTATATTAAATAAAGGACAAAATAAGGGGCGATAGCTCCATATATAGTTTATCAAGTTTTATTAGGAAGTCGGCGATCTTCGTATCATCTGATTTGGTTGCTCAGTGGCTAGTACCCTGTGCAAACTGACTCGGCGGAAAAAAGTCTATACGCCAAGAATTAACAGTGGTGCTCACTACAGGGGGCCACTGGTCAACTGTAGTTTTCCAACGATAGGATATGATGATGAGCCCACATTTGTTCTGACATAATTTTTATCAGATTCCATGCGCGGTATGCTGAAGAATCATTTGAGGCACCTAACAATGAACTGACATTATTTACTGTGATCAAATCAGGGGATGATGAAGTTATGATCAATCTGCAATTAGAAAACTACCCTGAGCTGATGGCCGACCAACAAGGATGCTCCAAGAATGTAACCCCTCAGCAGCTGTGGGATATTATGGAGTGGCTGTTGTGCGAATATTGATTATATGAAGATGAGGCGGGGAAGTATGCTATGAGTTTGTTTTATAACCAACAAGACCAAGAGAATCGCTACGCCCTGTGCATGTCTTATTTGGATGTGACTACAATGGGGTTGGTTCACCACCTTGGTACCCACGGAATCGAGGAATATCAAGTTGCCTATGTGCAACCATCAATTTTCCAGCTACTGCATGTGCTGCCAGCCACAATATAGAAATTGGAGATGTATTATGGTTTGCTTGAGCACAGCAAAATACTCACCTCCTGCTTGACTGCCTCAATTGTTTGTTTATGGAGTACAAGGGACGCTGAGACAGATGTACCATCGCATTGGGGATGTCCACCATCAATTGGACATTTTGGTACCACAGTTAGATTTATAATTACCTCAAGTAATAAGAGAACTGCTGGATCAGCATGACCTATTGACAGAGTGAGTTCAGGATGTAACAACATTGGGGAATGATACCGAGCACTTTATGATGGAGCTAGCCAAATGGGCAGAAGCTCTTGAAGACATGATTGCCCAGCTAAAATAAAAATTGACACTGATGGAACAGCAAGTGGCGGACCAAGTCAGCTCTTTATCAGATGAATTAACCCAGCTTTGTATCGAATGGAGTAAACAGCAAATGACAGATAACACGCTTATCCTTTGGTCAACATCTCCCAAATATCTCCAGCTTATTCATTGGGTTACACAACTGGAAGTTGTTACTCAGGCTGAGCGCTGACGAGCCTTCCCCCTTCTGATTCGTGAGACAAGAGAGTATGCGGACATGCAAGGGCGCCTTGATACCCTTCAACAGGACAATAGAAATTGGTACAGGAACAAGCCTCCCTCTTGAACCAAATAAACGACGCCAATCAACAATCAGATAATGCTAGCTGGCAGCACACCCACATGCAAAATGTGCTTGAAGATGTCCTCTCATGATTACAAGCCGTGGAGAAGAAACTGAACGTTGAGAGGGAATCCCACTGGGAGTTGCAACATCAGTATGAAACGCTGCAACAGGAATTCCAGGATGGATGGTGTAGATGCTATTCAGTTAAAGCGGAGCAGTTGATCAACAAACATTTCATGGGGCATGCCAGAGCCTGAGGAAGTGGGGAAGTTAGTGGCGATTTGGGGGAAGAATGCTATGGATCAGCAAATGAATATCCCTTGGGCGTTACAATGGACCCCCGTGCGACACCACTTCTTCCAATTCCTTTTTTAAAGATTTGAGTTCATCTGGATGGCTGTATGATAACGCACAAAGGGATGGTTCCTTTAGTCACCCTAAAATCAATTCGCCTGCTCCTTGTGGCATGAACCTGGAGCAAGGCGAAGTCATTTGAATCGAAAAATTACCTCCTTTTGGTCATGAAGGGAATCTACATGGTTACTTTAAGCGTTTTAAATTTGCTGTGGAAAGGCTACTGATTGATGAAAAGCAAAACTGTTGCTGTCCGCTCTAGATGTGGAAAGCGCTGATCAAGTTACCTGCTTTCTTCAAAATAGCTCAGTATCCTATGAAGAAGTTAAAACGATTGTTCTCCGGCTGTTTGAGGGAGCTACCAAGATGGACCAATGGAAAGCCGACTTTATGACTATACAGTTTAACCAAAATGAGACCATGTTAGAATTCGCTAAGTGTTTTTTGGCGTAAGCACATGTCATACTTGGAGCTAACATTTTATCCGCTGAGGATGTCAGTATAGCAATGATGGCAGCTGTCAAACCACATTGTGGAACTATATAATGCTATGTCTCACGTGTTGGGCGGATATGCCAGACCTATCCAAATTGTGAACACCTTACATCAACTCTCTGCCACAATCAGCGCCACCAACATAGCCCAAAAAACCTCTTCTGTAATTGCACTGATCTCTTCAAGATATGGGCTACAGCGACTGAGTTATCAGCCGCTGGAACGTATTCATCCCTCATTCAAGTCAGTGGACCCATTTCAGCCCATGTACGCTTCGCCAGTTTGTCCACGATCTTGGAACCATACCAGCAACTTCTGAACTGGTCCTTCTGCCATAAGCTATGTATGTGAACCTTTTATGAACACTTGCTTCCAGTGCGGGTGAAGAGGGCATTATGCGGGTAATTTCCCTAGCAAACCACAAGTGTATGCAATGCTAACTGAGAAAATTGAGCAGGGAAAAGCTCAATCGGAGTAGAGACAGGACACTCTACCTCCTCTAAGTCCAATTCACTTGTCCCTAGCAATTTCCAAATGTCTTTTTGGGTAGAATTCTAACCTCAATTGGATGATTTGTTATATCAGCAGCTTCCATTGGATACCCCTGCTTCCACTTCTGAGATTAAGAGTTCACCCCAGATCCCCAAGTTCCACCAGGGTGTGCAGAAGCCATATGCATGGCAGATCCTGGAACTGACTGGCACCAGCAGCGCAGATCGCCTTGACGGACGTCTTCTCTTTAATAGGGGCCAATGTAGCCATTCTGGTGGAGAAAATCGTTTAGTGAATATCCCCAGGTCCTTAAGGGAATTTCCTCCTTTTTGAGTAACACAAAGCCCTTGGATGTACATGTAATAAACGCGATGGTTCTTCTTACTCAGAATGTACTTACTGCAACATTTTTATTTAAAACACAAAATCCGTGCTATCATAAACATGGGAGCCCCTGTGAACTTAGTCTCTATTCAGTTGGTGGCTTAACTTCTGTTGAAACTGGATGTGGATCATCAAGTGGTATATGGGACCCTGGGAACGCATAGCACTATGTCTGAAGGAGCATATAGTGCGTTGCCTTTATGATTTGGGTCAGTTTAGGCGTCCGCTCCAGCAGTGGTTTTGCCAAATAACAACCATGACATGTTAATTGGTGCAGCATTTATGAGGAAATTTGGTGTTGTGATAAATATGGCGGAGGAAACTCTTACTATTTTAGGCCAACAGTTCCCCGTATATTTACCTCTTGTGGAATCCCAATGGATCTGTTACACTATAGTCAAATCAATCTAGCTTACAGCGACAGAGTGATTCCTGTTTGTTATCAATGACTGAGATGGCAGACTAGGACCCTCCCCAACCATATATATGAGTACAAAGGGATCCTGCTTTGGGCAGTGAGCGCTTTGAGCCTACCGTCTGGACACCAGTGCATAGTAGGGGCTGGGCTTGAAATTGATGTCCCTAAAGGGCTTTATGGAGAAATTGTGGCACCTCACCAGCACTCGTGGCTTGAAACACATGTGGCTTCAGGGGTTACTGGTACCTGGGAATGGAGAGGTGAAAATGCTGCTAGCAAACTTACAGAAGAAGACAATAACCATCTGGAGGCACCAAGTGTGGCCTACATACACTTAGTTCCTATAGAGGAAGTTCGCCATATTCATGATTTTGGCTCATGGGAGGATCTTGGACTACCGGAAAGCTCATCATTTGGTATATTGACCATGGTTCAAAAGGAAGCGCTTACAGGATTATTGGTGGAACATTAAGATAAGGCTATGGCGTTATTTAAAAATTATCAGGATATTTTTGCACATGACAATCATGATTTGATGTGCGCTCAAGGGGTGGTACATCAGATAAATATGGGGGATCACCCTCCCATTTGATCGTGACCTATTAGATGTTCAAAAGCGGTGGAAGAGGTTGTCTCCAACAAGGTGTATAAACTTATCGTGCAAGGAATGCTAGAGCCATCAAACAATTCATGGGCATCACCTGTGCTCATTGTAAAGAAAAAGGATGGCTTCAATCGAGTGGTTATTGAAAATCATAAACTCAATAACATACTGAAGAAGGATTCTTACCCTCTTCCATGGATTGACAATGCATTAGACCAATTGAGTAAGGCGAATTATTTCTCCACAATGGATCTGATCTTGGGGTAATGGCAGATCAAATTGCCATTAGCAGAATGGGAGAAATGTGCAATCATCACTTTGAGAGGGTTGTTCCAGCTAACTCACATGCCACAAGGGTTGTGCAACGCCCCGGCTACGTTCCAGCGTGCCATGGATATGGTTTTAGGTGTTTTAAAGCTGTCCTGCATCCTAGTTTACCTTGACGACATCAATGTGTTCTTGCAGACGTTTACAGAGCACCTTGCCCACTTGGAACAATTGTTTCAGCACCTTGCTGCCGCTAATTTCAAAAATTAAGCCTCAGAAGTGCCATTTCTTTAAAGAACAATTGGAATACCTCAGGTTCATAATGGATTCAAACAGGCTTAAACTGCAGCCGGCTAAAGTGGAAGTGATAAGCAAGATGACTCACCCAGGTAATAAGTGGGACATTCAGGTGTTTCTGGGGATAGTCAGGTATTACTGACAGTTCATTCCCAATTTCAGTTGCATTGGTGCCCCACTTTTTGAGTTGTTAAAGAAAAACGCTTCCTTCAATTGGATGGAACGATGCCAGCACTCTTTTGATGTGTTGTGAACCGCGTTAGCAAGCGCACCCATTTTTCAATTTCCCAACTTTGACAAACAGTTCATAGTATAAAAAGATGCATCCCTCGCTGCTATAGGGGCAGTATTATCCCAGAAGGATGATGACGGCGTGGAGCATCCTGTCTCATTCTATAGTCAAAGCTTGAACTATCACAAACGAAACTACATCATGACTGAGCAGGAGTGTTTAGCGGTGATCTACGCTTTCAAACAGTTTTGAGTATATTTGCATGGGGTAAGATTCCAAGTAGTGATGGATCATGCTTCCTTGCGCTGGCTACAGAATCTGCGTGAACCAGAAGGATGGCTTGCACGTTGGGCTTTGAAGCTCCAAGCATATGATTTCAAGATTTTACATCAGCTGGGAGCAAAACATCAAAACATAGATTGTCTTTCTCGCTTCCAACAATTGCTATCACAGTGGATTTGGCTGACATAATGTGCAAGAAGGTGGTGGAGAACAAATACCAGGATGAGCTGCTGCAGGTGATCAGGGTACTAGATGGGCTCAGGAAAGATACTTTTCTATTTGAGGGGGAACTATACAAGCGGATCAAAGATTTAGCACTGAGTTTCCCTAAACCTTAGGCTAGACACTCGATTATTATGGATGCTCATTGGGATGTAGGAAATGGAGGATTGTGGAAAAAGCTGGAGTTTTTGCGACCCTGATACTACGGGATAGCATGCATTATGACATATTGGAAACGGTTAGTTGTTGCCATCAGTGTCAAGTGGAAAAGCCTTTACACAATAAAACCACATACCAGCTAGTTAAACCCCTGTTTGCCTGGCACACCGTTTTCATTGATGTAATGGGACCTCTGCCAACTAGCGCCAATTGATCTAAGTATATAATCATTGCCATTGATCATTTGACCTGATGGATGGAGGCCAGGGCTATTAGCGACTTGGGCGCAGTCACCACTGCCAAGTTTATTATGGAGTGTGTTATACAGTGACATGGCTGCCCACAGTTCATTCTGATGGATAATGGAACAAACTTCACTTCACATATCCTGCCAAAGTTGAATGAGTTGATGGTAAACCGCGGCATTTTGACCACCCCTTATCATCTGGAATCAAATGGGATGGTGGAGTGGGTCAACGGAACCCTAGTGAACATACTCCGCAAATTGGTAAAGGATCAACCCTCAGAATGGAGTGCCCTTCTACCTACTGCAGCGTCCATTTATAATATCAGCTATCATTTGTCCACTGGTAAGAGCCCATTCAACTGCTGTATAATTGACATCCAGCTCTGCCTGCCTTGCTTTATTTGTGTGTAGAGGACATTGGTGGTGTGGATCCCAGCAATATTTGAAGACTCTTACAGATACATTGATTAAGCTGCAAATGGAAGCCTACTCCACCAGTTTGGCCAAGAAAATTCGCGATCAGGCAGCTGATCAGAAGAGATGGAGCAGAATCCCACTGTTCGCTGTGGGGGACCATGTTTTATTCCGCGACCAGCATGGATTTGGGCAGAAAAACAAGCTTTCCAACATTTGTGCCAGATTGTTTGAGATAATTGAGAAGACTTTCATGGATGTCTACACTATCAAGGAACCCGTGGGGGGTCAGATTATCAACTGAGTTCACATGAAGTTCCTCCAATCATATAGACAGTAAGAGCATATCATCCAGTCAAAGGGAGGGGGGTAATGTCAGGAAGTTGATATGACTGGATGATATGCTACCCATACTGGCGGATTGGAGGGGGAATCAAGATGAGTCTCAAGATTTATGGAAAAGGGTATACAAATTATAATTGATCAAGATGACGGCCATTTGGCAAATCGAGGTGAATTATGCTGAGATTTGATATGAATGAAAGTATTTAAAAAAGGGAAGATGAATAGAAGACTACCAAGCTGAGGATGCATCCAGATTGAGGAACTGAGATATAAAGAGGCACATGGAGGATTGAAGGGCAGGTCTTTTCCCAGTGATTAAGTGATTGCAGATGAGTCTGCAATTTATATTAGAAAAGGACGAAATAATGGGCGATAGCTCCATATATAGTTTATTGAGTTTTATTAGGAAGTTGGTGATCTTCATATCATCCGATTTGGTTGCTCAGTGGCTAATACCCTGTGCAAAATGACTCAGCGTAAACAAGTCTATACACTGAGAATTAACACCCGTTATAGACCGTTTGACAGGAATCTAGACTTTTAAAAAACTTATAATCAAAAATTTCAAACTTAATCTATTTACTTTAATATATTCTCAAACGATCAAATATTTCCAAGTTTGGCATAATTTCATTTATGCCTTGCTTTAAATTTGATTTAAAATTTTAGATTGATTTTTAAAGGTTGAGACCCTTTCAACCCGCCTGTTTATCCTTAGTATCCCCCTTAGGGGAATCTAATGCTATGTGGTAGTCAGACATAGTCTTAGCCGTCACAGCCTCTAGATGTGATTCATGGAACTCAACCAGTAGCTCCTCACAAGTCCCACATTCCCTTGCGCTTACCCAAATAGTTTATAAGCATGGTTGCTTTTCCGTACAACAAGGTACTGGACAGAAAACCTGATTTCCATGAGGCCAATATCTCCGAAAGTTCTGCTTCTTTAGAGTCCCTTCACAATGATAAGCTTTAGGGTAGTAGGTTGCCCTCAAAGGAGATAATTAGGAAATATGGAATACATTTTGTAATCCCAATAGGCGGAAGCTTGATGTAGTATGCACCTTTACTCAGATCGTTTACCGCTTAAAAAGCCTTAAACAGTTACTAGCCAACTTCAGTAAGAGGACTTTCATGTTTAGGTGGCGAGTTAAGCATAATAAGCGAGACTATTGAGATATTATGCCCTGGAAGACGCTTCCTATCAGCTAGCTTCTTGTAATCTCCAATGGCAATAGACAATTGCTCTTGAACAAGCTTTTTGGGTGTTCCAAATCTGGGTGATGCGTTCTTCCACTTCAAGAATCACAGAGGTTAAGTGTGGCCCATTATGAAAAGAGGTATTGTACCTCAAATTAAACTCAAATGGGGAACCTCCAGTAGTAGAGTGCAGAACATTATTGTAAGCGAATTGCGCAAGAGGAAGGTCCATAGACCAGGTATCCTGAGCGGCTAAGGATTAACAACACAAGTATTTTTCTAGTGAATGATTAACTCTCACTGTTTGCCCATCTAATTGTGGACAATATGCTAAAAGAACGGCCGGGCTTGATAGTTAGAAGTCCTAATAAATTTTCCCAAAACCAGGCTGCAAATTGAGAGCCACGATTACTTACAATTACCTTTTGGAGTCAAATATGGAGAACCCTTGAGTAATGAAAAGAGATGCGGTCTCTACTGCTGTTATGGTTGTATGACATGGGATAAACTGCGCAGACTTTTGTGGACATATCTACAATCACAATCACAGCATCATACCCTTTATAAAAAGGAAGTTCCGCGATGAAATCCACATAGAGAGATGTCCATAGGCCCTCAGCTTGCTACGGTAGATTAAGAAGAGGCCCATTCTCCATGAATGGTCAGATTTGGAATTATTACATGTAACACAGCTTGCTACTAAACCAGGAATATCATTGGAATTCCGGCCAATTTATAGGTTTTCTTAACTAGTTCAGCACATTTCTTTGAGCCAGGATGGCAAAATGCAGGTGGGGCGTGGTGCTTTTAAAAAACCTGTGTGCGCAAGGTAGGTAAGACCCAAACTCTGTCTTGTAGGAAGTCTATCCCATCCCTAAGGCATTTAGGGGCTTTTGAGATGCCTAGTCTCATGGTCCTCAACTCAACTCTATTCTGTCAACAACATAATTGGCCATCAAAACGCGTAACACATGGGTGTTTCTAGGGCCAGTTCAACAATTAATACTGTTACTGGAGCCAGGTTAAGGATCATGGAGGAAGGCACCACTGTAGTGAGCTCATACAAATCATCCTCTAGACCTGGAGCCAAGGCCAGGTTGCAACTCAACATATCAGGCAGCACGTTTAATGACTAATTTATATATCGTACTCAAAGTTAAAACTGCAAAAATATATGTAGGTAAGTGCCTGGAGATGGGCCAATTTCTGGGACTTTCAATAGTATTATAAAGATTCTTGGTCAGTGCGTACAGTAATTTCATGTTGTGACCACTAAAGGAGATATCTTTCATGAGTAAGCGACTTGATACCACTGCTAGCTCTTTATCATAAATTGCCCATGCCTGTAATTTGGATGTAATTTTTATGAGAAGTACACCATGGGATGCTCTGTCCAATAATGCTCTTTTAATAACACTACTCCAACCACAACTGCAGAAGCATCACAAGCCACAATGAATGTCTTGGATGTTTCAGCATGACGCAACACTTATGCAGATAGTAAAACCTGTTTAATTGCTTGAAAGCATGTTGACAGTCATCTGACCATTTGAAAGGAACATTGTTTCCCGTCAGTAAATGGAGGGGCGCGGCCAGTTAGGCAAGAGCTTAGGAGAACTTCTTTAAGAAAATCACAGTACTGAGGAAGCTTTTGAGCTGCTTTTGAGTAGTATGTTGTCCAAGACAAAATGGTCTCAATATTACAGTGAGGAATGATATATCTATCCTTAAGGTCTAAATTTCCCAAGAAAAGACTTTCTATCAAAAGAATATAAACATGGAAGATCAATAAAAAGACATGCCTTATGGAGAGATTCCATCACGGCCTTTAAAACCTTGGCATATTGTACTTGAGTAGGGCAGTGAACCAATATGTCGTCAATGCAGGTTACAGCGCAGTAAAACTGAAGGAAACCAAGGACATCATCAATTAAGCGTTAGAAGGTTGCCAAGGCATTCTTCAACCCAAAGGACATTACCTTAAAATGGAAAATCCAACCTATTATGATTGGCTGTGTGCTATTCTTGGCCAGACTTGACTCTCACCTATTTGAAGGCGTTGACAAGGTCAAGCTTTGAGGAAACTCAGGATTTTTCAATGGCCTGGACAATGGTTTGCTTCAGTGGAGTGGGGTATGGGACTAATACTGTCATGTTATTTACATGGCCATAGTCAACACAAGGCCTTAAGGTCCCATCAGACTTCTGTGAAAAAAATTACAGGTTAGGCGATTAAGGATTTTTTGATAATCCACCACTTTTCTAACATTTCATCCAATCATATACCCAGTGATTTGTCTACCTCCTCAGTGTGTGGGTACAACAGAAAGACGACTTTTATAATATGTACTGTCAGCTGAAAGAAAAAGTCATACCTATAATGTGGTGATATCAGGTTGCAAGATTCATCAAAAACTTCCTTATATTGGGCCAGAAAATTGGGAAAGTTCTGGGGGAATTCCATAGGAGACAGCTCAGAGGGCGAACTTGAGCTAATTAAGGCTTCCGTCATGAGAGTTTCAATCAGTGGGAATTCTAAACTGTACCTTTTATTGGTAAATGAAAAGGGGGTGAGACCAGTGTTGATGTTCACCTGTTAGTGACGCCACCAGCCTACCCCCATGATGACAGGGTCCAATATGTCAGGCGAAGTCAAAAAGTGGTCGCAAAGCAGAATTCATGGATAAAGAGCTGCACTGGTCGTTGGACAGTATTTTAGATCATTGGATCAGAGGATGCGCCCAGTATAGAAGGAGTATCACAGTGTTCAGGTATAGTGAGTATGCAACTCTTAGATTCATGAAATTGCATGCTTCTCCTGTTACTAAGAGTGCTTGTACTGTAATCTCACGCATTTATAAACAAAGATAATTTAAAATAAATAATTTTGATCCTCTTTATTAATTATAGAAAGTAAGAGGGCAGCAGAAGTTGTGGGCTGGACCCATGATGAGGAGTGTACCCTTGATAGCCCATGAGTTAAACTGATTTTTTCAAAGAGTTAATCTGTGAGGTTCTCCTGGTCCACAATCAAGATGGGGTTGGTGGGATCTAAAACTATGACCTTGTTTATCTCAATTGCAAGGGTGTAAGGCTCTGTGGATCAACATATCAACTGAACCTTTGTGATCCTGTGAGAAATATGGAATTGACATGGAGGGAGTAGGATTTAAGTAATAGTTGTGGAGATCAGTTTTATGATCATCCCCTACGGAGCTTCCACCATGGCTATCTGGGTGGGTGTTGATGTAGGACTTTCTGAATCCAACGTTATAATCATATCCTCTTCTGTTAGAGGAAGGAAGGGATTCTTAACAGGTATTTTGTAATCTTTAGGGAGCCCTGTGTACATGGAGATATATCTCAAGACCCAGAAGAACGTTTCCCTGGACCTTTGTTCCCTGAAGAGATAGGCAATGATGCTCTAAAGTGAGATGAACTTGCATGGAGAAGACCTACTGACAGAGAAGACGACATAGCCACCACTGAGGCTATGACTGCATGGTGAAGCCTTGCTCTATTTGAATATGCCGTGAAAAAAGCCGCCTTCATGGGTATTTAAAGAGGATCCCATGAGGGATTGTTGGTTGCCGTTGTGTCCAAGGCTGCTCTAAAGGCTAACTTCGTGATTTATGTGGGGATTCCAACTGAAGGAACTAACGCTGTGAAAGCTTCTTTAAGAGAAGACAGATAAGAGGCACCCTGGTAGAGTGTGAAGAGGCAAAAGAGGCGTGATGCTATGAACTCAGGTGCTTGTACTGCATCATTTAAAAAATTTAATTGTGTAATAGGGTTCCCCAATTTGTTTTCAGAACTTAACACTCCTCTAAACCAACAGCGGATCTCTTCTTCTAGGGCATCCAAGAGCCACACTTTTTTATGCATCAGTAGGAGTAGGAGTTCTAGAACCACCAGCTGCAAAGCGCACATGAAGTTCCTCCAGGGCACCAAGCATCATTTCTGCAACTTCTGGTGAGGAAACTAGAGGTATTCCTACTACCACCACACCTGCTGAAAATAGCAGCCTGATTTCCTGGTGCAGGTGATCATTGCTGTCATGGAATCTGCTGATTAAAGTAAGACTGGACTTCCAATCTGGGTGTGTAACAACCCAGTGGAAAGCTTAGAATGCCAAGGACATAGCAGTTCTGATCACTTGTAGGAGGGATCCCCTATACTTCTTGTGAGGTAATTAAGAATTCAAGAACATACCAAAGGCCCCATAGCAAACCATATGGTTGCAATGGGGCAACCGCGGGCCTTGATGGGCATCTCCCAAGGGTGAGTGAGGCAAGAAGGACGACCAATCCTCCTGGGTTTGCAGTTGGTGACCTTTGGGCTCTTCCTACAGATTTTCTAGTTCAACTTCATCGTAATGAATTTTCTGGAAATCATTAAAATTTTCAAAATTTTGGAAATGTTATTCAGCTTCACAGTTTAATTTGAATCAAATTGATTTGACTGTCAGGAATCCCTGGGCTCGGCCTTGTGCCCGTTGAGGTGTTTTGCAATGGACTGAGGGGTTGGGTACGTCACTGGGATGGCAAATAAATTTTGTTAACTGATTTGGGCCAGATTGACCTTCGATAAGATGGCCTTGATAGTCCAGTGCCTGGTTACCGCCTCATGGTTGCAAGGAGGGACATTTCTTGCCCCCAAATATAGAATCGCAATTAGCATAGGAGGCCTCATTCCGCCCAAATTGTGCTGAACCATTAGGAGATTGGTAAGGCGAATTATTCTGAATTCCTCAACTATTTTGCAAAGAGGGAGGCGGACATGTAGCTTGTACGCTGGGTGTTAAAGGAGAAGAAGATTATTGCAAAGATTTTTGCAGATTTGAAAACTCTTTTAGTGGCAGATTGGCATCATACACCCATGGCGAAATCTTTAATCATTGCAATCCATTTGGTGGGCCGCTGGATCAATGGCTTGGATAGCCCACTCAACACACATTGTTTCTAAAACGCAGATCACTGCATACTTTGCTGGATAGGTGAAAATATATTGAAAAAATCGGAGTCTGCGGAGTAGGTTTTTGTAAAAGATCAGCTTTTTTAAAACTTAAGAGGAAAAATGGATTGACAACTATTCCTTCCAGAGGCAGTTGCCTTATATGCAAAAATAGGGGAAAGGGGGTCGTGGGTGTTCCTGACAGGGGCAACTGACGTACTCATGGGTGCCCAGCCTGAGCTTGGGGTGTCGTCAGCTAGCTTACGCACTAGCTTGTAAAAGCTCTGGCAATGTAATTCCCTGATCCTCCAGGGAGGGATCCTCACTGATCCAAACTTGAGCGGATTTGTTTGGATCAAAGGGATGGCAGAATTGTATTCTGCCAGGGTGATTTCAGAAAATTTATAAAAAGAGTTTTTGAAATTTCTGAGACCAAAATCCTGACTCAGATTGGCATTCCTGGACCTGAAATTCTGTATTTCGTGTTCCAGACCAATTTTTTGACTCAAAAACCACTTTCTGAGATTTAAGTTTAGTTTTTCCTTTCAAGGGAAATGAGGGATGGCGGGGTGGCGGCCAGTGGAGGTTGGAGGTGTTATTGGTGACTTCTGACAAGGATTACCTCCCTGAAAAACTCCTTTATCCTTTCAACTAGATAAGAAGCATCTAAGGGGGATAAAATGGAGGGATCCTTTAGGACTAATGCGGTTACCCAATGTTCATTAACCACATCTCCCAAGTCTCCCAGTTGAGCCAAGTGCTCCATGGGGCTTTAGGTCCATTCTTCTTCCTATAAGGGACATTTTCCCAGTCAACAAGAGGTTGAGTCTATAAACTTACAATTGCCCTGTGCCAAAATAAGCTTTTTACATGCCCTGAATAGTGAAACAATAGACAGACAAGAGAATTCCAGGTCACAGAGGTAATGCAGGTACATTGTAATTAAATAAGCCACTTCTTTGCATGATCCAAGAAGGAGGGTTAAAAGTGCTGAGGATTCAGTTTGTTCACTATGTCATGGATTCTACTAATTAAATTAATACTGGGCTTTCAATCTGGGTGTGTGGCACCCCATTGAAAAGCCCAGCTTGCCAGTGACATAGCAACCTTAATAACTTATATGAGGGAAACCTATGGTTCCTATGAGGGTAGTAAAAGTTAAGCAACGTACTAAAGGCTCTATATCAAATCATATGGCTGCAATGGGGCAATCTCAGGTCTTTCTGGGCAACCTTAAGGATGAGAGAGGTATGATGGGTGATCAATCCTCCTGTTTTGCAGTTTCTGGACTTTTGGTGTAAATCCCAGAATCCTCTAATTTTCTCCATATATATAATGATCATTAGATTAACTAGGAATAGTTGATGTGTGATATTAAGGATCAGGATTGCAAATTGCATTCAATTAGCTTTATTTGAATATGGGATGGCCTTGGAAATTGTTTTGCGGTTATTGGAGTGGGCCAAACAGCCACACAGAGATGAAAAGGTCTCAGGATGGAAGATCAATTTAGTATTAATACTGGGGTAATTTTTCTAAGTATTGATGATCTAGAGGAATAAGTGACTGATATTCTTATCCAGGTTATGAGGACAGACTTTCATCACTCTCAAACGCTGTGTCAAAATTTGCTGGTTGGGAGGCCTTAGGTTGTCCGGATCACACCAATCAATGGTGGGACAGTGGGGTAAGTTGAGTGAATGGTAATGTCCATCTCAAACAATGGGTTGTGAAGATCTTGGTTGGTATGATTGCAATAAACCAGTGGTGGGTCATCAGTCTGAATCTGTAAAAGCAGGGTGACCTTCTGATATGGCAGATTGGAGAAACAGTGTGGGGTATAGCTTCTAATGACCTCTGCTATTGCATGGCAAGCCACTGAAAAATGGATTGTAGTGCCCATTTGATAATCATCAGGCCCAGAATGCTAATGGCAGCGTGTTTTGTGGGATTCACTGAGAAAATGTTTAGTAAGTAGAAAACTGGCGAATATTTCACGAAAAATTTGAGAAATTTAACTGGGAATTCTTTAATATATAACTTAAACAAAAGAATGAATTAATGATTGACACTATGAAGGGTGTTTGTCTTTTATACTAAGGGTTGGGGGAGGAAGTTTGGGAGGACTTGTAATGAACTGGCTAACGTTCTCTTTGCTGATCCCCTTGGTATGGGTCAAAAAGAACAACCTGGGTTTGAGGGGTTGTGTCAGATAGCTTACGTATGAGGTTATAAAAGCTCAAACAATGGAACTTCTGATTTTATTATGGAGGATATTTGATTGATCCAAAAATGAAAAGACTTTTTCTATATCATGCGTTGAGCAGAACTGGATTTCATATAGGGTGAATTAGATAATCAGATTTAATTAGAAAATTTTGAAGGATGGATTCTCAACTCAGATCAGTGACCTAAGATCTAAAGCAGCATATTTTGTGACCCAAACCAGGGTTTCTTTCTTATTATGCTTTTTCTTGAGTTTCAAGGCTGATTTTCCCTATTTTGTGAGGTGAGGGTGACAGGGTGGTGGGAAGATAAGTATGGGAGTCTTGCTGGTGGCCCCTGGTCTGAACCACCTCCAATGAACCCCTTTATCTTTTCCACAAGTGAAGAAGCTGAAAAGGGGGCCCTTTGGGGCCAGAGCAGTGATCCTTCATCATCAACCGCAAAAAGCTACCCAGTTGAACCAAGGGCTCTGTCAAGAATCTGACCCAAACAGCCAATTTGGATATGTCAAATAATGAAAATCAATACTGAACTGGCCATAAAATCTATAATTCAGTTGGGGTTCAAACCTGAGCTATGAAAAGAGCTCAATCAGATTGACCAAATTAATTGGGGTTTGTATAAAATCCCTAATTTCTTTATCTGATAGATCTAGGCTTGTGTGACTTATGTTTTGGATGATTAACCTCCCCAATTCCTTTAAAAATGATTTTGAATGTTAAACTGTACGATATTTATCCCCCTTTTCATGATTTATATGAAAATTGTATTCAATTTTGAATTTACCACACCAGACTTGATATCTGGATTAATAAGACTTCTCAACCAAGAGAAACAACTAAGGTAAGCATCTAGAACCCTCAAACTTTGGGTCACTGGCCCAACAAAATTAAACAAAGGATCTATGGCATCAACCCAAGATCCCAACAGGCTCAGTTGCAATCCCTACCTGAATCAAAGATTTGTGCATATAAGATGAAGGAAAAACCTGATCTGAGGTTATAAACAAAACTATTATCAGGAATAATCCATGACTAAATCAAAGACCACTTAATATTGGGGTTCAACCCTTACTGTTGCAATTAAATATTACACAACTGAAACCCCCTAATAATGGAGTCCAAACTTGTTTTATGTAACGATCAAATACTGTTTGAAATCAATGACCATAATGTCACAGAATCCCCAATTGGTAGTGAGCATAGATCTTGACTTAAAACCCTTAAAGATTTACTGAGAAAAACACCCTAATCTCCCATATAATCATGTTTCTAGTAAGTGAACTTTACTCTTTTTTCACAATTTTATTATATCATCCCAAAACTCTATTCTTTTAGAGAATAAAACTTTTCAATAAAGAAAATTGTCATTATAATCTATCAACCAGGAACTTCAGGTCTCATTGCCTTTAAATAAAGGACGTGTGGTTTAACAACCTCTACGTCCTGATAAAACTGGTGCTCTCTGCCAGGCATACCTTAAGTTCACGGTGAAACTACCATGATGAACAATAAAGACTTGGCTTCATATCCCTCTTTGGATCAGGAACACCTTGGAAACATGGCAAGTTTAACTTTTTTGATATATGGCTTTTAGCAAAAGATGCTCATCAATAACGCGATAACAACTTGAACTTTAAGATTCAACTACTGAGTTAAAAAATGAAATTTTGCCTGTCAACTCTTCTCGTTGCCACAAAATTGGCCCTTCATATCACCCATGATCAGTTAGATTTAATAATCAGAGATATCAATGACCTTTTATCAAGTGGGCGCTCTTCATCATCACAAATTTCCCCTGGTACTGGATCCTCATTAAATGAAGGAGCAAACCTGGTGTAGATTTATGTCATTTAGCCTCTATCCCCCAAACCCCCCAGTGGCATGTTTAAAGCTTCGTTCATTGAGAAGTACATCCCAATCAAAGGGAGAATCTTATCTTTCCTATTTTGTTATGAAAGTGCTATGGAAGAAACCACTGAAAACCTATGGCTCAAACACCTAACCAACTGTCTTAGTCGCATAGCTCAAGTCACTATGGTACCTCATTTAGTTCATCGTCATACTTAGAATGACGCCAAGACCGCCTTGCTCCAGAAATTAAGGAGCACCTCACTTTATCCAAGTAAAAGCTAGCTATTATAGGTTTAAGCCTTAATTGGGGAGAAACCTTCACTGAGTTTGCTCACTTTTTTATCTTGAGGCTCAAACGTTAATCACAGAGAATCATTTTACTTTGGACAATGCTCTCACCACCTAGTTTTTGGCAGTTAAAAATATGTCAGATATTATGCTCTATCTTAAAGCGGTGAAGTCTAACTTGACGTATCTTCTCCATATCAAAGAAGCCATCTTGGAGATTCCTGCCAGCTTATTCAACCCCACTGGACCACCTCTTTAATAATAATAAGCCCTGACCCTAAGCGTTAACTGTTACTCCTCCTGCTTCGCCTACACTCAAATTATTCTGCACCTTCTGTATAAAACTAACCACACCATAAGCTCATGCCTTTTTGCAAAAGTAAGGAGTCAAAAGATCAGTTGGTTTATGGCAGGAGGCTCCCTATGATGATGACAACCAAGTGCCTCAAGACTCTTTTTCTAGCTCTAGTTCTATTCCCAGCACCTCAGGATGTTTTGTGTTAGTTGCACCTGCGGAAATTGACGTACCTCCTTCTATCCAAGGAAATAAAGATCTTCAGCTTTCTTGTTTTTATATTGGCCAGTTGCCCAAACAAATTCTGAAGGTCAGTTCCTCTATGGAAAGCCAAACGTTGACAGATAGGACCTTCAAATGCATTGAACGTCCCTGAGCTTGGCCGCAGTAAAATCTTCCACCTGCTTTGCTACAAATCCCCAATAAAAGTTTACTAGCAATTAATCTTTCCAGTTCATCTCTTTGGTGGTTTGAGTATAGGTAGTTGTTAATAAGGTTAAAGTCATGGTATTAATTGATACTGGCTCACTGGTTAACTTTATATCCTCCCAACTTATCCAGAAATTAAAAATGGCTTCATACATGGTTCTCAAAGCTGAATATGGGACGGCAGGTAATCAGATGACTAAGGCAATTGGGGAATATTCTGCCTTACCTCTCCAATTCAAAGGAATTTTAATTACTTCCCCTGCTATCACATTGAAAACAATAATTATAAGTTGCTATCTGGAGTCCAACTGATGCGGGAGTTTAACTGAATTATAACTATAAAGAAAATACCTTTCCTTATTAGGTTATTAGATTCCATTAATATTTGAACTACCATTCAAAAGTAAAGGAGCCCTAAAAAACGAACATGCCTCCTTGAATATCCATCTTCCTTTTGTAAGGTCTAATATCAAGTCTTAGTAGAAAAAACTAAGTTACCCCCTGAGGCTGTGGACGCCAAAGATGGGATCCCTCTATATGCCCCCCAATTATTTTAAGGTACCATCTAGCTCACAAGTTATTATGAATATGGGGATCAAGACTCACATCCCTCCTAATCAAGTATTAAGAGCTAAGTGGAAACCTGTACCCTGAATCAAAGAAGCGTTGACCTGCCCTAGGAATCTAAAATCTGATTATAAGAAATCTAAATATATCTTACTAGGGAGACTAAAGAATCAAACCCAAATCCCTTAGTATGCCCCTATATGTTATGTAAAATTATGTCCCTTAGAAAATATCGCCAATGTTAGTTATTTTGGATCCTTAAAAGATTTAGAATTCGACCCACTACCCACAAGAACTCTAATCAAAAGTAGAATCAGAGACAATCTCATCCCTAATGAATGACAGAACGTTGAAGACCTCCTTGAGAAGTATTGCAATAATTTTCCTGACCAGGTGACTACAGAAAATGTCAGGATAAGTCACCAAATTGAGACTGAGGCTCACCCTCCGTTTAAATCTTGGCCATACCAAAAATCTAAAGTTGAGGAAGCTCAAGTGGCCCTATTATTACAATTATTGGAAGCATGGTTATTTGTGCCTTCTAAAAGCCCATGAGCTTCCCTGCTCTTATTCTTTACAAAAAGAATGATGGTGTAATGATTGCGATTGCATATGAATCCCATAAGGTTGTTAATTATGAGATCCTTTTGTGTCAATAGTTGCAATTCTGTAATTCCAAGTAGGATTTTCCTATTTGGGTTGATAGTGGATTAAATATAACTAAATTGGTTCATTGGATTGGTTGTTCATTCTGAGGTTCCCCTTCATTTCTCCGCCAAGTTGCCTGGTTGCCATCAATTCTGGAGGCTTTTGCACCCCTCATTACCCACAATTCTTCTAGCCTTTTTTGGAAGTATTTCAAAGCAAGTTGAAGCCCCAATGGGCCCTCACTTTGGAATTCTATTCCAACTTCAAGTTTACTTCTTCCAATATAGGCTGCTATTTGCTAATTCATTTTATTAAAAATTAATTTATTTAATGTGAGTTATTGGCCAGCAGATGGCGGTGCTCCAGGGAAAGGGGGTGGATGTGCTGGGCTCCTTTTTTGGGGAGGTCTTACCCTGGCTGGTAGGGAGCCAGAGTGGCCTAATGCAACAGAGGCTGGTTCGCCGCACCTTGGTCCATTGACCCCATGAGCAGATAGAGGTTTTGGGAGGGACCTCTGCCCAGGGTCTGAGGCAACAGAGGCTGATGCACCGCACCTCAGCATGGTGTGCCTGGCAAGGCTGTCCATTTGGACAGGACCAATCAGAGTTGGTATGGCCACATATGGGGGTGAGTGGTGTAGGGCCAGTGGCGGACTGGGCCTTGGGAGCCCAGTCTTTTTTTAGTGTAATGATCGCAATCACACATGAATCCCATAAGGTTGGAAATTATGAGATTCGTGTGTGTCAATAGTTGCAATTCCATTATTCTGAGTAGGATTTTCTTATTTGGGTCAATAATGGAATAAATTTAAATAAATCAGCTCATTGGATTGGTTGTTTGTTCTGAGGTTCCCCTCCATTTCTCATCCAAGTTGCCTGGTTGCCATCAATTCTGGAGGTTTTTGCACCCCTCATTACCCACAATTCTTCTAGCCTTTTTTGGAAGTATTTCAAAGCGAGTTGAAGCCCCAATGGGCCCTCACTTTGGAATTCTATTCCAACTCTAAGTTCACCTCTTCTGATAAAGGCCACTTTTTGCTAATTTGTTTTATTTAAACTTAATTTATTTAATGCGAGTTGTTGGCCAGCAGATGGTGGTGCTCCAGGGAAAGAGGGTGGATGTGCTGGGCTCCTTTTTTGGGGAGGTCTTGCCCTGGCTGGTAGGGAGCCAGAGTGGCCTGATGTGACAGAGGCCAGTTAATCGCATCTTGGCCCATTAACCCCATGAGTGGATAGAGGTTTTTAGAGGGACCTCTGCCCGGGGTCTGAGGTGACAGAGGCTGGTGCACCGCACCTCAGCACAGCATGCCTGGCAGGGCCATCAAATTGGACAGGACCAATTGGAGTTGGTATGGCCACATATGGGGGTGAGTGGTGTAGGTCAGGTGGCGGACTGGGCCTTGGGAGCCCAGTCTTGACAGGTGGTCACTGTGTTGTCATAAATTAACTTTTACTCAATTCTACTATATGAAAGGATAGCTATACTTTGCCATGTATAGATGATTCCTTACGCTTAATGTTGTTTCTACTAATTTCAGCTATGGATATCGCCAGTGGGTACTGTAAAATTGACCTTTCACCTGAAGTTTTTGAAAAATGTGCACTCATTTTAAACAAAGGACTATTTGAGCCCACTTAAATGCTGCAGGGGTTATGTAATGCCTCTGCCACCTTCCAACGCGCCATGGATGGACTCTTAAGTGATTTGAAGCGCTCATGTGTGTAAACTATCTTGACAATAGTACCGTTTTTCAAAACCTTTATAGAGCAAGTATCCCATCTAAGGCAGTTTTCCAGCGGTTACAGCAAGATTTGTTAAAACTAATGCCGTCAAAACGCTCCTTCTTTAAGAGCGAAATGAATTTTTGGGCCATAAGTAGGTTAAGTTTAAACATCCCTGATGGACGTCAAGGTTATGGCCATTTCAAAGTCGTCCCCCATAAATCCCTACATGATGTACAGGTTTTTTAGGGATGGTTGGATATTACTGCCATTTTATTCCATACTTTGCAGATACATCTGAGCCTCTAGTAAATTTATTGAAGAAAGGATACCCTTTCAGTGGAAAGAAGAGCAACAGCAGGCCTTTGACCTATTATATGTAGCTCTACCCCACTCGCTAGTACTTATATGTCCTATTATGAAAACCATTTACTTTTTACCAATGATAGCAATATAGCTATTGGAGCTATATTATATCAACACAATGAAAATTTAGCGGACCTTACCATCTCCTACTATAGCAAAATCCTAACCATAGCTGAAAGCAACTATAGCATTATGGAACGCAATTACTTGGATGGTCTACTGGCTATTAAGAGTTTCTGGCCCTAATTATATGGGATTCATTTTACTTCAATTACTGACTATGCTTATTTGTGATGGATGTAACAAAATGAAAGGCCCTGATGGGAGGTTACCCTGATGGGCGTTAGAGCTTTAAAAGTACAATCTTCCATCATTCATCGACCAGAGCCCATCAATCAAATGCAGATTGCTTATCCAGACTTCCCATATTAACTTTAACTGACCCTGAAGAAAAAGCAACTAGATGATCTCTTATTCCAATTTCATTTACAAATTGATGAATCCCCGACCCTTCAAAAAGAATTGGCAAAAAATTGGCAAATCTTCAAGTTAAAAACGACAAACTGTATAACCTTTTGTCCCAAAAATGGTTGCCCTACATACGCCCATCAGCTTGAACAGACATCATATTGGAGGGACATCTGAAAGTCAGCCACAGGGGAATTCGGAAAACTTACCAGTGGCTCAAGCCCCAATATTACTGTGAAGGAATGCTTGTCTTAATCAAGATGTATTAGAGTCATGCCCAGTATGTAAAAGTCAAGATAGACTAAACTTCAACTCAACATCTAGTGGTTCCACCCCGTGAACCCTTCAATACTATTAGTATTGACATTGTGATGCACCTCCCTTGAGCCTCTAATGGTCATAAGTTCCTCCACTTAGCCGTGGATCATTTAACTAAGTGGATCAAAGTGATATCTCTACCCTCTGCTTTGGCAAGAGCTACCGCCACATTTTTCATATAATTGGATTATCACCCAACATGGGTGCACTAACATAATTCTCTCTGATAACAGTCAGAATTTTTAATTGTTACTGGTAAATGATTTAGCTGAATTGATTCGATCCACTCATGCTTTTCTCACTCTGTACCATCCTGCAACCAATGGAATAGTAGAGCATGCAAATGATACTTTAAATTCAACTCTCCAGAAAATGGCCATGACTGACCCACTTCATTGGCCCCAATATTATCCTAGTGCAATACTGGCATATAGGACGGCTATCATTGAATAACTTAGATATTGACCTTCCAAGAATTGTACGGAATAAATTCCAGCTGCCTTCTAAAGTACAGTCAATTCAAGATCAAGCTTCCTCAAAGCACCTGAAGTTACTATGCAAAGAATTGCTAATGAGATTATACAACTTTAGGCCTTGTCTACTGAGAACTTATATGTTACCAACAATAGAGAAGCTATTAGGTTTAACAATAAACAAGACCCTTTGCACACCTTCCAACTGGGTGTCTAGTCCTTTTCTACCATCATTGGCCTGGAAGTCATGATAACAAATTTCGAACTAACTGGTTAAGGCCCTACAAAGTTATTTAAAAACGAGGAAATGAACACTCAATTGTAGAGGTTGCTCAGGGCACAGTGGTAAATCATATACACAGTCAACTTCTCCAGCTGTTTCCCCGCGCCAAGATCTAGAGGGAGGCGTTGTTGGAATTTCTACCCAAATTAAAGCTTTGTGTGTATTAAATGAAGGGTTACAAACCAGATCCAATGTTATAGATGAAACTATTGTCAGGAATAATCTTAACTGAATTTAAGGCCTCTCAATATTGGGGTTCAACTCTGACTGCTGCAATAAGATATTATAAAACTGAAACCCCCTAATATTGAGGTTCAAACCTGATCTATGTGGCAATCAAATACTCTTTGACAGACATGACCAGAATGCCGCAGAATCCACAATTAGTATTGAGTATAGATCTTGGCTAAAAAACGCTCCAATATTTACAGAGAAAACACCCTTATCTCCCATATAATCATGCTCCTAAGAAAATAAACTTTACTCTTTTTTCGCCATTTTACTATATTGGCGCAAAACTCTATACGTTTAGAGAAAAAACTTTTCAGTATAGAAAAGGTAAAATAAAACCTATCACCCAGGAACTTTGTCTCCTGGTCTCTCAAATAAAGAACGGTTGTTCTAACAACCCTTACGCCTTGACAGGCTCCACAGGTGCCCTTGGTCCCCTCTTGTATTAAGGAAACTTTTATGGTCTAATCCAAGAGTTTGGTTTCCTAGACTTGCACCTCATACTTTATATGTAACATCCATGGGTCAGCTGGAATATTGTAAAGAAAATATTGTCTGGACACAGCCTACCAGATGAAGTGGTATCAGACCACAGACCCAATTTTTAATATGATTTTAGAACTGTAATGGTTGAATGACATGATTTTAGGAACAGACCATAAGAACAAGGAGGAGAAGGATTAGTTCAGAGGAGTCAAGTTGGACGCCCTCTCTGACCTTAAATCTACTTTATATTTAAACGCTGGGTTAGGGGCAAGCAGGTCCAAAGCCATCCCCCAAAATTGTGTGGTGGGGGAACAGACGTTAAACGATGGGGTTAAAGGTTACCCATTATAGGTTGAACAATGATGTCTCACTACATTTGATTTCAGAACATGGATTGAACTTGTTTACAAAATTTAGAAATACAAATAATGAGGGTGTTCAGTTAATAGCAAGGTCTCAATATTATGCTTACTTTTTTTTTAGTACTAGATCAATATTATGCTTACTCAATATACCAAACTACTTAATTTGGAGTCTCATTTTATTAGATAAACTCATTTCTAAACTCAAATAAAGTGATTGAGTCCCAAACTTTCAATTTTACTCAAATTAGTCCTGTTCCAACCAATTCTCTGTTGGTCGTCTCTCCTACAAAAAGGACTTTGTTTACTGATACTTATTTATTTATGCTATCTGTTACTGGTCTCGCGGTATACCTCCTTATGGAGGTATTCTGGGTTTATTTTTAAGCACTGAAGTTACAAGAACTGCAGTGGTTGCGTGCACACATGTTTTGTTAGATTTCATTTCCTGGAGAGTTATAAATACTCCCCTCACAGAATCCTCCTTCTATCCAAATCAGGTATCAAGCCCAATTACTCGTCTTCTTCCATCCCCCAGTCAGATAGCCATATGTAAAGGGTTAACCAGACTTTTGAGCATTATCTCTGCTGTTATTTCCCTGCCCAGAAAAACACCTGAGCCACCTAGCTACCCCTCACTTAATCTACTCACAATAGAATCACTTACTCTTCCATGGTTATGCCCCATTTTTGCTAATGATGGTCAACATCCCCAGAAGTTTGATGAGCTCCCTGATGGAGTGGTAATAGCTGCGGATAATCTAGTGAACAACATCCAGTCAAAAATTGTGTCTTGAAGTCCCATATGAAAGAGGACATTCAAGTTAAAAAGCCAAAGCTGACGCTCATTGCTCTGACCATCATAGGTGCAAATAAGGTGACATGACTCCCATTAATGCTAAGAATTAAGCCATCCCTGTGAAATGCTGTAAGCTAGACTCACTTGCCCTGGGTCCATACAAGGTGCTTTACCAGATTAATTAGTTAACTTATGAATTTGCACTAACTAAAGGTTCTTGAGCATACCGTGTTTCCATATCTCACATTTATGGAAGTTTGAGGGTCCTGTAGCTGAAAACCCAGGCCCTCTATGCTCATAAAATCTTGGTAAAATAAATATGAAGTTGACAGAAATCTGAAGACTGAAAATTATAGTTTAGAATATTTTTTAATTTGACAAATGGTTAGATACTTCATTGAGTAGCCCACCTGGAAATCAGCCTCAGACTGTGACCACTGTCCTGGGAGGATCAAGGAATTTCTGGTCAAAAATGGCATTAAACTAAAGGGTGAGCCATTATCAGACTTTGCTGGGTGTAACAATGCACTGATATTCCAAAAATCTAATGCATATATGGCTGTAGGCCCAATTGAACTAACTACAATCCAAACACTTGGCATTGAGGTCTAACCAAAACAGATAAACAAAATGAATTTATATTGATGTCCAATTAAAATCAATAAACATAAGCTTCCAATTATAACTGCACTAATTTCATCATTCAATCCTGAAAACAATGCCAATCAATCCTATTCCAGTTGCAGTAAAATTAGCTGCAGTTATCCAAATTTTCAAGATTCAACTCAGTGACCAACTCTATTAAGTTTTTAAACAAGTAAATGAACCACTTATGACTCATATAAGATCGTTAATCCACCTACTAGTGATTAGCATATAAGTGGCTCCTTACTAGAGATTTTCAGTTTTTTTATATAAACACTTAAATAAAAACTTTTAGATTTACTCCAGTATTTCTGCTATATAATTAAGTTGTAGCACAAACTAATGCTGTCTCAGATGCCACAGCACTGGCTCTAGTGTTGTATTCTGAAAACTTGTGTTTCTATTAGTGAGAAACTTCCAATCCTCACCAATATCATCCCCACTTTATAAAGCTTATTATGTACAGCATTAATTGTAATTGATTATGCAGGACCCTTACTGTCAGGCTAGCAGCTAGTTTGAAGAAAACTGTCCATCTTGATAGGGTTTGACAATGCCCAGTTGATGGTACTGAATGCCAGAGGCTCAGCTGCACTAATGACTTTTAAAAGGGACACCCTAAGGGTTAATTGAGGAGTAATCTGTTCAGATAATATACCAAAGGCCCCTACACAAGCCAGAAGGCTGCAGTAGGGGCAATTGTGGGTATTGGGGAAAATCAAGGGTGAGAGAGGCAGGGAGGGTGACAACCCCTCTAATTTTTGCAGCTGTAAGGTATTATATATAAATAGGGTGGATTCTTTTATTAAATAATGAGAGATAGATTACATTCAAAATGGTATAAATTGTGGAAAAAATGGGACAGAATGGGTAAAATAAGGCATTTGACAAGTTCCACAGTGTGCACGTGTATTGGCAATTGAAATAGCAGAGTTAATTTTCCACAAGCTTGTGGAGGCTGGGGAGCAACAATGGATTTACAGATTAGAATGACCGCCATTGGTCTCCAGTATTATTTCATGTATGGTGGCGTGCATCACCAGATAATTTTTGGCGACTCCAACATGTTGGCGTGGAGGGTGGATTCTGAGAAAAGGGTTAAAAAATGAAATTAATTTTATCAAAAGAAGATTAAGGGAAGGAAAACTAAAGAATAAAATGTCAAGCTTTAACAAAAATCTTTCTTTTACTCTGACAGCTATAATTGAAGCCAAATTTGGATTTTTTAAAAAAACATGACCGCTTAAACAAGCAAAAAATCTTAAAATGTTGATGCTTTCAACGCCTGCTGTCCCAGCCTGGGGCGGTGGTGCGCCGCCTGCTGATGTGTTTGCCCACCGCTGAAGCGTGCCTGGGCTGGCTCTGCTAGCCCTCCCAACGCTACCAGGCGTTATGTCCCCCTTGGGACTTGGCCCACCACCTCGCAAGCTCCCAAGTGGTGCTCCAGAGCCCTTTGGTGCTCCCACGGAGCAATTTGTATCTTGGCCTCCAGGTTAAATATGGGAATCTTTTCCTATACACAAGTGTGGCCATTATTGAAATGGACATGGCGGTCTATGAACACATTGGCTTTATTGATTTTCGCCCCTTTAAGGGTATTTTGATCTCAGCTTCTGTTCTGAAGCTGATGCAATGGCAGCATCTAAGCTGCCATAGTTTTTAAAGTTATTCCCCTTCCTACCATTTGCACTGGCTCCCAGATGAGGCCACTTTGGTGGTCCAGTTTGCCAGGTTGACCTCCCACTTTTCCCCAAACGCCTCTGCCATGAGCTCACGGAGAGTTTGGCCATTTACATAGCAGACCCCGTGCAGAAAATCATGTTTCTGAATGGAGTGGATTGTTTGGCAGGGCAGCGCGTCTTTGCAACAATTTGCCCATTCTATCATGACACTCATCTCGCAATTCCCCTTTGCACAGTGATCAGATCCACCCCTGATCACCCATTCTGGGCGCACATTAGTATAGGCCTCACCATTTGCCCCTTGTGCTTTAGACTTGGTCACTCATAGTGCAAGTGCCCAACAGCTTCCACCTCTGCTGCTTCCACTTCTCCCCCTCCGTCTTTAGCTCAGCTGCTGCTTTACTCAAATTTTTTTGAGTGGGGCTCAATTCTCCCACCCCAACCTCGGTGAATTCTGGCATGGCTTTCAAAGCTGCAGCCAATCAAAATTTCTAAAAGTTTAAAAAATTAGTCAATTTATGGCAACATGATCCAATGGCTGAAATAGTTTCAGCTGAGCTGCCATGGGTGACAGTTCACAGCTGATCAGATGTTGGCAACTTGTCAACTCCAGTGGCTGGACCAGCATTAGCCAAGCTAAATCCTTTTGTATCTCAATTGGATTGACAAAAATGACTGGTTGTGTAACGTTAAACCATATTTTACATTGGAGGAGCTCTTTTTCAATCCTCCCAAATCATGCCCCACCATTTTTGTCCTAAAAACGGCTATTCTCCTTTATAAAAATATAAACAAAATGAAAGTCAAAGCTACTGCAGCTCCTGCCAACACCCTACTCCGCCAGCAACTCCATGGGGAAATGGAACCCCTGTTTGAGGGTATTCCTATCCCCAATTTCCCTCATGATTTTGAGGAAGAGGCGAAGTATAAGATTGAGGAGCTGGCTTTTGATGAGAGCTGAACCTGCATTAATGCAGCAAAAACCTCACTTTTTGACCCTAATTGTCTTGAAACCCATCGGCTCATCAAGTCATTTACTTGTGTGCCTGCTTTCATTACTTTTGCTGACACAACTTGCTCAATACATTGAGGAGATGGACACCGCCAGCCTCATCAACAAAGAAAACCCACAATTATACCTCCTTATGCCACATGTCGCTGATGCTCTCACCACAATGCTGTCCGCCATGGTCTGCCAGCTAAAGTGGGCGCTGGACAAAAGTTTCCTCAAAAATACTTTACTTTCTGATATGGTTTCCTAGGCTGTTAGCTGAGGTGCCATATTAAGAATTTTTTTCTAATAATCCCTTTATTTGGCCCATTTGCAAATAAAGATGCGTGGCGGCTCCCTCTTTTGGGTTAGGCACCACTAGTGCTAAAAAAGAATAAATTGTCAACATACCCTAAGGAGGGTGGTTGTTTATACAGTGGAGGGGAAAAGGGGAGCTTAGAACTTTGTAATGACTTAAGCTCTTGATGGGCACCTGTTAAAACTCTAGGGTCTTCGCTGCTTGTTCACAAATATTAACCCCTGTTGAGCTGCATAGGTTCAATGTGTGCACACTTCACGTTGTCTGATGATATATTATTTATGATTGATAATAGTATGAAGACTATTATTCATAGTTTATTAGATAACCTGTGTTGGTCCAACGCTTGACCAGTATTCCTCCTCAAAATACTCTAAATGTCCTCAGTAGGGATCTAGACCCTTATCCGCTTAACTTGATCCACTCTCAGATCCTTAGTTTACAGCCTCTCTCTGGTAACAAAGCCAGCAGCAATCACTGTATCAGCTCAGCTTTTTTTTAGTACTAGATGGTCTGTATCAGCTCAGCTTCTCTTATTAGGATCCTTGATCCTTTCTCTTTATTCTATTAAAGAGTCCTCAATTAAAGCACACGGCAATAATTTCCTTAAAGATGAATATAACTAAAACTTAATAATGAATTCTGCTAAAGTCTGAGTTTTTTCTTTATTAAGTCATAAAGTATGGTTTTTTATTAAGTAAATTCTCAGGGGAATTTATAGAGGGAATTCTGCGCCTAAACCTCGGTTAGTGCCTAAGCATTGAATGGCAGCCGTTGCCATTAAATTACCATTTGTCATCTCATCAGCAATGTTCTTCCCCATCTTGGTTAAGATTCCATCATCAGACATACTTGAGACCTAAAAAGGAAAGAGTCAGAAAACGTGTCCCTAACATTTTCTACTCAATCCCAGAAAACCAACCATATTTGGCAAGTGACCCGATTAGGTAATGGGACTTATTACCCATTATAGCAGGTCGTGAACAAACTAGTTAATTCAATAGTTGTAGGTGGCATCACCACCTCACAACTTGCTCCTTAAATACCTAATTGGTCAGTGATGAAACCTAACCGATCCCAATTGGTACACCTGATAGTTAATCATCAATTAACTATCAGATGCCCTCATTTTGTCAACAACTCTGCCCAACAAGATCTTAAGCATTCACCCAGATTGATTGCCAACGGATCCAAACCAGGAGAATTACCTAAAAACCCTGAACATCATTAACCCATAAATTGGTGTCAACTGATATCCAAAACACGCTATAGGGAATTATCCCTCAACAATCCATGATAATCTAGACGGCTGGAAAGGTGGGCAAAAATACTAACACCCCCCCTATTGCCTAGATTTTCAGCAAGAATAGGATTGGGACAGGGGTTAACCATCTTGGACATCAGGTTCTATACTTCTTGGTTTCTAGCAGAGCACAGTCAATCTGTACTCAACGCTGCTCAGGATGACCTTCAGCATATGGCGTTCTTCCTCTTCCTCCTTGCTACCACCTTCTCAGAGCGCAGTCCCCACGACCTTCTGTCATGCTGGGTCGATCCATTTACTCATGATAATACTGATCCTGATTTCTGATTTTCCCCCCATCAGGGCATATGACCCATTGTCATATTCAAGATTCTTGGTCTGGCGTCTTCAATTTCCTGATTTTTCTCCTCGTCCTCAACAGGAGAATCTTGCCAATGATTTCTTTTTTGCAGTGCAAATAAGAATGCTCATTTATATTTTCTTTTGTTATTTCCCATAATAACTTTTTGGCTCATATCATTTTTAATTATTCCCTGGAGAGCTTATCTCATTAATTTTGAGATGAATTTCTCTAAAGTTAGAGCTTAATTGATTCCAGAGTGCATAAGGTCAACTATTATAAAAGCCCTTAACCCCCTCTTGTCCATCTCATATGTTGAATTCTTAGTCTTGGTACCAACAACTGCTTGACAGCATGTCCAATAAAGATCTTCAGCTCTTCCAAATGATGAGTCAATCTGTGCAAAGAAACCTCTTCTATGGTCCTCCCAGGACTCATACTCCCAGTCAAGTACCCTTGGCCAGTCCTTCTGTAAAATTACTGGAAATGGTATTCAACCCTGACAAAACCAGTTAGCGATCATCTCAAATGACTCACTACCAATCCTCCCTCTGTCATCAATTCCTGAATTAGACTTTAAAACTCTCCTAGATTTGGCTCATTTGCATATACTCCTACAATCATCGTCAAACTTCCTGAAGCAATGCCCTCCATTTTTGATTGGTTGTTTAAGCCAAATCAGACTTGCTTCCAGAGTTCCTTTTCTGACTCAGCCAGTATTACAACCCAGTTGTTCTTTAAACTAAACTAGCTATCAGAAACTGAAAACACTTTAAACTCTTCTGCGCAGAATTGAGGACCTGAGTAACTGAGGCTCTATCCATAGCTTTGAACCCCTCCAATCTTGAAAACATTCTATATTGAGATGTTGCAGCCTATGCTCTTCGCTTTGCAGCCAAGTTCTTCAAAGTTTGGCCAAAAAGCTTCTGGTCTCTCCCAGCTTCCATTGCTCATTCTGCTTTCGCCTACAAGAAGCTCATAGTCATCGTCTGAAGGATGTCATCTTCTCCCTGCACAACTATCTCATTTTTGGCACATCTCATTGGTACTTTTATTAATGGCAGTAATAGAGGCAAGATTTGGCAACCCCCACCTAGCATCCCTTGCTTAATGCCAGCTCATATGTCCAATGTTTTTGATGAAGTCCATCAGCAAGCGCTCAAGATCAACCTTCCAGCTAAAGTGCCATACCAGGATTACTTAGGGATATTTGCTAACTGCCTATTCTTGTTCTGTTGCTTGCCTCCCCAATCCGTGTATCATGTTTGGCAAGTACTTATATTTCCATCTCTCTTCCCCTAGCCGCATTCTCACAGGGATCAGCCTCCACTTAGCGAAGTTGGCTTTGAGTAGGTCTAGCCCTTGCTAGCGTCTGGTCTCACATAGATTTCAACGGGTTTATTACTCCTACTGTTATATATCCTCCCTCCCCCAAGAGGCGATATAGATGGAATCATCTCCAAGTTGAGGATAACTAAAAAAAATTATAAAAATATATCTTTTTATGTGCTTTTTTAATAATTTTTTTCTATTATATTTTTTATCACTTTTTATTTCTTTTCTTCTTTTTCCCCAAACTGGTTCTGAGGCATACTTAGACCTACCAGTTTCCATGGTTCAGATGTTTTATTTTCTAAGACTTAACCATCTAGTTTGTTTCAGCGGTCCTTTTTTGGACTTAACCAAATCAGCAGGACATAACCATCTCAATGGTTTAGCAGTCCTTTGGGAACACTTTTTTAATTACTTTTTTCATCGATCCACTGCTTTAAATACTAAGCATGGACTCAATTCACTATCCTTCCATCCAAGAGGTTCTTGATGGAATAGGCATCCATTGCCATCTTGGTGATAATCTTGAATGGACCCAACCACAATGCATCTAGCTTGTTTCTTCTCCTAAAACCATGTGTATTGCAATAGGCAACTCTTTCATATATTTGGCATTCTAATTAGGCCGGTTGGTTATTATCATCATTCATTTTTGCCTTGGTCCTTTTCTTCAAGGTCATATTGAATGCTTTAGATTGCATTTTGATTAAGATATTTGACAATTAGATCAGGTACTGCTCAGCACTCATCTCAAATGTTGGCTCCACCACCAAATAAATTTAGTGGCAATGCAGACTTCCTTCTGTATAGTAACTCAAATGGCGTTTTTCCCATCGCCATATGATGTCTTATGTTGTATGAAAATGTCATCAAACTGAGGTATGTTCCTCATGAGGAAGTTCTTCCTGCAACAAGCTTCCTCAGCGTCATGGCTAGCGTTTCATTGACCCACTATACCAGTCTTTTTGTATACGGTCAGTAAGGTACTGACATGACTCCTTAGGTCCCCATTATTTCATTTAATCGCAGGATCACATGAGACATGAAATTCGTTCCATTATCATTCAACAAGACCTGCGGGCATCCATGTCAATATACATGTTGATCCAGGATAAACCTTGCAGTGCTTGTAGCGTCTGCTTTCACCAGGGCCTTTGTCTCAACCCATCTCGTCAGATGGTTGATTGCAACTATGATGTATTTGACTCCCCCTGTACTCATGGTTAGTGGTCCCATCATGTCAATGAACACTGTATGCCAGGCAAATCCAGGGTGAACTAGTCAATATTCAGTCATGTTCTTGTGAGGTTTGTGCAACTGGCACTCCACACAACAAGCCATATAATCCGCTACATTGTAGTTGATGGACTCCCAGTAATAATACTGGCAAATGTGATCAGTCATCTTCCTCAGGCCTCCATGCCTGACAACCTTATGAGCGGCTTGAACAATAGCCACTCATTCTGATGGCTTTAGAAATAGTAATCGTTTCCCATTGATCATCTTAAAAACTTGTCCATCCATGGTCTCAGTGTTTTCCATCGCTTTTCGCAGTATACCTTGGTTTTCTCAAGGCTTGTTCCTGATTTCTCCTTAGACCATTCTCTGTAATAGCTCATCTGCTTGCTGGTATACCACTTGGACCATTGGTAACCTTGATAAGCCATCTGCATTCTGATGAGAAGCTCCAGCTCAATGGACTATCTCATAATTTTAAGCCTGTAGCTTCAATACCCATCAGGTTAGTCACCCTTCCAGTTCTCTTAATTTTGAGTAGCTAACACAAAGAGGAGTGGTCCATCACCATTTAAAGTGCATTCCATGAATATACACCTGAAACTGTTAACATGCATATATTATCACAAGTCATTCACGCTCAGTCATGGTGTAATTTCTCTCAGCTGCTGAGAGTGTCTGGCTCACATATGCTAACAGATATTTGTCCCTGAGTTTATCCACTTGTCTCAGGATGGCGCCAATCACCATTAACTAAGCATTGGTCTATATTATAAATTCTCTATTGAAATTTGGATATTTCAAAATTTTAGAATCTATCAAATATTGGTATAACTCATCAAAAGAACTATGGGCCTCTTCACTACAAAAAAAATCCTTTTTCAGATCCTTTATTAAATAAAATGGGGTTTGGCAATTCTCACAAACTCCTGAATGAATCTTCAATAGTATCCAACCTTTCCAAGGAACACTTGGATATCTTGGACACTTTTTGCACAGCCACTTGCTCTATGAACTCGATTTTCTGGGCTTGCAGCTGCAGTCCACTAGAGTTGTTAACAAATCCCAGATATTATAGCTCTTTCTTAAGGAAGTGGCACATCATCGTCTTGAGCTTCAGGTTAGCTGCAGACAGTCTCTTAAAGACTTCTTCCAAGTGATTAAATGGTCAGTAAATTTCCTAATTAACACATTTATATCATCCAAGTAAACTAGGACGCATGAAAACTTAAAATCATTTAAAATGGCGTCTATGGCTCTTAGAACGTTGCAGGTGCATTGCATAAACCTTGTGGCATCCTCGTCAGTTGATACAGCCCCTGCGCGGTGGTGATTGCACATTTCTCTTGGTCATCCCTTGGCAAATCAATTTGCCAATATCCAGATATTAGATCCATTGTGGAGAAATAATTTGCTTCTTTTAATTGATCAAGCGCATCATCAATTCATGGTAGTGGATATTAATCCTTCTTCATAATCTTATTCAGCTTCTGATAATTAATCACCACTCAATTAGAGCCACCCTTCTCTTCACAATTAGGATAGGGCTTGCCCAAGGACTCAACAGTATAACTAGAAGCCCATGCTTCACTATTTTGGATTTTTCCTCCACTACTGCTTCAACCGCCTTCAATCATCTAATTGGTCTCATTCTTATTGGAAAATTTTCCCTAGTGTCAACTTTGTGGATTACATGTCTTGTGCATCCCAAATTGTGGTCATCCTGGGAAGATACCTCCTGATACTTGTCAAATAATTTGAGCACCTACTCCTGCTGTCTGTCCATCAGATCAACAAGTTGCTCTCAATTGACCTGTAGAATAATACTTTTGGTCACCTCTGTCAGTAATCCTATTTCATTGAGGGTCCCAAAATCGTGTAATTTCCTCAATTCAGCCATCAGGATTAGATGAACAAATGCAATGATATGATTCTTCTCAAAATTCATCAGTCTTTCACTCAAATTCGCCAGGAGTTCTCAAATTTCTCTATGGCCTGGCATAATTATTCCAGGAGCCAACCAAGGCTCTACTCTGGACTTCTTCCAGGGGCTTCCAACTTCTCCATACTGCAGCTCAGGTATCTCTAACGTCAATTCCATGTCAACTATGATCTGTGATCCTGGAATTATGGTTCTCGAAATTTTGATTCTTAAAAGAATTTCCCAATTTTCTAGGATATCCGTCGGCATTTCTCATTGTTTCTGGCCAATAAGTTAGTATTGAATTGGGACAATGCCGTCATTGTAAATCAGATTGATGAAGTTATTTTTCCTAATTAATGGAGCTTTTTCATCTTTCTGATAAACCAATGGTAACTTCTGACTAATATGGTCAACGTATCATCTTCAAAGTTACATTTAACTCTGTACTTCCGTAGAAACTCTGTCCCAATCAGAATATCATAGTTTTGGTTGGCCAAATCTATTGCTGGGGAAGATACCACCAAGGATCTAAATTGGAGTGGTAGAGCGCTATACACTCCACTGGAGATTGTGGTATTCAGCCCAGCTGTCCCATATTCTTTGTGTCCTAAATTGGGTGAGATCCTCATCTTTTTTCACCAACTTGGTCAGGACAATACTGATAGGCGCTCCACTGTCAACTATTGCCTGCACCCATACTTGATTAACTAGTATATCTATATATGTACACTTGGAGTATTGTAAAATCTTATTTACTGAGTGTATAGTGACATTATTTGTCAAATCAAGGGGATGAATTATTTACACTAATAGATCAGGAAATGATTCCTTGATCACGCTAAGGGGGATAAAAAGATTTGCCTCATTTAATTTGACCTCAGTAAATTCTTCCAGATTCTCCACGGCACAAACCTTGTCTTCCAGTTGTTGCACATACAGCCAAGAAACTTCCTTAATTATTTTGGGTCAATCCTTTTTTTCTCTGGATCTGGTTATTGCGTTCACATCTAAAATTGAATACTTAATATAGTTGATACTGCATGTCATCATTGACAAAAATATTATTAATGTCAATTTATTCATGTATTAATCAGAGGGAATGGGTTTTTCTGAAGCTCTAGACTGTTCCTGTCTAGGCTATGGGCCCTTTTCCCAATTTTTGTGCAGGTTTGGCCTCTTTTGCCTGGACCACATTGATCTGTTCCTAAGACTTCTTGCAGTTAACAGCAAAGTGTCCTCTTCCTCCGCACTGTTGACAGCATTTTTCTTTCCTATCAATCCGCTTAAACTTTTTGGGCTTATTTCCCAGCATGGTTCAATTATTAGACTCCTTAGTGCTTTTGGTCCTCTTCATAGGATTTTAATTTCGTTCTGGACTTGGTTTGAAACTTCTTTAGGAGCATTAAATATAGCTCTCATAATTTTCAAGTGATCCACCATCTGTGAGGTGGTAATCTCAGTAGCAAACATGGAAGACATCATTTTATGTAAATTGCAATAGGGCTGAAAGGCCACTTGCAGTGCAATCCGTACATCAAAATCATTTAGTACTTTTGAAACCACCAAAATCTGTGATTCTTGGTAGAAACAATTGAAAAAACTTGCTAAGGATTCATCCTTCTTAATTGGATTCCCATGAATTCTTGCTTGCACTTTGACATGCGCGTAGGACTACCAAACTCTTTCATGATAGCCATCTTGCCCTCTTAGTATTAACAACCGTCCCCCTCTAGATGGGGTAACACTGGGTTCTGACAATTAATATCTAAACAGTTCATCACCGTCAAAGCCTTTTGAGAGTTGCTGTAACAATAAATTATTATGTCAAACAATTGGAAAAATGCAGGGGCATTATCTCAATGGAAAGTAAGTAATTTCAGCGTAGCTTTAAATTTTTCCAAATTTTCTCTAGTCCACTCTTGGTTTGTCTACTTGACTAACTTGAGGAGTGATTTTGGGAGTCATCTCAAAAATGGCTGTGATGCGGTCAGCATATTTTATGGTATAGTCGCCTTATAAACTGGAGTTCTTTGAGTCCTCTCTTCAGCGTCAGTCTTCACATAGGGCTTACATTCACACTTATGAGTCTTCAACTCCTTGACTTGCTTCATCAGCCGCTCTATATCTGCGCTGAATGCCTGTAATCAAACGCAATCTGCTTCATGTTCCATTGTCAATAATAAAACTTCTTGGACTAAATCACATTCCTTTTTCTTTAATAACTCTTACTTTTCATAGTAACACATTGTTAAAACTAGAGACATCTTTGACTCCTTCCTTAATATTGGTACTCTCCTCCAAGGCAGCAAATGCTCAATGATTACAGAATTTAAGGCGTTCTTGTTGACGGTTGCCAACTCCATCCAAAGTTTTCTTAACTCATCCTTATATGACATCTTGTCCTAGTGTATCCTACTCAACTATAATCCCTGTAGTTAGCATAATTTGTTTAATATCTAGGGGCTTCACTGCTCGTTCACATATATTAACCCCTATTTGATAACTGCACAGTTTTGATGTGAACACTTCACGTTGTCTGATGATATATGATATATGATTGATAATAGTATGAAAACTACTATCTGTAGTTGGATAAATAACCAGTGTTGGTCAAATGCTTGCCCTGTATTTCTCAACAAAATAATCTAGATGTCCTCTGTAGGGATTTAGACCCATATCCGCCTAACTTGATTTACATTCAGATCCTTAGTTTACGGCCTCTCTCTGATGACACAAAGTCAGCAGCAATTCACATCTAAGACCAGCTTCTCTTCTTAGAAATCTTGATCTTTTCTCTTTATCCTATTTAAAAGTCCCCAATTAAAGCACACGGCAATAGTTTTCTTGAAGATGAATAAAACTAAAACTTAATAATGAATTCTGCTAAAGTCTGGGTTTTTTCTTTATTAAGTCATAAAGTATGGTTTTTTATTAAGTGAATTCTCAGGGGAATTTATAGAGGGAAATCTGCGCTATAACCTCAGTTGGTGCCTCAGCCTTGAAATGGCAGCCATTACCGTTAAACAACCTTGGTCATCTCATCAGCAATGTTCTTCCTCATATTGTTTAAGATTCCATCATCAGACATCCTTGAGACCTAAAAAGGAAAGAGTCAGAAAATGTGTCCCTAATGTTTTCTACTTGATCACAGCAAATCAACCATATTTGGAAAGCAACCTGCTTAGGTAATGAGACTTGTTACCCATTATAGTAGGTCACAAACCAACTGATCAATTTGCTAGTTGCAAGTGGCATCACTCACCTTGCAACTTAATCATAAATTCCTAATCAATCAGTGATGAATCCTAACCGACCCCAATTGGTACACCTGATAGTCAATCATCAATCAACTATCATATGCCCCATTTTGTCAGCAACTCTGCCCAACGAGATCTTAAGCATTCACCCAGATTGATTGCCAATGGATCCAAACCAGGCGAATTATCTAAAAACCCTGAACATTATTATCCCAAAATTTGGGTCAACCAATATCTAATCACATTCGCTATAGGGATTATCCCCTAGCAATCCATGGTAATCTAGATGGCTGGAAAGGTGGTCAAAAATCCCAACAGCACCCTAATTGGCTTCCCAGGATTCTTGCAAAAGAGTTGAGGGGGAAGGCATTGAAGGTCTCAGATGGTGTCATAAAAGTTTTGGCAGCCTGTCTGCTGGATCAAGGAGAAATTTAGCAGAATACTACCAAACTTTAACGGATTTTGTCAGATGATAAGATACTAACACTAATTTCACTGGAACCTGCCCTATCAGTATAATTAAATGTACAAATATCAGTAGTAAAATGTGTAATTTTCTGGTTTGATATTAAATCTAAGTTATTTAAATAAAATCAAATCTGACTTATTATGTAAATTAGGGCTTATATGTGAATTTTGGATAGAGGGTCAATTCCTTAATTATACTCGGTGACCAGGTCACACTTGAGGTGGGCATGAGGGTCTTGCTGGATGCCCTAAACCGAACCACCTCTCTAAACACCCCTTCATTCATTTTTAGCAGATCATAAGAGGAAATGGGGGAATAGAGGGAGGTTCTTTAGGAGCCAGGGCAAAAACTTACCACTCATCTACCACATGAGAATGGTCAGTGATCTGAGAGAGGGGCTCTACAGGGGGCTTGGGCCTCTTCCTGCTTCTGTGTGGAAATTTCTCACAATCAAGCTGAAGGTGCAGGTCATCTGGACTTACACTTGCTCAGACATGCACAGCACATTATATAAGTGGACTTTGACACTATCTTAAACTTAACAGTTTTAAAGATAAGTTTCAAGGGTATAAAAAATTTTCAACTATATTTCTGGTGACCAATTTTTGAAATGATTGGCACAGTTCTATTTCAGCTAAATTTTTGTGGGACTTTATAGGGTAATCTTTTTGATTATTGGTGAAATTTTTGTTTCATTATCATTCCAAATCATTGTCATATCGTATATAAATTAAAATGTCCTGATATATCAATGATGATATTGGTGGTATCCTATTTTTACACATTTTCACATCAGACTTTAGATTTCATATTGGAAACTACTAAGTTAAGGCATCAGACTTCAGATTGAAGATTGACTTTTAACAAAATGATTGGTGGAATCTTATCTTCATGCCATTTCAGCATTAGGTTTAAATTTGCAGATTGTTTATTATTTAGTTGATGTATTAGATTTTTGATATAAAAAGCTATTATTCAGTTGCTTTGATGGAAGCAATTGGTTCTGGTCAAGTGGTTGGTGATTAGTTGATTCAATAGATTCAATTTGTTTTGGCCAAGTAGTTAGTGTTTTAGTTTTTGGTTGATCTGATAGACCTAATGATTTTTCTATGCAGTTTGGTAGTTAATTAAATAAGTTGATAAGTTCACTTACTTCCTTGGCTTATTGACAGCCATATACCAATATTGTTGAATCTCACTTGGAGTATTATCTCAATCTATGCTTTCTTTGTGAGATCCAATAATATATAGAATTATAGGTCTATTGTCTAAAGTAAACTAGTAATAGTAAATATAAAGTTAGGCCAGATTGAGAATATAATAAAATGTATAATATATCTGTTTAATTGAAATAATCTTTATGTTATAGCATTCATACTAAGCCCTAAATAGGATTGGAAATAATAAGATTTATGCATGGATAATACAATGTGGCTTTTGCCATGTAATAAAGTATTTGTATGGTCATTGATTAGTTATCTGAAACCCTAGAGGTTTTTTATAGTAAATGGATGGTTATAGATAGCACAAACATTAGGTCTCCATCCCAGATTTATATAATATAATTTGATGGACAGTACTGGTACCTAAGTACAAACATTTTGGATCTAGATATTAAATAAAATGACAGTCAAGTTAGTACATCCAAAATTGAATATGGATCATCTTTGAGTCAACAAGATAATTACTTGATAAATTATGGTATCAGATAGGATATTCGCTGAATCTAAAATTGAGACTTATAGATATGAAATAGCATCTGAGTTTGATTTTATTTTTAAAAATCTCTTTTAAGTGAAACTGATAATTAAATCTATCTTTATTATATTTTTCCAAGTAAGGGGGTGTTAGTGTAGTGGAAATGGCGTCCTACTATTGCCCCTCATGCTGCAGATTCAATCAAGTCTTTGTCATGTTTATAAAAGACTTTATTGAGGGAACTAACTGCTAAGAAAAGTCTGGGCATCGAGAGTCAAAAAAGGTCAAGCTACAGGACTTCCCTGACTTAAAGCGCACTTTGGACCAACGCTGGGTGCAGGACAGATATGCCCAGGTTGGTTCAGGGGAAGTGCGTGATGCTCAGCCATGTATTATGGCAGTTGCGTTAAAACAGACGAGTTACTTTCTTAACAATGATGGTTTGGTTTGGTTTCTTGGATAACAAGGGTTTGAAACCATTCAATTTTTACCATTTCCAAATTGGGATGGCTCAACTTACAATCAATCATTTAAGGTCATTTAATTTAAGCTACAGTACCCTGGCTGATGATGGGGTGCACCAATTGGTTTTTTTAACTTAGAACCATTATCTTCAATTGACAGCACCTCCCCTTGTTTAAAGTATGGTTCTCAAGACCAATTTTCCTTGTTGTTTATCTTCCTTTTAATAAAATCCTGTTGGTTTACATTTTTTATATGTTAACTTGGGTGAACCTGCGTGCAGACCTCTTTGGGAGGTCTCTAGCAACATCAGCCATCTTATTTGTACAAGATTAAAGATCACTTCTGGTGCACTTCTGGGCATCCCTGGTCCCCTCCAGACCAAGGCACCCAAGCCTTCCAGCCCAGATTACCACTTGGATATGGACTCCTCTTTGGGGTCTACCCAAGTCTTGTTGTTTGTTCGCTATTTATTAATATACACCGCGTTGAAAACCCTTTCTCTGTGTTACTTTAACTCCAGCACCCTTTGCGGGCTATGCTCCACATAATACTGATAACTAGTTCCCTGGCATTGTGGTTTTGCACTGCGCACCACCTCTCTGGAAATGGGAGAGTTATAGACACTCTCTTGACAGTTATGGCAGAAATTAATTTTCTGTGCTAAGAGGTAGCAATATATGTGGAGTTATTCACCATGCCTCAGTCCAGAAAAGTAAATTAGTTAAGTTAGATTATATAATCCTGACCTATCAGATCGCCTGTAGGAGAGTTTTACCCTCAATACTTGTGTTTTGTTCTCCATTCCTATACTTTCAGCCCCTATACCAAATCAGTGTGGTATATTTGTCCCAAGTTTGATGCACCTTGAATAAATTATAATTTCCCAATATTTTTCTGAAAGGCTAACGAGATTTTCTGATATATTTAAATTTATATGCCTTATAATTTGTCTTTTAATCTTTCCTTTTAGAGCTTAATCTCTCATCAGATAAACCTTTAGTATTTTCTTCTGATTGCTCTTTTTATAAGTATTTTTAGTACTATATGGTCCCTCTTTTTATAAGTATTAGTCTACAAAATCCTGCCAAATATAAAAACCAAGTTAATCAATTAAAATCAACTGGTACTAAATAATTTTCAAAATACTACTTTAAAAAGCATGGACAATATTGATAGCTCTATACTAGCTTAATAATGTGATAACACATAAAGGGTAAAATCAAAAAGTAAAAGTTTTTACTGCAAGCAAAACTGCCAATTCACAGCTAGTCATATATTTATACAAAAAAGTGCCCAATCATCAATGCTGTGATTGGCTAGGCACTATTCTTACATCTTTTTTGCATCAGCCTTTGGATTTCAGATCAGATGCTACTAAGTTAAGGCTTTGCACTTCAGATCATAGATCAGTTATCAATAAAATAGATCGTGGAATTGTAGCTTTACGTCACTTCTGCATCAGTTCCAGATTGAGAATCAGCTGCTGTTCAGTTGATGCATTGGAACTTGGATGGTGAATCAGTTATTAATCAGTTGATTTAATAGACTCAAATGATTTTTGATCAATTGGTAGCGGGTGTTGGAATCAGGGCAGTTTATATGCTCACAGGTGCTTTTTTATCCCTAAATTCAACAATAATATCACAGTAGAATATTACTCTCAACTGATGGAATAATATTATTTAAGGATTTTAAAACCACATAAATCAAAATAATAAAACTTTTAGCAATAATAAAATGTTGGATTTTCAAAGGTCTATGTTATGTTGAATGGGGGGTAAAAAAGTGAACCCTCTCAATATCTCGCTGCCTAGTATACAAACATATTGAGGGAGGCATGAAAATCAGATTAGGCTACAAAATTAAAATTAGGGAATATGAGGTTTTGAACTATCAAAGCTATTGAAACTCACCTCAATTCCCTTTAACAGCTGACAGTGAGTCAATCACAGGTAAGATGAACCCGTGGGGAAAAGATTATATATATATAAGCTAATCATATGGTTGGAAAATAATTGCACCTGGTGGGACCTCCTTCAAGGTTATAAAAAAGGGGTGGTCGCAGCATATGTGTTTAAACTAAATTGGAAATGGGATAAGGAAGAGCCTCAGAATAACTCATCTGATGCTGACGTGGGTTTAGCTTAACCCTACTAATAGCCATAGGGCTACCTGGAAGAGGGGTGGGGAAAATAGTATTACCCTAATTTGAGGGGTTCCACTGAGAATTTACCAGGGTTTTTTGGCCGATATTAGCTACATTTAAACCCAAAACACTCTTATTACGGTATCAGACTTGTAATTGTCTGACATTACCCTCTTCAAGAGTGTAGGGGGAGAATATGGGCGTAGGAACTGGCCATGGACTCAGTTGACAGTAACTCCAGTAGCAAGGGATTTGGTGGAGTACTCATCCCCTCACTTATAAGTGACTACAAAAAGTCCTTCCCAGATAGACCCAAGCTTTGCACATCTAAGCGTGATCCAATTGTGGTAATACAGCACCAAATTGGATACTTGGAAGTAAGGAAGAGGGGGCCAGAGCTCATTAGCAGCTTAGCCCTCTTTTTGACAGCTTTGGTTAAATTGGTCATAGCCTCTGATTGTAACTGAATGATGTGCTGGGCCAACTTCTTCATGGCTTGCTCAGGATCAGTTCTAGCAGAGAAGATATCTTTAGGATAATAAGGCTGACACTCCAGGTTCTCATCCATACATCATGCAGAAAGGGGACATTTTGAGGATTCAGTGGTAACTGATATGATAGGCCATGAGGGCACTTGGTAAGTACAATTCCAGTGAAAAGAGTCTGAAGTGACCATTTTCTGTAGTATAGATACCAGGGTTCCATTGGCTCTCTCCATAGTACCATTTTTAGATGAGTTATAGGGGTGGCAAGAAGGGCTTTTGCATTTGCATGGAGGTATCGAGGATCTTCACCACTCTGGAGGTAAAGTTTTCCCGTTGTCACAGAGCAGGACCTGGGGGCAACCATGGCAAGTGAAAATATATGGATGGCGGAAAGCAGAAGTAGCCTTATCAGTTTGAGCAGGGAGAGCCACAGCTTCAACCTATTTGGTAAAGTGATCTATGCCTACCAAGATATATCATTTTCCCCCAGTAGTCTGGGGTAGGGGATTAACCACATCTACACAAATTGTGTGGAAGGGTTGTTGAGAAGTAGTTGGTTGATACTGATACCTGATTTTTAGCTGTATTGCTCCTTGCAGGTCAAACAGTCATCCAGGAAGTCAGTTATAATCTCCATGACTCCCTCGCAATAGTAGCTCTCGTTTACCCACCCATAGGTTCTCCATATCCTGCTGTTCCCTAGAATATAATGGGACTCCAATATGACAGGTACTTGCTCTGATGGCTGGAGATAAGGCAACCAGTTTGCCCCTTACATTTTTATATATCTTCCCATTATCCACATTAGTGTTAAGAGAGTGCCACGCTAGCATCTTCTGTACGGGTTCATCCTCATCAGCCACGCATCAGGGGACATGAGGAGGTCATGTAACCTCTCCGCTTCACTATTGTCTAAGTGAAGGACAGGCAACAGCATCAACCTATCAACGTTCATATGTCGAGTTCCTTCCCAGTGCTCAATTGTCATGTTGTAATTCTGGAGCTTCAAAGCCTAGCAAGCCAACAGTCCAACGGGATCTTTCATATTCTGCAACCACTTCAAGCCAGTGGCTGATAATTATTTTGAAGGAAGTCGCATATAGTTAAGGGCAATAGTACTTTATGGCAAGAAAAACAGCAAGGCACTCCTTCTCAATGATGCTGTAGTTGCTTTCAGCTTGAGAGTATCTTGCTATAGTAGGGCATGAGATGATTGACCCCCTGCTCATCCAATTGTTCCAAAATAGCTCCAACGGCGTGATTGGAGGCATCCATGAACAACATAAAGGGCTTGCCATAGTCAGGGTGGCAGAGGATCGGCCTTTGTTGTAGCAACTTCTTCAGAGTCTCAAACGTAGCATTTTGTTCAGCACCCTAATTGAATGTAGTGTTCTTAGCCAGGAGGCGGACAAGGGACTCACTGAGCTGGGCGAATTTGGGGATGAATTGATGAAAATACCACATCATGGCCAAGAATACCTGGATGTCTTGAAGAGTTTTTGGCGCAGGCATTCTGGATATCGCTTCAACCTTATCTTGTAAAGGTTGAATCCCATCTTGTGAAGTGGCGTGGCAAAGAAGAATGATTTCTTCTAGAAGAAAGTACACTAGGATGGCTTTAGTTTGATTTTAGATGCCTAAAAGCATTGTAACACTTCCTTTAGATGCGTGAGGTGTTCGTTGAACGTCTTTGAGAAAACTGTAATGTCAATAAGATAGACAATCACATAGATCATTTTAAGATCCTGGACAATGTAATCCATTGCCCGCTAAAAAGTTGCAGGCGCATTGAACAACCCCTAAGGTAGCCAAATGGGTTGGAACAGACCCTTGCTGCAGATAAGGACACACTTCTCCTGATCCTGTGGATATGGGTCCATTCTCAAGTACCTGCTAGCCAAGTCCATAGCGAAAAAGAATTTAAACTCAGAGAGTTGGGCTAGAGCATCATCAATGCGAGGGATAGGGTAACTATTATTCTTTGTGAAGCTGTTCAATTTGTGGTAGTTCATTCCTACCCAATAACCATTATTTTTCTTCTTTATCAGTAGAAGTTGGGACTACCAAGGATTCTGTGAAGGCACCAGCAACCCAGCGTCAAGCAGCTGTTTGAGCTCCATTCGCATCTGTAGCTCCTCAACTTTGGATTTGTGGTAGGGCTTGGATGGGATTAGATGAGCATCCCCAATGACAATGGTATGAGTCCAACCCTTCATGTACTCATAGTCAGTATAAGATTGGGAGAAAATGTCACTATAGGCCTTGAGCAGGGTGTGGACTTTGTCAAGCTCAGCGGGGGCTAGTTCCACAGTGATATAAACGGTAGACTGAGTGCATTAGGTTTGGTAAGCGGGTAAGCCCATATCCACCATAGACCTGATACAGTGAACTTTCTTGACGTCCTCAATGGGAAGCAGCAGGCCTCTTCTGATCTCCTAATGCTTTTTATGACTATGTCCTTCTTGGATAGGTTCTCCAGCAGCAAATTGATATGTCTCTGATAGGCTGGGTCTAGAATGCCTGGCAATATTTGGGGCTCTAGAGGACTAACTCCATCAATTTCAATAAAATTCAATAGACAGGTGAGGGGGATTTGCAAGATAATCTTAGTAACAATCACCCGTTGTTCCCCTACCTTAATTAAAACCTCTTTGGAAGCATAAAAAGAAATACTCTCTAGGACGTCCACCGATTCAGGAAGCTTCTTTATATTCTACTCCACCATTGTGTAGCGTAGGGATAAGGTAAAGAAAGGATACTCAACCGTGCAAGCAGAAACCTTTTCATTAATCTCATTGTTGGCCATAATCAGGGAAACCTCGTAGTTAAGCAGTAAGAGGTAGCCCTGTTTCAAATTGATAATCCCATCTTACTTGAGTATAAACTGAGTACCAATGAGCATGTCATAGTTATTGTTGGCTAAAGCCACTGCGAGGGCCAATAGGAGGAGTTTCCCAAATCTGATGGGTAAAGATGAGTAGGCCCCAATAGCGCGAGCGTTGGTGGACCAGCAGTGCCAAACTCTCGGTTATATTCAAGGTCAGGGGCCAGCTTAATTTTTTTAATAAGCTTTGATGATACAACGTTCATGGGGTATCCCATGTCAAGAATGTCTATGACTTTTACTCCGTTGACAACAACTTACACTTTGGTTAAGATTCTCCACAGGTTGGGGGGAAGATCGAGGACCTTCTTTAGATGGAGAGTAAAAGCAAGTCCTTTAGCAGTCTCAGGGTATTTATCTTGAATAGACTGTAGGGTATTCATACTCTGGGTGTATTGGACCAGAAATCTGTTGAGCTGGTCGGCGTCACTAGCAGTATAATAACCTCCAACCCCTCAGCACTTGATGAAGATAAGTTCTGCATGGTATCCTAGCCATATCAACTCTCTCATGGTTCAACCTGTCAGGGTACCTCCACTTCACCTGGGGCTCCTAAAACGTAATGACTAACATCTTCACAACCCCTTCAGATTTGTCATCAGAGGGGTTATCAATGCACGTCAGTGAGTCCCTTGACCATGAGGTAGGTTCAGGGAAATCTTGTTGCAGGAGAGGCCCTGGGGCCACTCTCAACCTCACTCTCTTTTGGAGGAGGCGCTGTATTTGTCACGTCTCTATATTCAACCGTTATAGTAGCAGGTTTGGGCTGCCCCATGGCAACAGGTTTCAGGCTAGAGTTAGCCAGAGGATAGTTCAAGGGAAATAGCGTCTTTGTGCATGCTTTAATTATTCTAGCAATAGGTCAATCAGCAGCTGTGTGACCTAGGGGGAAGCAAGTGATTTGTCTTTAGTGACCTGGTCCTTGAACCCATTGTTGGTAGGGCAAATGTCACCCAAGTGAGGTGGTTGAGCTTAGGAGCAGGTTTTGAGGCCACTTGGAGAAGCTCATTGGATGGCAAAAGATGATCTTGGTAGAAAGGTGGGGGCAGGGAGCGCTGCCACATTGATGATATTGCACTCTGACTTAATAGCTTAGGAACCTCAGGTTTGCAAGGCGGAGGAAGATCAGGTTTGAGCTGCACTGCAGGTGCTGGGCTCAGGGTGGTAACCATCATAGGGGGACCATAGAATCAACATAGCCTCATTTGCAGGGCTATGGTTGAGATATCTGTTACTGATCAAAACCTGGGGGTTGGATCCAACGCTTGAAGTAGCTTTAATGTTATAAATATCTAAAACCTCCAGAAGAGCCTCCTCAATATCATGGATAGTCTGGAGGTGGCGTTTAATGGTGATAAGGTGCTGGGCTTTAGAAGGGTGAGAAGTTAAGCCACTCAGAATGGCCGAAAAAATCATCAAGAGGTAATATTTTTTAAGCACCAAGGGCTGAGCTTTACCACAAAATCAATCAACAAAAATGGTGATATTCTCCCCTTTTCATTCTAAGGCAAATAAAGAACAGCTTCTTCCTCTTCAAAATCTGCATGATGCCAAACTCTTCAATAAGCGCTTGTTTAATCTCCTCCCAGGTGCTGAGGTTGATCATATTGGAAACCATTATTTCTTGAGCTATACGACTCAAGCAGGGAAGGATGTACTGGGTTTTTTGATGATTAGTTGCTCCTTACATGGCAGATTCATAAAAAAAGAGGAAGGAGACAATACTGCCCTCGGCTGAAGTGAATCTATCTCTGAAAAGGTTTTAAAAATGGAGTGCTGCTTGAGCCTTTTACAGTGAGACAAAGCACTGGCTATCTGGTTTTCCAAAGTGGCTAGCCTAGGATTAATTTCAGCAGGGAAGTTGTGAGGTCTAAGTTCTCTACCAACATACATATTTAATAAGATTTTTGTGGCATACTACCCCCTGTACTGAGAGCAACTTGTTGGAATTCAAGCTGGTTTTATGCCTGCTGGTGCTTTTTACACCCTAATTTTAACAGTATATGTTCAGGAGAAATAAATGTTCTCAACTGTATAATAAATATTCTAGGGGATTATATGACACTTAGACTTAAAATATGATAATTTTATTTATACTTAACAAAACTAGATTTTAACTGTTTTATTAATTTCAACGTGTGGATTAAAGAAGTAACCCACTTAATACCTTGCTGCTTAGTAATTAAAGCAATTTTAGGCTTGAAATGAGTAAAGCAAGATATTCATTACTAGCTGAGTACATCCAAATTAGGTAATATGGGCTTTTAACCCATCAGATCTCTTGAGATTCACCTCACTTCAATGCAAAAGCTGATGGTGGGTCAAAAGCTGGCAAGACAAACCCGTGGGGCAAGGATTTGTTATATTTAAACTTATTGAATGATGGAACCTCTGAATGACTCCCTAGATACTGCTGTAAGTTTGGTATAACTTGGCTATCCATATTAGGGTTATTTGGCTGAGGAGAGGTAGTAGAAGGATTATCCCAATTTGGAAGGATTCTACCAAGAATTTAACAGAGTTTTTGTGAGATAATCACCATTTTTACCCTTAAAACACTCTTCTCTCAAAATTAGACCTGCAATTTTCTGAAAAACAGGTTCAAACCCTATACTGACTAAGATAAAAAATTGTATCATCCTACCCCTCATATCATTATTAGATAATAGTATAGAGTTAAAAGTTAAGTTGTGGTAATTAATGATAAGCGGTGGTTCCTGGTACCACCAAATTTTTTAAAAATAGTTTTGGTGTGAGTGGTTGCTGGTTGTCTAAAATCCAAAATCAAATCATTTGATAAATTATAAAAACCTTAGCAAAGCATGGGTATATGGATGATAGTAGTATTACCTAGCCCAGACTTAATTTTAACCCCTGATCTATCTGAACCTTACAATTAGATCTTTTGGTAATAGCCATAGTTTATTTTATCATAATATTTTTATCATGCTAAATTTAGGAAACCATTTGAATACTATACAAACCTCACATGGTGAGCTATTGCAGCTTTGCTCATTTCAGCCCACCTTTTAATTGCACTACCTTTAGGATGATACCAAATTAGGCAGATTTGTAAAGCTGGACACTAGGATTAGCTATAAAAATCAGGCAGCCTAAATCTTGAAATAATGATTTTTAGTTACCCAATCACATCAACCAATCTTTAGCTTAAGCTGATCTAAACAGATATAGACTGGGCTTATAGTTGTAACCTGCAGTACTGGGTTATCAAGTATAGGATGCAATTCTAATCTGATTTGCAACAAATTCATATTTGTAACTAGTAGTATACCCATGCTTTGTTATGGTGTTTATAACTTACCAGATTTTTTTAATTTTTAACTCCATATCATTAATTGAGTAATGATAAGAGGGATAGAGAAAATTATGTTTTTACTAGCTATACCATGTTTTGAACCTGTTACAGCATTCTTATCACATCTTAGTTTGTGGTTACAGGTGTGCGTAACTACACCTTTTTTAAAGACTCCATACTTAAATGAAAACTAATTTAAACAGAAAAGTAAGAGGGGAGGGCAGAATATATTGATTTGGCTAAGGTAGAGGACCAGGAAATTGGGCCACTAGTTTCCTAGCACCTCTGACCATTGCTGGTCAGCAATCACCATTGCTAGCCACAGTTCTAGCATCAATGGGCTTACAGGCCATTTGATCTTGAGTCAATTTTTTGCATCCTCACATATGACAAGTGATCTGTTTGGAAAAGCCAATTATGTGGCTTTATAACACCCAGGTATTAAGCGCAAGAAATTGAGATCTGGCAGAGCTGATTAAAATAATCCAGATAGTCTTTAACACCAAACTTTTGTGATGGGGGTGCTTGCTGTCCAAACTCTTGGCAACAATAGCCAAGTGTATTACCCATACAAAATAATGATAGATGAAGACTCATAATTGGATTGGGGCTGTTCTCAGGGTTTTCACAAAAAAAGGTTTTGCAATGGATGCATTTCCATTGGCAATTGTTTGTTCAATAGGATGTATCACATCATTGACCAGTATTTTTTGAACATGGTGCATTTTTAATATCAATGGGCAATATCTGCTTCCAGTTTGGCGCATATGGGGCATTCCTTGTGTGGGTAGTCCACTATGCTTACCAGATTTAATTGTGCAGTGTAGGATCCACCAAGTTACCAACCATTACTTTGCTGTTACTAGTTGGGAGTTGAGGTCTGAGATTAACTCCTTAATATGGTAGTTAGTGTCATGGCCTTTAGTGCTCAGTCATTCAGAATTTGTGGTCAAGCGGGTGGGTTGCACCCAGGTTTTGGGAGTGGATTCCCCTACTAGATTGGGGTCAATTTGTAGCAAATTATTATTTTAGTAATGTCATATTTGTGGGCAATTTAATTGTACTCCTCTCAGTTTGTTGCAGAAATCATTGCAGATCTATGGGCCTCACCATCCCTGTGGATTTGGTCAGCATCCTGATATAACAGTTTGAGCAACCATCTGCCCAGGCGCACTACCCAATTGCACAGTTTCCAGTAGTATGGATGCCTCTTTGGGAAGGTATTTGCAGTTGGTTTCCCATCCATTTGCAAAAGGATCATGGGGTGACCAGCTCCTGAAGGCCCTAAACTCTAGCCCAGTTTAAATTCTAAGCTAGGGTTGGTCAGCGCATGTGCATCTGTGTTAGCCTAAGGAATGACTTCACCCAGATCTGCTGAGCATGGGATTCAAAATTCAGAAAGCCCATGCCTCCTTTGCTCTTCAGTTTGGACAGGGTCTCTAGGGCTATTGGTGCCACTTTTGCCTTTAATTATAGTAAATTGCAGAACATTGTCCTGATCTTTTTCTCTAGGTTCAGGCTCATTGGCAGCACATGGGTGATGCACCACAGCTTGGAGAATATGAATATGTTGATGGCCAACACTTTCTCCTCAAGACATAGTCTTGCATTTTTCCAGCATGCTATTCAGACCAACAGACTCAATAGTACCTATTACCTGGTTTCCAGTATCATTGGTCCTTTGTCATTAAAGAGTATCCCAAGGTATCTGATCATCTGAGAGTTTATGATCAGCATTGCGTTGGTCAGTGGGTTGAAATTTGGGATGCCAATCCTCATTACTGAGGTTTTTTCCATGTTGATCCTCACAATCAATGCTAACTGGTATAGGTCTAGCAGCTTCTTAGCACCCTGAAGTTCATTCAGTGAACTAATATCTACTACTTTATCATTGGCAAAGGCCAGCATTTTCAGTGGCATTTGGTTAGGATAGACTAGGACCCAGAGTTTTTCTTCCACTGCAGCCAATAAAATATTAGCTGCAAAGTTAAATAATATTGGCAATATAGGATCACCTTATTGGAGACCCTGCCAGACTGGAATATTGAAGGTTATGCCATTGGTGACAATTACTTTGGTGACCAGGCCCAAATACAGCATTGATATCTATGATCTAAAAGATTCAGGGATAACAACTGCCTTTAGTGCCACATGTAGGAAGGACTATGCTACCCAATTTTAGGCCTTCTCCATGGTGAGGAACATGAGATAGTCCTGCTCAGTTCCCCACATGTCCTGGAGCACATTTTGGACTGCACTTATACTGTCTCAGATGCTTCAGCCCTTGATGAACCAGTTTTGGGCCTTATGCAGCATATGTGGTGCTATTGCCATTAGCCAATTTGACAAGATATACTTGATCAGCTTATAGTTGGTATTGGATAGGGCAATCAGGTATCAGTTCCAGAGTTGGCGTTGGAGTCCTTTTTTGTATTAAAGTATAATTCAGGTCTCTTGGCCTCCTGGAATTTGTTGTCCATTCCATAAGCAGTGGTTAAAGAGGGACTTTAGCTCTGATACAATGTGGTCACAGAATATGCTGTAAACTTCCTCGCACATGTTGTTGGGGCCCGGCGCCTTTATCTTCAGCAATTCTTTTAGTGCTTGCTTGACTTCATTGATCAAAATATACATAACTATACCTGGCTTATAACTTATCAGATGATTCTAATGTTATTTTAGTTTTCATATTGGTAGATAGCCATTAATAAGTTCAGAAACCATTAAACCTATTGAATATTCTAACCTCCAGCCACTTGGTTAAAATTAATTAAGCCTGCCAAACTAACTAAACCACCAATCACTTAAATGAAACTATTGAGCACATTGAATCAGCCAAAAAATAAACCACCACTCAGCAAAAATAATTATTGAACTTTTAAATCAACCAACAATTAAAAACCACTAATAACTTAACAGAAACAATTAACTTATCGAATCAACCAATCACTGACTGCTTACTAAAACCATCAAGCTTATAAATAACCCAAACCCACCAACCGCTTGCCAAAACCATTTAAACTATAGAATCAACCGAATATCAAACTTCTCAGCCGTAACGATATACCAATTTCCATTAAAAACATATAAAATTTTCACTTGTTACATATAAAATTTTTTATTTTATTAGAAAATTAAAAATCGGGCTTCAAGATGCACATAGACCCTCTCCCATCCACCTATATCCAAATTTTCAAGACTATACATATAGTATTTTTGGCTGGGCATTGAGCACACACTTGCTTTTACTGCTATAGAAGGTTCGGAGTTCGAATTTGTAAGCAGAAGGAACCCGCCTCGATAGAAATCTGTTTAGTTCGTCGAACTAATCGATTTCATAAATAAGAACCGCGAGAATTACGCCAGGCCCAATCGAACCAGGTGGATCGCCGACCGAATTCGTGCGACGTTTCTTCAACCTTTACTTATTTGAATTTGACATGGAGGGGGATTCTGGCGCAGGTGAGTGATTGAAGATGCAATTAAAGATTGTTGAAGGGATTAAGTTTATAGATGCACCTGTGAGCTAAAGTTGTTTACACTTCACTTATTATGATCCTGTGATTGGTATGATTGAGTTCGGCGCTTTATAGCTCTCGACGGGCCTTTTATTATTGTATTTTATCCTACTTTAATTGCTAACCTTTTAAAGCAGAGCGACCATCCAGGGCCAGGGGTTCGGTTAATTATACTGAATTTTACACCAGCGAAGATTCCGAACTAAGTGATTATTTTACTGATGGGAGCGTACAAAGTTTAGAGTATGGTGCCAGCCCTCTAGTCGAACGAGGTAAAGGGTTGCTTTTTAGTTAGTTTTTGAGACTCGACCTGCGTTACCTACCAATGAGGTTGGATTGGCTACTTTGCTTGTTTTACGACTTAGAAAGCGATGGTTAAGAATCCGATCTTGAATTTATTTGTCTTTTCCATTTTGAAGCTCCGCTGGGTCGGTATTATGACGCTGATTTTCTGTTGATAGTAACGTGGGCTGATTAAAGGCTCTTCAGGACTTTTTAAACCTTCCTAGTTCAGTTGTCACCTATTTATTCTGACGCTTGCCAACTTTTTAGAAAATTCTTCTGAAGGGATCCAGGCTCCTAAGAGGCGTAGGATTCCACGCGCTACTACCTCACGCTCAGCCCAGTCTACGATGGTTGGCGATGGAGCTGGCTTCCGAGACCTTCCGATTTCCCAAAAATTATTTGATTTACAGGATTCGTTGGATTCGAGTGATGGGGGTATGGCTAAGTGTTTGAGGTGTGGACAGCCACTTAAGTTTGTTTATAGAGAGCATCATGGCTAGGATGGCCGATAAAGTTAAAGGGCAAAGTATGGTTACAGCTACTTCGAAGGGCGATGACGTCTCCTTTCTGTTTGGGAGCCACGACCATGGCAACCTGGATCTAAAGGGTGATCATGAAACCCGCCCATTATGGATCTCCCCGGACGGGGAGAATTGTTTTTGAGGCATTTTCTCCACTCGCAGCCCAGGCGCAGGACTTTTTGACGGCGATAGCTGAACCAGTTTCCAGGTAACTTGTGCGACGGTTTATGGAGTCGATGGGCTCATGTGCCTTCTCACTGGACTCGAGCTTAGGGGTTTAAAGTGAGGTTTATGCTAATTTTGAGTTAGGCCCACCCATATCCACGAGTATAGACTTACGCCGTATTCGCTCTACGCAGCCGTTTCGGTGGGGCTGGAACCGGAGGGCATCATCAAGGTCCTTGAGAGACTTTCCAAAGTATATTTGCCAGCCAATTAAGCCTAACGTTATAAGGTGCAGCTCCCCGAATCCATATCGGGATTTATCAGGAGATGTACGCAATCTTACGCTAAAGTCAAGTTGGTCCTCAAGCAGAATCGGTACTTTGTAGAATCCGGAAGCCTTGAAATACTGCAAATGCTATTACAGGATGAGGTTATAAAAGTACCCGCCTCGAGAATCAAGAGATCTCTACGGGGACCGCGTTGGCCCCCACAAACTTTAGGCATGAGCCAGATAGGGCGAAGCTCGAGGAAGCAAGCGATGGGCAACCTACACTGCTAGAGCTTCTCGAAGAAGATTTGTTTAACGAGTTTGAGGCGAGCCAGGTGTATGCGTTTGAAGTTGCGGCCAAGAGTGTCGAAGTGGTCAAGAAACGGTGTGCAGAGCTGGATTATCCCGTACTGGAGGAGTACGACTTTCGGCATGACACGGTCAATCCGCCGATAGCGATGGATCTTAAAGCCAACACCGTAATTCGTCCGTATCAAGAACGGAGTCTCAACAAGATGTTCGGAAACGGGCGGGCGCGGTCGGGGATTATCGTGTTGCCGTGCGGGGCCGGGAAAACTCTGGTGGGGATTACTGCGGCGTGTACGATAAAGAAAAGCACGCTAATCCTGTGTACGTCGGCAGTGTCAGTGGCCCAGTGGCGGCAACAGCTCCTCATGTGGTCAACTGTCAAGGCAGGCCAAATCGCCTGCTTCACGTCGGAGCACAAGGAATTTTATGGCGGTGAGGTTGGCATCGTCATCTCGACGTACTCGATGATGGGCAACATCAAGAATCGGTCGCACTCGTCCAAGAAGATGATGGACTTTCTTCAGAGCCGCGAGTGGGGGCTGCTGCTTCTCGACGAGGTGCACGTTGTCCCAGCAAACATGTTTCGGCAGGTTGTCACCAAGGTGGCTGCTCACGCCAAACTGGGGCTGACGGCGACGCTTGTGCGCGAGGACGACCGCATCGCTGACCTCAACTTCCTTATCGGGCCAAAGCTCTACGAGGCCAACTGGATGGACCTGGCGAAACAGGGCCACATCGCCACCGTCGAGTGCGCCGAGGTGTGGTGCAGCATGACGCCCGAATTCTACCGCGAGTATCTGCATGAAACATCACGGCGGCGTGCGCTTCTCTACGTCATGAACCCCACCAAGCTGCAGGCCTGCCAGCACCTGATACGCCTGCACGAGTCTCAGGGCGATAAGGTGATCGTGTTCGCCGACAACGTGTTTGCACTCAAAGCGTATGCGCTAAAGCTGCAGAAGCCGTTCATCTACGGGGCCACCAGCCAGCAGGAGCGCATGCGGATCCTGCAGCAGTTTCAGCACAACCCGCTGCTAAACACCATCTTCCTGTCCAAGGTCGGTGACACCTCGATCGACCTGCCCGAGGCCAACTGCCTGATCCAGGTCTCGGCCCATTACGGCTCGCGTCGCCAGGAGGCCCAGCGCCTGGGCCGCATCCTGCGCGCAAAGCGCCATGCCAAATCCTCGGTGGCGTACTTCTATTCGCTCGTTTCGCGCGATACCACCGAGATGTTCTACTCATCCAAGCGCCAGCAGTTTCTGATTGACCAAGGCTATGCCTTCAAAATCATCACCGAGATTGAAGGCCTGCGCGACCTCGAGGATCTCGTCTATCCATCTAAGTCCTCCCAGCTCGAGCTCCTCCAAATGGTGCTGATGTCGTCTGAGAAGGACGCCGAGTTTGGCTCGGACTCGGATGAGGCGTTGGACCTGTTCGGACCCAGCGCCGCCGAGGTCATCGCCCCCCGGCGCACCGTAGGCTCCATGAAGTCACTCTCGGGCGCTGACTCCATGGCTTACATCGAATACAATCGTCCAGTTGCCCACCAATTCCGTGGCCGCGAATGGGAGGGGGAGAGGCCGCAAGCGCCCACCCTTCAAATGAGGCCCCGCGCGCAAAATGGGAGGGTGCCTTTTCGATTTCTTCTACGCTCTAATGCCATAATTCGGCGTTTTGGTTTGCCTCAACGCAAGTATCTTATCAAGGTTTGGGATGCCCTATAAAGATGCGGCATCTAGCTATAAATTATGTATAGGCTAAAAGAGCCAATTTTGCTCCTGTATTTTGTGTTGCTCGCTTAGGTGATTTGATAAAATATAGAGTTAAATTGGGTGGCTTTAAAATTAAGGGTGAGGAACAATTTGGTTAACAGCTGAACTCGAATACAACGGGAGGTTATAAAATCTGCCCAATTTGGGGAAGTTGATGTGCTCTGTAGGTGCAAGTTATAGAAACTTACCTGCGCTGCCACATCCTAATATAAGTTAGGGGCTTAGTTACGCTGGTGACAGTTGACTTGAATTGAATTGCCGGCGCCTAGGTTTTGCTTAAATCGAAGTATTGGAGCTATATCGGATGGTGCTAGACGCATCAACTGTAGCTTAAGAAGCTAGCGCCAATCTCACCGCCCACCTCAGTGCCAATATCCAACTTGAAATTTAAATCCAAGCACTTTAAATTGAAGAGGTTTCCTTTCAAACTAGCACAATGCTTATCAACGTTGGGCGCTGAACCTCTGATAACCTCCATTAAGCCTTACATAATGCTGGACAAGTTTATCAAGTTGACATATACGTTAAAAGTAAGTTGCAATGTCTGATGTTTAAAAGGTTGGCTCAACTTAGGATAACTAACTTTTTGCTCCTTTTTGTTATTTGGGCCTAATTAAGGTAAACACAAATGTCCAAGTTGTCAACCCATGCCGCTGTCTGTCCTGACTTTCAAGCCTCCCAGCCATTCCAGAATTGTCGCATGGCATTTCTTATTCTTTAATCTACAAATTCCTGTAAATAGGTACTATTGTACTAAGTGTACCCATTGTAATCCCTATCAATTGTGCTTCTAAAATCAGGACGTCTTTGTTGTGTGGCTAGATCAACTATAAATATTCTATACAATAATTCTAAAAAGAACCTCCTTTGCCTAAATTTATCTAGCATCTGAAAGTCACTCTTGGAATGGAGACAAATCATGACAGGAATTGGAGGGATTGATTATTGTGTATCTTTTCTATGATTTTTATGAAGATTTGACCTTGTCAGGGGATAAAGGTTCTACAATTGAGGAAGATCAAAGAAGTTCTAAGGAGAAACTATAACCTATGCAGTAATGTGCATTTTCCATGCATTACAACATGGAGCTCTCTATAGGGTGGCTACCACATCCAATCCTTTTAAAAAATTAATCTATCCTAATATGAAACCTAACCCACAAGAAGAGAATACTGGAAATAACCAATTGATTATGTTTAATGCCAAACTGCCCAGTCCTTTGCAATTAACATGAACTGGAGTAGGATAGACCTGCACAACTTAGTTTAAAGAGATTTCTGATTCCTACTTCTTTACCAGCAAACAGATTTGGAAGATTGGACAAATATTTTTGCACAGATTTCAACTCTTTAATCACAAAGCTATCAATTTTATACCCACTTTAAACTATCTTTAAAATATGACCAAGAACATTTGCTCCAGGTTTATGAGCAATATTGCAGTACAAATCATACCCAGCTATTATCCGTCATCAGCAATGCAGAGCACCTTAAGCAATACATTACTGGATATCAACAACTATCTGTGCGTAACTCCCAGATGATTATTGTCTGTCACCATGCATCAATCATGTTCTATTTAACTGAAATCAGCAAAATGTAGATTTACTGCAGTGTCACCATCTGACTTATGTTTGATTGTGACACATTTTTTTATGATTTGAGTCTTAAAACACTTACCTTTTGGAGCCTGGTGTAAGTACCCCTTTGTTGTGAAGCACCAGAACTCTTGGCTGCTTTGATGAGTTAATCAGAGCTAAAATTTTAGATCTGATAGCACAGCTGTAGTTTTACCAACACATTGGTGGTTTCCCTCCCTCTGTCCTGCACTAATTCCCTTAAAGTTTGGTATATAAACTTCCTTAACTTAAAGGGAACCCTATCTAAAAATTTATGTAGGTTTTTGAGATTGCTATTATTGAGCAAGTTTTACTTTAATAAAAGAATTTGGTACTAACCTTTAGATTCTTGTTTCTGTCAGCTTTGCCAAAGCCACTACAATTTTATGCCATCTGGTACATGCATCCCTATATAGTTAACTAGAGAACAGTTTACATGGTATATGATAAAAAATGGACTTTAACCACAAACTTAGCCAACAAATTTTTTAACAACTGGAAGTACATATAAGCCAGTCAATTGCAACGTGATCAAGATCAGCTGTCAAAGCCATGAATGAGAGAGGTGTAACTTCTGATTGGGTCCAAGGAGTAAACTAGTTCCAATTAGAGGCCTGAAACAATATTATTGCTTTATGAGCTGAGTCACATCAATTGAATCTGTAGAACTCAGCCAGTATACCCAGCAGGAGATGCAAATTGTGGCACAACATATTGTCAATACCATCAATGTTGCTAGTTCTTGACAGTAAGAATTAAAATATTTTTTAGCGTCAATAAGTCTCCATGCATCAGGATATTAAGGCTTTGAAAGGCTCTTGACACCTTACAGAACGATTTTGGAAATGTACTAACCACTATAAATGACCTTAACCACCTTACTTAAGAGCTGCAAGATGTCAACAAGGACCAGAAGATCAAAAATGCAGACCTCAGAATTTTAATATGCCAAATTGAGGAATGAAATTTCTGTTTAAACCAATTTAAATAGCAATCAGAACAAAACAGGGAAGAACGAGTAACCTGGGAATGGTGCATCAAAACTGACCTGAATGAAGGACGCTGCTGGTGTGAAGCTCAAGTTTTAGATCAGGCCAGACTTGAATCCTTTAAGTATAGATCATTAGAGGTGGGGTCCATATCTATTCCAACAATCCTACCACAACAACCCGTGTCAGCTGCACTACTAGCCTTACCTCATCCCTTTAGAATGCTAAATCAAAGAGGGGCCATGCTAGTGAACCTAGCATCCTGGGCTTTATGTCAAGTCTTCACAAACTTCCTTTAGTACCGCTGCCCTGAAATTCTGTTCTAATCTACATAATGGTTCAACCCCATTGACCTTTCATTATTTAATTGAAAAAAGGATGTAAAATCTTTTCTAAAGATGTTCAGGATGGTCATACAATTGGCCAACAATCTTTCCAAAGCTACCACTATGATTAATTGTTTAAAATTAGTCAGGGCTTAATCATGCCTTACCTTTCTAAGGGCAACTGTAGCTTTGTAGACATTGAGAATTCTGTTTACAAGAGTTTGGCAAGCTTAAAAAGATGGCCACTTGCAAGGCTGAAATTATGACTATCCAGTTCTAGAGGATTGAGACCATTAATAAGTTTTCCAACCAATTCTACCATGAGGCCCAGGTAGTATTAGGAGAAAAGGCAATAGCAGAATTTAGCATAAAGATTGATATTCAGAATGCTACCAAGGTTTACCTAGCTGCACCAATCTCTATTGCCCATATTGGTGATGGACTTAGACACCTCAGCAATTATTGAGTGCTTGAAGCAATGTGAGATCACTTTTGGTCCACCCAACGTAGAGATACAAGACAATTATTCTAATCAAAGGCAAGTTAACACTAAAAATAAAGTAGGGTTGTTACTCATGATGTGAAAATGCTGCACCTAAACAAGAAATCTGTGAAATGACTAGTTGAATATGCAACTTTAAAGGCCACTTGCTTTCAGATGCCCCAAGAAATAGGCCAATTAATTCTATTACTTAACCTGTGGATGATGAGGACCAGGGAAAAGGAAGTCAAAAATAGAGGAGGGATGCTCTATTGTCAAACAGTCATCTATATATTAAAAATGAGACTATTAAATCCCTTTCAGGTACTATCAGTAATTCAAAGACAATGCGCCAAGCTCAAGAAGGAAGTTCATGTATCATATTTAACCTGATACTATACAACTGTAAAACAAGTCTAGTTTGGGGATTCAGATAAGTATGATGATCTACTCTCTTTAAAAGGACTTAAATTAGCTCTACCCCTTGAGAAATAGGATACTCATTTTCCAAATGTTGGTGAGAAAATCAAGACTATGATTGATCAAGTTGATAACCCTCTGTTCTTAATCAAGAATAAAACTACTTCTTTAATTGCACTTATATTGAATTACTTGTAAATAAGATTTGAGTTTGCGTGGTAGTTGTTAATAACGCTCAGTTTTGTAATGTTAATAGATAATACTAAAAAGTTGGGTTTTCTCCCAAAGTAGCCTATTGTCAACAATATGGAATGGCTGGTCCAAGCGGCACCATTAGAGAATGAGTTTACAGTGCCTTGCCAATCAGTTTTGGCTCCTTACAAGTCAGCTCTCCTGCCATTATTTGCCAAGAAGAACTTTTTAATTTTTGATTAGTACCAGTTTTCTTTAATTTTATGAAGCAGCTTATAAGTATGAAGAAAACATCTTCAAGATCCTTAATCAGTTGTTACCTTTAAATTACTCTCAAGAAAAGAATCTTCCTATTAGCTGTAATAATTTTGTCAATGTAAATAACACTATCAAATTACTTCCTATTTGCTTCCAGAAAATTAGTCATTATAGTCAGGCTACTCCTTCCACAATCTTCAAACACACTATCACTTTATGAGTGTCCACAAGCTGTTTGTTGATTCCTGAGGAACAACAATTTGTAAAAACTGGACAGCCTCTAGATCTGCTGGATGGTTTACCAGGAGAAGTCTACTCTCCGTGAGAAAAATCACAGATTGAGCCTCATGTAGCCCCTGGTTTAATCTCTGGACACAAGGAGATCTGCATTCTACTGGCTAACTTACCCATCATAAGATTACCATAAAGAAAGTACAGAAAGTTGCCTTTGTCCATCTAATACCACGAGAAGAACTCCTATCAATCAAGGCTTTTAGAGAACTATTAGAGTTCAGCCATCCTGATGGCGCTCCAAACGCATTTGCACTTATTTTAGCAAGATTTAATTTAGGCTTTTCAAGAGAAATAAAAGGATAAATATTTGTATCTATTACAGAAGCATGATCAAATATTTGCAACCAACAATTATAATCAAGTGTGCGCCAAAGGAATCTTACACTACATTGACACTGGGGATGCCCAACCAATATTCTCATGGCCTATACAACCCAGCTGAGCAAAACTTGAAGTTGCACAGATAGAGCTTGATCAACTATTACACTAAAGAATAACCATGTCATCTCATAGTTCTTGGGCCAGTCCTGTACTTATTATCAATAATTGATGGCTCCCATTGAGTAGTGATTAAATATTGTCAACTAAATGACATTACTAAAAAAGACTCATATACCTTATCATGTATAGATGACGCCTCAATTGACTAGAAGGTGCAAATATTGCACTGTTTTAGATCACATCAGTGGTTATTGAAATATTGAACTGATAAAAGAGGAACAAGAAAATGCGCAATTATCAACCCAGGGGGTTATGTTGGTCAACCTGCATGCCTTAAGATCTGTGTGATGGACCGCCACCTTTTGGAAGCCATAGACACCTTATTAGATGATCTGAAAATGAGCTGCGATTTAGGATATTCCAATGACATCATCATATTCGCTCACAATTTTACACAGAGTTTGTACCACTTAGAGGAAGTATATAAGCAGATAGCCAGGGCTCAATTGAAAATTAAACCCTGCAAGTGTAACTTTTAAGACTAAAATGGATTACCTGGAGCACATTGTAATACTCAAGGGATATGCCACCAATCCCAAAATCTTGATGCCGTTATCCTGATGAAATACCCCAAAAACAAAAAAACGTGAAGATGTTCTTAAAAATATGGTAGATACTACTTTAGTTTATATAGTGGTTCTCACAGCTGGCTGAGTCCTTTTCAACTTACTAAGACGTGTTGGCCTTTCATTAGTATACAGAATGCAAGAATGCTTTCAACAAGTTAAAAGCAACTCTAACCCAGGCCTTAGTGTTGCACTATCCTAATTTTGACCTGACATATATTGTTCAATATGTGTCTTCCTTGATAGCTATTGGAATTGTGCTATTGATATTACAAGCATGGGGAGGAACATCCAGTAGACTTTTGAAGCCGTGCCCTCACTAATCAGGAGATAAACAATATTATAATGGAACATAAATGTTTAGTTGTTACTTTGCTTGCAAACAAATCCGCATTTACCTTTATGGGAATAAGTTCCAAGTCATCACCATCACGCCTAGTTGTGGTGGCTGTATAACCTAAAGGAGCTCAAAGTATGCTTAGCCATATGGGCATTGAAGCTCCATGCTTACAACTATAAAATAGTACACCAATTAGGATTTCCCATTACAATACATCAGATTTTCCTGGTTGCTTTTGTTTCAGCATTGCCTCCCTATGCAGAGCAAATGTTTTAGATATGAAGTAATGCAAGTACAATGATGAGCAGCCTAATATCAGGCGCACCTTAAACTAATAATTAAAGGACATGGAAATTTGAATGATATACTCTACAAAATTGGAAGTGAATTCAAATACACTTTTACCCATCCCCATCCAAACAGCTGGTAATCTTTTTAAAAGCTCACCAGACTGTTGCAAATGATGGACTGATCAAAACTCAGAAACAAGTCAAACAGAGATACCACAGGGAGTCCATGAGACATGATATCCAGACATTTTGATAAAGTGTCATTAATGTCAATCACAATCTTCCTTCAAGGTCTTAACCACCATCAATTAATTAAGATCAATTTGGGCTTGGTATACTATCTTGTTTGATGTTATTGGACCTTTCCCTTTCAGCAACTATAATAGCCAGTACATTATTGTGGCCATTGATCACTTAATTAAGTGATAAAGGATAAAACATTCCAAAACGTTGCAGTCTCTACTGCTAAAGTCATCATGGAACATATTATCCATAGGCATGTGTGTCTGCAGGTTAATTTAATGGACGATACTACCAATTTATTTCTAGAATAGTTAATGAACGAAATAAACTCATGGTAATTAGAGGATCCTAGATGCTCCTTATTATCTAGAGACTAATGAGACTGTTAAGGGGGTCAAAAGAAACTCATAGCAAAATATTCCACAAGCTCTCTGCTGCTTACCCATCCCAGTGGACACTTTATGTTGCCCTAACAATATTTTCCTATAACATTGGTTTTCATTGTACCACGGGATTCTCACTCTTCTAACTGCTCTAAGGTCAGTAGCCTTCCTTGCCTTTCTTGTTTCACTTGATTGTAGAAGACCTAGATGGGATCTGACACAAAGAATATCTTGACAGATTGGTCAGGGCATATATTGAGTTTAAACCTAAAGATTATGGTGCTACCTTAAATAAAAAGATTAAACAGAAAACCCAGGATGATATGCACTGAGGAACCTTATGCAAGTTCAAGGATTGTGACATATCATACTGTAATACATACAGGTTTGGAAGAGCACATAAAATGTCAACGCTTTAAAAAACTATATAATCTTAGAGCTTTCGTCCTTAGATGTCTATAACAACAAACATTTATCCAATGAGAGCATAATCCATAGGGTTTATGTAAAGTTCTTAAGACTCTACTATGGCACCCAACCTGCACAATAAAGGTACTTGAAGAATGTGTGTAAAGTCCATGGTGAGAAATGTTGTCAAAATATTGAAACAACTTACTCTATGAACTTTTTGCTCCTTTTAATTATTCAGGCATAATTAAACATATGTAAATGTCCAAGGTTTCAACTTATACCACAGTATGTCCCATCTTTTAAGCTTCCAGTATTTCTAGAATTATCATGTTGCGTTTCTCATCCTTCAATATGCCTTTTCCTGTAAATGGGTATCATCATACCTATTGTACTCATTGTACCCATTGTAATTACTATCAAGTTGTGATTTTAAAATCAGAACAACGTCGTTATTTGGCTAAGGGATCAACCATAAATATTCTTCACAATAATTCTAAGTAATTACTAATCCATAAATTTATATAGTATTTGAAAGTCATTCTTGGAATGGAGATTAATTATACTAGGTATTGGGAGAAGAGATTATTATGTAGAATTTCTATATGATATTCTGAAGATCTGACTTTGTCAGGGGACTGAGGTCATGTAATCAGGGAGGAATGAAGAAGTTCAAGGAAGTCTTTAACTTGTGCAGTTTATGCATTTGCAGCGCACTACACCTGAATAATATAAACTTCTCTAAGGTTACATTGGTAGACTACATCCAAACTGTGCATCCAGTTTACTGCAGCACCCACCCCGTTGGAGTTTGATATATAGAGGTGCAATGTCAATTTAAAGTGGCTCATGAGGAATAGGGCATTAATTAATCATTTATATTGCAACATAAGCTCTATAGCTAACTCATACTTAAAATCTACCAAAAAATTTAAGTGCTTTTTGACAGGTAAACTATGATAAGGTTAATATAGATGAGACGTCGCTACAATAAATAGAGTTGCCCAGGCGAAAGGTTTATGCTGATAAAAACAATAATGATATAAACTAATTGATTGAGAGGGTTAAAGTTTAGCCAGGTAATGGTGAGTAATCCTTTAACCATCCACAATATTCCAGATGGCATGGAGGTAAGTCTAGGTAATGACCCCTAATCCCAGGTTTATTAACTCACATGCTAGTTTAGAGCTGAAAAATTGTGTTTTAAACCTATGGTATCCATCTATCTAAAGCTTTATGGATGTAAGGTGTATTGGGTTTGGGTTTGAATAATCCACCGGTAGGGTTTGTCCTTCAGTTATGGAGCTTATGTGACTTAACTCCTGTTAAGAATTTTTCATTATTGATAATAGGTGAATCTATTAATGTGCCAGGCCAAACAGTATGAAGACTCATGGCCCTTGCTTTTTCACCATCATTGGTGACCTTTCCTTATAGGGCCGTAGGCAACTCCCTAATCCAGCTGGACACCAACTGCACCTTAGCAGATTAGCTCCTCTTGGTGGGCACTGGCAGTTCTTCCCCATCCTGGGTGGCCTGACCCCTTGATCCTCCACCTCATGGCTAATCCCCACTTGTCCATCGCTGACTCCACTGATTGGGCCAGTTCCCACAATTGTTCTGTAATTCCAGGTTGGGAGTTGGTTGCGCTGACTACTCCAGGTGTGTTCACCCAGCACCTAACCTCTGAGGATCTTCAGTTCTTCCTCCACCAGCCAAGCTGAAAACATCCACTTTAAAACTAGCAGAGGTAGGTATCCACAATTAGCTAAAAAACAGCTATTGTATTTAAAGATTTGAATATATTTTTATTAAGAGAGAGATCAAACTATTTATAGGCATTTCTTGCCTATCCACGTCATTGGCATTAATTTCCAGCATTGTCAGCACTCTCACTGGCAATTCCCCCTGCTTAGCATTAGTCAGCACTCTCACTGGCAATTATCTCTCTAAATAACTCATCATCCTTGAATTTCCATGATTATGGTGATCCTCAATTTGTCATAAACAAATATATATATTGACAACCTTGGCATAAGTTGCTGATATCAAATTTAACCAAATTTGCTGTCAGGGATTGTTCCCAATACTCTCACAAAGTCAAAATGAAATTCACCTTTATTTAACTAATATTAAATGTTTTTCATCCTTGGCATATGTTGCCGGTACTCCAAATTAGACAGCAAATTCATAATCAGATGATATAGTAAATACATTGGTTTTTCACTAGAAAATCCCACAATCATCTTTGCATGGAATTTGCATCAAGATAAGATTCTGCCAAACTTGGATTTGAGGCAGAAAAATCATTGTCAGATGGTTGTAAAAGAATACATCGGCTTTCCACCAGAAATTCCCACAATCACCCACAATTTTGCAGTTGGCATTGAGCTATGATTCCGCCAAACCTAAACAATAAGTCTAAATTGGTTGAATCCTTGGCATTAGTTGACAGTGTCGAAATTGACTGAAATCTCTATCAGGATCCTTTCTCAATACTTTTGACATTGAATTTAAGCAATTCTCCATCTTAATTGATAATATTAATTATCTTGACATCCTCATACTTAGTCGCCAGTGTCAAGATCTACCAATTCCCTATCAGGGATGACCCCCAATACTTCCTTGATCTGGCGGATCAAGACAGCTCAACCCAACCAAATGGGGAGCACAAATTGGGGTTATTATCATTAAATATTGAACTTAAAACTAGTAATATAGTTGGCAATCATCCTTGACTAATTTGTACACTAATTTTGAATATGTGAGGATTATCTCCTTGTTAAAATTCTATCAACTCTCCATCATCACTTTCAATCCAAAGGGAAAGGTATATTAAGGATGTATGCTTCCAAGTATGGCTGGTTAAGCTTGGACATATTTGGGATATGAAGATTGACAAAGTAATAATAAGAAGGGAACCTTATAAAACTTTCATATGTATCTAAAAAGAGATACCAGCGCATGCTATAACTTGTACTTGGGTATCATTGTGGGTAATTTATGATGAGCGCCTGGCCAATTAAAATTTTTGGCTCAATTTTCACTCATAAAAGTGCAGAGTAAAATACAACTGTGTCATTTAAACTTTTCTGCGAGTAAATTCTAATTTTCTAACTATCTCTCTATCTCAAAATAACTGTTACAGGCAAAAGCCTGCCACATATTTATATTATAGCTTGACAATTGGCCCAGCGAGAGCATTGGGCCTCTAGCTTCCTTATCTACTGGGCATATAGAGGATAATTAAGGTAAACGGTAGCCAGGTAGAGCTATAAGGTTTATTATAGAAATTTCATCTTTAGAGAAAAACAATGAAGGAAATTAGAGTTTCTAAATAATATGGAGAGAACCCTATAGATAGCAAAGTAGCCTCTAGATAAAACAAATTTTTTTTGCTACAAGAAAGTAAGCTATAAATAGTAAAACTCAGTAATATTTTAGTTTTTTCAATATTCTTAAGAATAAATTATTACAGGTTATGGATCAAAGTGCGAATATGTGATTGATTATATAAAATTAGGTGTCAGGTGCAAATAGTGACTTGAGTCAAATTGATTTAGTCACCTGATTCATCTTAGATCAAACCCAGTTGAGGTATATAATTAGGACTCATACTTGATGGAATATGAATCCTCAAGGGCTACTTAGTCAGTGTTTTAGTTTTAGGTGAGATTAAATGATATGGCAAGGTTAAACTTCATTTATAATAGTAACCTCAAATTTTACAGAGTTAAAATAGATAATTAGTAAGCTTGCAGAGTTAGTAATAAAGCCATATAGTTCAGGACAAACTGAGTATACCTATAGTAGTGCCACTTGGCATGATTCTAAAAATTTTGTAACATGATTACAACCCACATTTTATGACTCAAAAAATATTTTATATAACATTTCTTCAGTAAAATTAAGAGATATCCTCAAAAATGCTAATGCCACAAAATAAACACTAAACAAACCAGATTGTACTAAACATTTTAAATAACCAGTTATATTCTTCAGGTTCCTATGGCCCTGTTAGTTCACTGCTATACAAAATTTTGGGTTTGGCTTTATTTAATTTAAAAATCCTAGATCAACTTGATGCAAATATGTAATACTATTTAACTTTAAGGGAAAACTCCTGACGGCAGCTGAGATATTGGCAGACAATACCAAATAGTCCCTAATGACAATAATTGCCAAATAATATAGCACGCAAGAGTTTGACTTTCCCTATTGATGTTTTCATTCCAATAAACTAGAATGGACGCTCAAAGCAAGAGGACAACAACAAGATACATTTATTTGAAGTATAAATCTAAAAACGTTGGAGGCAAAAGGTCTATAAAAATGGTTTATCTTAAGAAAATGGGGATAAATTGTGGTATTTGATCCTTATAGAATATTTATAATTTTTATCAGGTCCTAGGGTGTTGTCAAAGAGTGATGTTATTGATAGCGCATGACAATTTAGATTGTCAAATGCCTCCATTACTGGTTAGGTGATACTGAGTGACTCTTAAATTCTTAATTGCATTTTACCAACCCATTATCTTTGGTCATTTCCATGTTGCTGCCTCAAGCCTTTAGGCCTAAAACAGGAACACACTGTGACATTAAAATTGACATTAGCTATATAGTTCTTTGCAGAAATCAGCTGATATATGCCACCCCAATTAGACATCTTGTTGAATTACATCATTATATATATAATATTGATATATCTTAGCATGTTAAACCAACCATTGTATGTTATCTTATAGATAGAAGTACCCATGCTTACAAGTCTTACGCTTATTGTTATTATATACCAATTAAGCTTTTTTTAAAGTTTTACAAATTATGTCACTTTAGATCCAGAGATAGATTGTTATAAAAGAGTAAGCGTCCATTTTTAGAGATTTGCAGAGCGTTAGCATTATGATTATAAGGTATAAACTCTAGCCAACAAGCCCTCAGGGTTGATCCTACTAAGCCTATATACTTTTTATAGCCAGTGATGAGGCCGTATTTTTTAGCACTAGTGGCGCCCAACCTAAAAGGGGGAGCCGCCATGCATTTTATTTGCAAGTGAGCCAAACAAAGGGAATATTGGAAATAAAAAAATTACAATATGGAACCTCAGCTAACAGCCTAGGAAGCCTTATCAGAAGCTGAGGAAGCTTTTAGAAAACTTTTGTCTTGCGCCTGATTTATCTGGTGGACCATGGCAGACAACATTGGGGTAGGAGCATCAGTGACATGAGGAATAAAGAGGTATAATTGTAGGTTTTTCTCGTTTATGAGGCTGATGGTGTCCATCGCCTTGATGTATTAAGCAAGCTGATGCTCAGCAAAAGTGAGGAGAGTCAGTACACAAGTGAATGACTTGATGCGCTGGCGGGTTTGGGGATAATTTGGATCAAAAAGAGAAGTTTTTGCCGCATTGATGCAAGTGCAGCTTATACCAAAAGCGAGCTCCTCAATTTCATATTCTGTATTTTCATCAAAATCATAGGGAAAGTTTGGGATAGGAATACCCTCAACGAGGGGTTCCATCACCCTATGAAGCTGCTGAAAGAGTAGGGCGTTGGCAGAAGCAGCTGTAGCCTCCATGGGCATTTTTATTTAAATTTTTATAATTATAAACCTGGGTTTTTAAGCAAAAATGGCAAGGGCATAAATTGGGAAGATTAAAAAATCCCTCTAAAGCAAAATATGGCTTGAAATTGAAAGGCCGTTTGCTATTGTCAATCTATTCAAGCACTCAAACGGATTTAGCTTGGCCAATGCTATACCAGCCACCGGAATTGGAACAGTGGAGGAGTTGATTGGTTGCATACTGTCAACAACGTCTTCTCAGCTGAAATGATCCAGCCATCAGCTTACAATTCCACAATCCAGTCAAATTTTTGAAATCTTGTAAATTTTGATTAGCCATCGCTTTAGAAGCCGCGCCATAATTCCCCAAGGTTGGGGGTTGGAGGATCAATCCCCATTCAGAAAACTGGGGTGAGGCGGCAGCTGGGGCGACGCCAGAGGGCAGAGCAGAGGAAGCATTGGAGGTGGAAACTGTGGGGCACTTGCGCTTCAAATGGTCAAGTTTGAAGCACAAGGGCAAATGGCATGGTCATTCTTGACACGCGCCTATATTGGGTGATCAGGGGTGGATATGATTACCGTGTGTGGGGGAATTGCAAGGTAGGTGTCACAATGAAATGGGTGGATCATCTCAATGGCGTGAGACCCTGCCAGACAATCCACCCCACTTGGAACCACCAATTGCAACATGGGGTCAGTGCCATAAATGGCCAAACCCTCCATAAGCTCATGGAAGAGACATTTAGAATGAAAGATGGGAGGGCAACCTGGTGAACTGGACCACCAAAGTGGCCTCATCTGGGAGCTGGGTGCAAATGGTGGGGAGTGGTGTTTTTAAATAATAAATGGCAGCTTGACTGCTGCTGCTGAATTGGCTTCAGAGTAGAAGCTGAGGTTGAAATACCCCTTAAAGCGGCGGAAATCAATAAAGTTGACGGGTTTAAAAACTGCCATGACCACCTTGATGATGGCTGTGCTCGCATATGGGAAGATAAACCCATATTTGATCTGGAGGCCAAAATGCAAATTTCTCCATGGGAGCACCAGAGGCTCTTGTTACCGCCTGGGAGCTTGCATTGTGGTTGGCCAAGTCCCAAGGGGGGACATAACGCCAAGTAGCGTTGGGAGGGCTAGAAGAGCCAGCCCAAGCATGCTTAGGCGGCAGCTGAAAGATGCCAGATGGCGGCACACCACCACCTCAAGCTGGGGCAGCAGGCGTTGATTGCATAGAAATCAGTAAGTTTTGGATTAATTGAGTGGTTGTTTTTTGTTTTTTCAAAAAACCTGAATTTGGCTTCAAATTAACTATCAAAGCGAAAGAGAGTTGATGAGGCCATATTATAGATGAGTAACTTGAATTTCCTCCATGGTGACTCTTTTGTGAAAACCATCAGACATTAACAGATCAAGTGGGGTAAAGATCAATGAGGCAGGATTAATATCATAATCCCCCTACTATAGCTTAAAGAGATTGTGGTGGCTTATCTGATTTTGGAATTAAACTACTACCTTCTAAGTTTTTATGAGCTCTATCTTTCACAAAACAATCATGCAAGGTTTACTAATTCCTTCTAAGCATTAGAGACTTAGACAGAGATTTATAAACGGTTAATTATATTTACCAATACCTTAGATCATCCAAGCACCGTCTTGAGGTCAGATCCATGTAGCCCCACCCATCAGAGTTATGAGTAGAAAGTTATTTTTGGTTTTGTCATCTGATACCTGTCATGTTCCCCAATATCTTTTTATAATTATCCTTTAGTTAGCCTACTTAATGATATATCTATAGTTCATGAAGGTTTTCTATTATGAGTAAGTTTATAAAAAGCTTTACTGCAGTGCTATAATATTAAAATGCATCTCATTTAATGATTATATAATTATATTCCAAAATAGGACTTTATATTCCTTTACAACTGTGGCAAATATCTGCAATGCAAAAAAATTCAAATTCTTGATACTATCAGATAAGAGGAGATAAGTTTATAAATAGGATATATAATAAGTGATGAATTTAAACATCTATGAATTTTAAGTTACCCTTTAGGAGTAAATTTTAAATGCACGGCACCCTCTCTTGTATGGGCATCTCTGTAACACTGTGGTAAAACTTAAATATAGTTTTCATATGAAGTGAGGAGTTCTATATCCAAGTTCATTAGAATCTATGGGCCTTTGGGTTTCTGGAGGTTTTCTACCACCTGTAGTTGTATCTTATAGGTAATGGTAATTGATATAAGGTAGCTTTATCAGATAATCATTACTAAATTATACAATTAAATCTGTACATATCAAAATATTTGGGGCAAAAAAGATACTTCAAAACTTGACAAGGTTTATGGCTTCTCATACACTAAGATTACAATTTTTTATTATCTAGATGTGCTTTGGACTAGAAGGTATTGCTTTACCTGAAAGTTATTCATTCTATAGTATAATAGCATTTGGACACATGGTACCTAAATTTAACTCTGAATATAGTTAAGTCGCCACCACACCTGAGTTTAGAATTCATCTTTTAGTTCCAGTAATGGCTATGAAGTGTTTAAGATACTAAGAATTGATATACATAAAAAATTTATGGTAAGCTAACTCAGAGATTAACTAAGGACACCATATAAGATTGCTAGATTACAAAAGCATCCTTTTATACAGGCAAACAAAAAGCATAAACTCTCACTATCACAAAAACTTTAGCCTCTTCCACGTGCAGTGATATGATTTAGTCAATACTGAAGTTAGTACATCTTTCCTATTACAACAGCTTATGGCATCTAAATCTTGTTGTAAAAGGAGCTTGCTATAATTATATATGCACAATGTGAATTATTATGACCCTTTTTACTGTCCAGTAACATGGAGAAAGTCTTAGTTTGTTAAAATGGTTCTAAGTGCCAATTTTATGAGATTTTAGCTTAACTGAAGGAGCTCAGTTGACTAAGACAAGCTATATTATAATATTTGGTAGAATAGCGGTTTAGAAAGAATCAGACAAAGGTGTCAAGTTTTTATATAATAAAGTAGAGATAACAACTATCTCAGCAACAGAGTTTAGCTGTAAAAATATTCCTCACAATTGTTAATTTAATGATTTATTGGACATAATTTACCTTTAAAAAGGTTATATGATTTGAGTCTCCTTTTATTTAATAATATGCTAAAAGTACTATACTCTCCTTAATCACTATAACAGGGGTCACAGATCATGAAAGCCATCAAGGTGAGAAAAATATCTTATGGTTTCTTATGATACAGCAAAAGCCCTTAATCAACATTCCATCTATGAAACACAGATTAGTGAGTCAATCTATTTTTAGTTTAAACTAATTAATATATACAGTTACAAAAGCTGATAGAGAAAGAAATATGATGTTGCATATTGTTTTTTATACTATAATATAGATAGTGATGTATTATGGGCAATCTTTCCCACAAACAAAAATGGATACTAAACTTTCTAGTAATAGAATCGTTTCATACTATAAAGCTGTTTCTCTAAACTTCTATCAATAGTAAATGATAATGCTTAAAACATAAGTCTGTATAAAGATACCCTGAATTTTGTTATGAGAAATAGATCTTAAATTTATTTATATAAAAAAGGATGCAAAGGCAGATATTATTTTGGGTATTAGTCACTTCTTGTAACAAAAACTTACTTTCAGTTATCAAAGCTTAACAAAGTAGATAGACAAAAATTGGGCTGAAAGAAGTTTAAGCTAGGCGGAGGCTTCATCTAATAGATCTATTTTTAGTCAATACATTGTGTACTAAAATAAGATTTATAAGTTTTTATACAATTGAATAATCTATATTTTTCTATAGTACAATTTACCAAATTAAACTATAAGGAGGATCTATATATTATTTAAGAGATGATGTTGGTATTTTTGCCCATATTCCCAGCCTGCTAGATTACCTGGTATCACTAGGGAAAATTTCCTAAGGCGAAGTGAATTGGAAATTGGTTGGCCCGAGTTTTGGAGTAACTATGTTTGGGGTATTTTGGGATATTCGCCTGGTCATATTCATCAGGGATCAATCTGGATGAATACTTAAGACCTCATTAGGCAGAGTTGCCAAAGATATAGGGGCATCTGATAGTGATTAAATCAGGTGTACCAATTGGGATGGTTGGGTTTCATCACTGACTGATTGTAATGAATAGCAAGTTGAAAGGCAAGTGATGCCACCTGCAACTAGCAAATTGATCAGTTGGTGAGTGACCTGCCATAATGGGTAATAAGTCCCAAAACCTAAGCAGGTCACTAACCAAATATATTTGGTTCGCTTGGATCAAGAGGAAAACATTAGGGACACATTTTCTGACTCTTTCTGTTTGAGGTCTTAAGGATGTCTAATAATGGAATCCTAGCCAGGATGGGGAAGACCATTGATGCCAAGACGAGGATGGGTGATTCAATGGCAATGGCTGACGTTTCATCAAAGAGGTGTCAACTGAGGGTTAGACAGCAGAATTCCCCACTATATAGATTCCCTAGGATTTACTATAATAAAAACACTATTTATGAGAACAGTAATATTATCCATTCAGTATATAGTTAGACTATCAGCTTCTATTGTGTTGTTCTGTCTCAAGGATATTATTGCAGTGGGCAATAATTGGAAGACTCTCAGAGAGAAGAGTAAAGATCTGAGTGGGGATCTAGAGAAGAAGGAGCCACAATCAGGGATAGCTGCCGACTGTGTGTTGGGCTGAAAGAGACTGTCACTGGGGTATCTCAGCAAAGATTGGGTGGACAAGAGGATACAAATAAATCCCTACAAGTACAACATCACAAGTATTTAATCAGGAATACTGGCTGAGTGTTAAGCTGAAATATAATTTATACTCACCTATGGATAATAGTCTCCATACTATTATTGATAAATAATTCATTCTATACAACGTGACAAAGTGCACAAGGAAACTGAACCTGTGCAGTAAAAAGGTTACTGGGTTGCTTGCCAATAACAACCACTTAAGTAAATTTTTACAAGTTAGTGCTTACTACAGGGATAGTTGAGTGAAAAATCTATAAGTTTGTTATACAAAGAAGAGCTATGCAAACTGTGGACTGAGTTAGCCACTGTAAACCAGCATGCTATAAACTCAGCAGACCATCAGGACTTTGCAGCCTTGGAAGAATGAGTCGCCAAGGTGGAGGAAGGAATAGAGAATGTAGCAAGCTTCAGGAACAAATTTCTTGGGAAAGTAACTTCGTTGAAGAAGAAAGAAGGGGACCTCGTTCAAGAGGTCTTATACCTGAAAATGGAGCGAGAAGCGGATCGCGTTAACCTAAGAAATTTTGGTGCAGATATCAAAAAATATATCAAACAAGTGGAGGAACTTATACTCACAGATTTTCTTGTGAGCCTGATATGGCAAGCGATGCCAAAGAAAGAAGTCCTCACATGATACTTGGGAAGATGAATACCCCAAGGAACATGCCACCTGCTTTTAATGCCATTTTGGAGATGACACCCAAAGTCACTCCTCAAGTTAGCCGGGTAGCTAAACTGAGAGAATCAGCCAGAAATAACTTGGAGGAATTAAGGGCAACGCTGAGTATTTCCAACGTTCCATCAGGATAACGCCCCAGCATCTTTTTAACTGTTTGACATGACAATGAATGGCTACAGAGATCATCAAAAGGCATTGATGGTCATGAATTTCCTATAACCAACTGTCAAAACTTAGTGTTATCTCACCTGGAGGGGGACAGCTGGTCATATGCTGAGGCAAAAGTGGCTATCATGAAAGAATTTGGGAGTCTGACATGCATGTCAAAATGCAAGCAGGAATTTATGGGAATCCAGTTTCATAAGAATGAGTCTCTTGCTAGCTTCATGGATCGGTTTTACCAGGAGTCACAGATCCTGGCAAGAGCAAAAGTATTGGATGACTTTGATGCTAGAATCACTTTGCAAGTGGCCCTATGGCCCTATCTCAATTTGCATCACATGGTGTCTTCTGTGTTCGCGATGGAAATAACTACCTCACAAATGGTAGACAACTTGAAGATTTTGGGAGTGACATTTGATGCCCCAAATAGAAGCTTCAAATCTAATCCAGTTTAAAGATCTGAATCCCACGAAGGGAAAATGAAGGAGTTAAGGAGGCTACCAATCAAACTGTGCTAGGGAATAAGCCCAAAGAATTCAGATGGTTAAACCAGAAGGAAAAGATCTGCTATCAGTGTGGCAGGAAAGGACATTTCGCCTTGCACTGTAAAAAGCTGAAGGATCAGATCAACGTGGTCCAGGACAAAGAGTCAGCAGCCACCAAGAATTTGGGAAAAGGGCCTGCAGCCTAGATGGGGAACAGTCTAGAGCTGCGAAAAAAAACCTGTTCCTTCCAATATTATAAATGAAGAAATTGATATCAGTGATCTGTTTGTAGATGACAAGCAGGTTCAGCTGTATCAAGTGGTCAATATGGATATAAATGCCATGACCATAGCTAGGGCGAAGAGAATTGACCCTGAGATAATCAAGGAAGTTGCCTGGCTGTATGCCCAACAACTGGCAGACAATATTTGAACTTCCAAGAATCCTGAAGAGTTATCTGACGTCCAGTTAGATGAGGCTAATCTGTCTATCCCCCTCAGCACAATAAAGGAATCATTTCCTGATTTATCAGCGCAAATTTTTAACACCCTAGATTCAGCTAATAATGCCACTATTCACTCAGTATACACTAAATTACAATACTCCAATTGTATATATATAGACATACAAGTGAATTGAGTGAGGGTTGGGCGGTTGTCAACAGTGGGGTGCCCATCAATATTGTCTTGACTAAGCTAATAAAGAAAATGAAGATCTCACCGGACTTGGAACACAAAAAAGAATATGGGTTAGCTGGGCCAAACAAAACCATTCCCTGTGGAGCGTATATTGCACTGTCACTATGATTTGGGTCATTGGTGGTATCTGCACCAGCAATAGTTTCTGGCCAACCAAAACTATGACATTCTGATTGGAACAAAATTTCTATGGAAATACAGAGATCAATGTAACTTTGAGGATAATATGTTGACCATCTTTAGTCAGACGTTACCATTGGTATATCAAAAGGATGGTGAAGCTCCACTGAATCGGAAAAACAACTTCATCAATCTAATATACAATGATGGAATTGCCCAGATTTGATACCAATTAGTTGGTAGAAAGCGATGTGAAATGCCAGCGGAAATCCTAGAGAACCAGGGAATTCCATTAAAGATCAAGAATGAGAGGACCATACCAGCCAGATCACAGATGATAGTCAACACAGGGTTGACATTGGAGATTTCTGAGCTGTTGTATGGGGAGGTCAGAAGTCCTTGTAAGAGGTCCAGAGTGGAGCCATGGGTGGCTCCCGGGATATTAATGCTGGGCCATGGAGAAATCGAGTTCCCCTGGTGAATTTGAGTGAAAAACTGATGAAGATCAAGAAAAATCAGATCATCACATTTGTTCATCTGATCCCAATGGCTGAATTGAGAAGATTCCATGATTTTGGGTCTCTTGACAAAATGGTATTACTGGCCAGGGTAACTGAAAAGCATCAACCTATTGGTTGATCAGGAGCAACTCGCTGATCTGTTGGAAGGCCAGCAAGAGGAGGTGCTCTAACAATTTGAAAAGTATCAGAAAGTCTTTTCTCAGGATGACCACAATTTAGAATGCACACAAGGCGTGATCCACAAGGTCAACACTGGGGAAAATTTGCCAATCAGTATGATACTGATCTGACGATCAAAAGCCACTGAAGCAGTAGTGGAGGATGAAATCAGCAAACTAGTGAAGCATGGGCTCTTAGTTCTGTTGTCAAGTCCCTGGGCAAGTCTGATTCTGATTATGAAGAAGAAGGATGGTTTAACCTGGTGGTGTTTGACTACCAAAGGCTGAACAAAATTATGAAGAAGGATTCATATCCCCTACCAAGGATCAATGATGCGCTAGATTGTTTAGGAGAAGCGAAGTATTTCTCCACAATGGATCTGATCTCAGGGTATTGGCAGATTGACTTGCCAAAGGAAGACCAAGAAAAATGCGCAATTATTACCACGCAGGGGCTATACCAACCAACGAGGATGCCCCAGGGTCTATGCAATGCGCCTGCAACGTTTCAGAGGGCCATGGATGCAATATTAAGCGACTTGAAGTTGTCATGCATCCTGATATATCTGGATGATATAAACGTGTTCAGTAGGAAGTTTACTGATCACCTACACCACTTGGAAGAAGTATTTAAGCGACTATCTGTGGCTAACCTGAAGATCAAGCCAAGGAATTGCCACTTCTTTAAGAAAGAGTTATAATACCTAGGATTTGTAATCAGAACCATTGGATTGCAGCCGAAAACCCAGAAGATAGCAGCTATAGAATGTATGGCTGTACCAAAGAGTGTCCAAGACATCCAAGTGTTCCTTGGGATGGTTGGATACTATAGAAGATTTATTGGGACTTCACCCAGATAACTGAGCCATTATTCCATTTATTAAAGGATCTGAGAAAAGAATTCATATTAAATAAAAAATACCAGGACTCCTTTGATGAGTTACGCTGAGATTTGATAGATTCGCTGATTCTGAAATATTTAGATTTTGATCAGGAGTTTATTATTCAAACTGATGCTTCATTGATGGCGATCAGTGCTGTACTGAACCAAGTAGATGAACTTGGGGACGAGCATCCAGTGGCATATGTGAGCCAGACACTCTCAGCTGCTGAGAGGAACTACACTGTGACTGATCATGAATGCCTTGCAGTCATTTATGCATGTAAGCAGTTTTGGGTGTACATCCATGGAATGCACTTTAAGGTGGTAATGGACCACTCTTCACTGCATTGGCTACACAATTTGAGAGAGCCGGAAGGATGACTGGCCCAATGGGCACTTAAGCTCCAGGCTTATGATTATGAGATAGTCCACTGAGCGGGGGCTTCTCACCAGAATGCAGATGGCTTATCACGGTTGCCAATGGTCCAGTTGGTATACCCGCAGGTGGATGAGATATTCCAGAGAATAGTCGGAGAGAAAATCAGGGATGAGCCCCAAGAAATCCAATGTGCACTTTAGAAGCGATGGAAAACACCGAGACTATGGATGGATAAGTATTTTAAGATGATCAATGGGAAGCGGTTATTATACCTGAAACTGTCAGAAAGAGCAGGTATAGTGCAAGCAGCTCACAAGGTTGTCAGGCATGGGGCCTGAGGAAAACAACCAACCATATTTGCCAGTACTATTAGTGGGATCCATCAATTATGATGTCACGGATTATCTAGCTTGTTGTGTGGAGTGCCAGCTGCACAAACCACATAAGAATACAACTGGATACCAACTGGTCCTCCCTGGATTTTCCTGGCACATGGTGTCCATCGATGTGATGGGACCACTGACAATGAGCACAGGGGGAGTCAAGTACATTATAGTTGCTATTGACCATCTGATGAGATGGGTCAAGATGAAGGCCCTAACGGGAGTAGACACTACCAGTACTGCGAGATTCATCCTGGATCAAGTAGTATACTGGCATGGATGTCCGCAGGTCCTGCTTAGTGACAATGGGACTAACTTCATGTCTCATGTGATCCTGAGATTAAATGAGATAATGGGGGTCCAAGGAGTCATGTCAGTACCTTACCGGCCAGAGACAAATGGACTAGTAGAACGGGTCAATGGAATGCTGGCCGCGACGCTGAGGAAGCTAGTCACAGGGAGAACTTCCATCTGGGGAATGTACCTGAGTTCAGTGACGTTCACCTACAATATTAGTCATCATATGGTGACGGGTTGGAAGCCCTTTGAATTGTTATATGGAAGAAAGGCCGCGTTGCCGCCAATTTTATATTTGGTTGTGGAACCTATGTTGAGATGAAAACTAAGAGTAGTACCTGAACCGACTGATGACTATCCTGATTGATATGCAATTGCAAGCATTTGATACAACCTTGAAGAAAAGGATACAAGCGAAATTGATGGATGATAAGAGCTGACCAGCCTTAGAAAAATATCGAATAGGGGAAGAGTTGCCTATTGTGATATGCATGGTTTTGGATGAAGAAAAACTAGATGCGTTGTGTTCAGGTCCATTCAAAGTGATTGCAAAGACAGCAACTGATGCTTACTCCATCGAGAATTTCTTGGATGGAAGAGTTGTGAATAGAGTCCACGCTAAGTATCTAAAGCGTTGGACTGATGAAAAAATAAAAGAGTTCCCAAAGGACTGATGAACCATTAAGTTGGTCATGTCCTGATGATTAGGTCAAGTCCAAAAAAAGGACCTCTGAACCAATCTAGATGGTTAAGTCCGAAAAAAGGATCTCTGAACCATGGAAAACTTGCAGGTTTAAGTACCCAGTACCCAGTTTGGGGGAAAAATAAAAAAGATGGACCGCTGAACTGAAACAAGGCCAAGTCCCATAGGAAAAAGAAGAATAAAGATAAAAAATCTTGGAAAAAAATATTATAAACTGCACAGAGAAAAAACCAATATAATTTTATATTTTATAATTTTTATTAATTGTCCTCAATACAGGGATGATTCCGCCTATGTCACCTCTTGGGGGAGGGAGGATGGATCGTGGTAGGAATGAACAGCCTGACAAGATTGATATGCGATCTAGTACTAAAAAAAGATTGATATGCGATCAGATGCTAGCAAGGGTGAGACCTACACAAAACCACATTTGGTGAGCAGATGCCAAGCCCTGAGAGAATGCAACTAGGGGAAGGGGAATTGAGATGTCAGATGAAGCCTTTTACAAAACCACAGAGCGGGGAGGAAAGCAACAGTATATAAAGAGGCAATTGGTGAATAACCATGAGTAATCCTGATACAGTACTGGAGCTGAAAGATTAGTCCTGAGAGCCTGACGACAGGATTCATCAAGGACACCAGACATGTGGGCTGACCACAAAGAAGGGATGCTTGACGGGGGTTGCCAAATCATGCCCCCTATTAACGCCATCAGTGGAAGATACTGATGGTAAGCGCCAAAGAAGAGATAGTTTTTCAGGGAGTAGATTGCATCCTGCAATTGGCGACTACAGGCTTCTCAGAAGCTAAAGCTGAATGAACAGTGGAACCCAGGTGAGGCTGGAAGCTTCATGGACCAACTTTGAAGAACTTGGCCAGCAAAGCAAAGAGCACAAGCAGCGATATCCTGATCCAGAATGTTATCAAGATCAGAGGGATTCAGTGCTAGAGTCAAAGCCTCAGTGGCTTGGTCCTGGAGTTCAGTGTAGGGGAGCTCAAAGTGAATACTGTTACAGATTGTGAGCTTGGAGACCAGAACAGCGGGTTTGTAATATTGACCGAGCTGGAAGAGGAACTGATGGAGCAGGTTCAACCTGGCAAGAAACGAACAATCCTGAGCAACTGGCATAATCTTCAGAGCATCTATGATGATGGTCAGAGCATCAGCAAAAGGAGCTGAATCCAGGAGAGTTTCAAAGTCCAACTCTGGAATCAATGGCAGAAGAATCGGCCATGAGTTGTTCAAAATGATAGCCAGCCTGGTTTTGGAAGGATTAGTTACCATTCCTGGTAATTTAGTGTAAGGACTAGCTGCTGGCGCCAGACTAGGCGTATGAGTCCTGGAAGGACCATAAAAGAGATTCCGCTGAGCATCCTGACTCATCTGCTGGAAGAGATGGAACTCTGAATCAGACAAACTATTTAGGAGCTTCTGGTATCGCGACTCAGAATTTGACATATGATCTGGATGAGAGTGGGGATGTTGGACTTATATGGAAGTTGACATAATGCACTCTATAATCCATTAAGCTCTAATTTCGGAGAAATTAATCTCAAAATTAATGGGATAAGCTCTCCAAGGGAAGAATTAGGATTGACTTGAGCCAAGAGGTTATTAGCGAAATAACAAGAGCGAATAATAAATAATTATTCTTATCTAAGCCACAAAATGAACATTGACAGCAAGAGTCTCCTGTTTAGGATGAGTAGAAAATCAGGAAATTGAGGATGCCAGACCAATAATCCTGAATATGACAGCGGGTCATATACCCTGATGGGGGGAAAACCAGATCCCAGGACTAATATCATCATGAGTAAATTGATCAGACCAGCACAACAGCAGGTCGTGGGGACCACGCTCTGAGAAGGTGGTAGCGAGGAGGAAGAGGAAGAACGCCATATGCTGAAGGTCATCCTGAGCAGCGTTGAGTATTGATGAGTGTACTCTGCTTGAACCAATGAAATATTAAACCCAGTGTCTGAAGTGGTGTTCTCATGCCCTGGTCCTTTTCTCACTGGAAATCTAGGAAAGAGGGGGGATGTGTTGGGATTTTTGCCCATATTTCCAGCCTGCTAGATTACCTGGTATCTCTAGGGGAAAATTCCCTAAGGCGAAGTGAATTGGAAATCAGTTGGCCCAAGTTTTGGAGTAACTATGTTCAGAGGATTTTGGGATATTCGCCTAGTCATATTCATCAGGGATCAATCCGGATGAATACTTAAGATCTCATTAGGCAGAGTTGCCAAAGATATAGGGGCATCTGATAGTGATTAAATCAGGTGTACCAATTGGGATTGGTTGGGTTTCATCACTGAGTGATTGTAATGAATAGCAAGTTGAAAGGCAAGTGATGCCACCTGCAACTAGCAAATTGATCAGTTGGTGAGTGACCTGCCATAATGGATAATAAGTCCCATTACTGAAGCAGGTCACTAACCATCTATGATTGGTTCGCTTGGATTGAGAGGAAAACATTAGGGACACATTTTCTGATTCTTTCCGTTTGAGGTCTTGAGGATGTCTAATAATGGAATCCTATCCAGGATGGGGAAGACCATTGATGCCAAGACGAGGATGGGTGATTCAATGGCAATGGCTGACGTTTCATCAAAGAGGTGTCAACTGAGGGTTAGACAGCAGAATTCCCCACTATATAGATTCCCTAGGATTTACTATAATAAAAACACTATTTATGAGAACAGTAATATTATCCATTCAGTATATAGTTAGACTATCAGCTTCTATTGTGTTGTTCTGTCTCAAGGATATTATTGCAGTGGGCAATAATTGGAAGACTCTCAGAGAGAAGAGTAAAGATCTGAGTGGGGATCTAGAGAAGAAGGATCCACAATCAGGGATAGCTGCCGACTGTGTGTTGGGCTGAAAGAGACTGTCACTGGGGTATCTCAGCAAAGATTGGGTGGACAAAAGCATAGGGAATAAATCCCTACAAGCACAACATCACGAGTATCTAATCAAGAATACTGGTTGAGCGTTAAGCTGAAATATAATTCATACTCAACTATGGATAATAGTCTCCATACTATTATCAATTAATAATTCATTCTATACAACGTGACAAAGCGCATGAGGAACCAAACCTGTGCAGTAAAAAGGTTGCTGGGTTGCTTGCTGATAACAACCACTTATGTAAATTTTTACAGATGAGATAGACAAGTATTTTATCAATAATTAAGATTTGCTTTCCAATAAAAAAATCATAATCTGATAATCTATACAGTGCTGAAAATAGTGACCATAAAACTTTATATAGCAGTTAGAAATTCTATGCAGCTTTAAGGATATGAGAAGCTATGGATTTTAATTAGAAAGTCATAAGTTTTAATAAAAGCATAATATTAGTTCATACATAGATAGAACCACGTTGTTAGATCAGGGCAAGAGAAAAATGACATCATTTTCCCAAAAAAGCACTGTCTGAAATGTATAATAAAAAAGCAAAAACTAGTTAATCTTATAACCTGAATATCATATCAAATAATTACTTATTGAATACTTAAAGAATATTAGGCACAAAAGCATAGTTGTGATGATGAGCATATTATGATTATATAGTATTTTTGATAACAAAATAATGGAACGTGACAAGTCCAGAACTAAAAGTTGATATACTATATGCACAGTAAAAAGGTTTGCATTGTTTGGATAGCTTGATTTTATTACTAATAATGCAAATATAAAATTTAATAAACAGTAAAAGATATATATAATGATCTTAAGCTCTAGTATTTTAGCACTAGTGGTGGCCAACCCAAAAGGGGAGCTGCCACGCACCTTTATTTGCAATTGAGCCAAACAAAATGATTGTCAGAAATAGAAAATTTCCTAACATGGCACCTCGTCTAACAGTCTAGAAAGCCATAACAGAAGGTGAGTAAGTTTTGGGGAAACTTTTGTCTGGTGTTACTTTAGCTGGTGGACCATGGCAGACAGCACTGGGTAGAAGCATCAGCAACATGTGGTATAAGGAGCTATAGTTTATGGATTTTATTTTTTATGAGTCCAGCGTTATCCATCACCTCAAAATGTTGAGCAAGTTGGTGCACAGCAAAAGTGATTAGATCTGGCACACAAGCAAATGACCTGATGCATTGGCAGTTTTGGGGATAGTTAGGGTCTAAAAGAAAAGTTTTCACATCAATTCAAGCACAGCTTGCAATAAAGTGAGCTCCCCAATTTCATATTTTGCATCTCTTTAAAATCATGGGGGAAGTTTGGGATAGGAATCTCAACGAGGGGCTTCATCGCCCCATGAAGTTGCTGGTGGAGTAGGGTGTTGGCAGGAGCAGCTGCAGTCTCCACGGCCATTTTATAAAAAATATATAATTTGCAAAACCAGGTTTTGATCTAAAATGATGAGAGCGCAAATCAGGAGGATTAATAAAAAATTTCCTCCAAAGCAGAATCCATTTTGAAATTAAATGGTCAGTCACTGTCATTAAGCCATTTGAGGCACTCAAATGGTTTAGCTCAATCTTAAGCTTTAGTCTTTTATAAATTAAGATAATAAACCAGTTTATAAAATTTATGCATAATTTTTTCTTTCAGAGCTTTAGATTATCTTTAACAACAACTGTTTATCTATATATATTGACTAATTATACAGTCACAATAAGGGCACATTTGATATTTTCTTATACTTTTTGATGATCCAATGTTTTGGTATATGCACTTTTTAAGAGAATAATTTATTCTTTTATATAAAGATCAGTAGAGTTAGCACCTATAAATTTAAGATCACTGAAGTGACTCTAAGGCTGGCAAGACAACTCAACTTATAGTTATATTAAATTAAGATAAAAAATACTAGTATAAGATTGTTATGATGATTTTTTGTATATGTAATCACCTAAGGGCCTAAAAAGCTACAATTGCACCATCTTATAGTATTGGTCTTTTAGTCATTGATGCAAATATACTGAAACAATATTAAAAACATCATTAAAAGGTAAATTTTTGGCAAGGCTTTCTTTATCATACCATAATATTCTAAAAATCAAATAGGATTATTACAGTACATCATAAATCAAAGTATTATGAAATAACTTTTTTAAGCAAGGGTATAATTAACTACAAGGTAGAAGTATAGTTTATGAAAAGTGCAGCAGTTGTAGCACCTACTGAAGTTTTGTAAAAATTTACAAAAAAGCAAAACGTCATATACTAAAGTTTTATAAATGAAAGCTTTGTCTTATTCATAATGAGCAGTATATTTAAACCAGATAATAACATACCACTGTATATTTGTTTATAATTTTATAGTAACTTCATATATTATGCAAAAGAATTTTTGACTGACATACTGTATTAACTAACTTTAAGATCATAGCTATGATATCTGTAAAATTGCTGATTATAATGAAAGCACTAGTTAATTATTGTTACAAACGCAGAAGCATGAGTCATTAGTGCCTAAAATATAGCTTTTTCTATATAACTAGTCTGTACAAGAAGTATATATAGAGGAAATAAAATAAAATATCTTACAGTAAATTAACTATACATCTCAATGGAATAACCTAGCTAGTTTGTAAATAGAATAGAAAAATTAACATCAATTATGGCATTTTGTGAATTCATATTTAACTGAATTTCTTATTCATACTATATGTTGATACATAAACACAAGTCTACCTTTTAAGAAGTGTTCTTGAATTTATCATTATTAGGGATCAATATACTAAATGTATTAAGGAATTACCTACTAACTACTAAGAGGCATGACAAGGGTGGTTATCATGGAAGGGTAATTACTGCTTCCACTCTAGTACAAATTTTGTTCAACACAAGTTTGAAACCTGTGATGGCTAAAAAAAATCTTGGCGTGGTATATTTGTCCCAAGGTCAACCCACCTTGATTAGTTTTTCTTTTTATTAAGCCATGACGTACTGGTAGGGTATACCATTAACACCTTACAAAATCAAATTTTAATATTATTATTGCTAAATGAAACTAAATCAGCATATATTATCTATATTTTTTCTCAAATGTACAATTAGCACTTCATACTAAAAGAGTTATGTCAAGGCTAATATTTAATAATTTTATATCAGAATTAATTTTCGTTTGGAAGTGCCACTGTGAAGAACCAACTTTAGTACAAAGAAAAGCAAATTTATAATAACTACTAAAACCTTTATTGTTGTGAGTCATATATATCATTCTAATTACTGATATTTATAATCTTATGATATAAGAGCTTAGTTTAGACCTTTACTCAAACTCAATTAATATAGATTTTTGCTATAAAAAACATTTTATGCTTGATCTAAAAACTGTACTGCAGTATTTATGACATGAGTTTAGCTTGCAGAAAGTACTTATATATTAAAAAAATAATAACTAAAATCTTAGGACACTGTAACTAATGACAAATTTTTCCTGTTTGTGTCAGATTTTTACGATGACAGTAGTGCAGGATTAGCTATAAAAACAATCAATAACCATTGCTAAAGCAGTTATACCTAACTGGAACTAGTATCGACTTTTAGTCATTAGATATCTCCGTGTCATTTAAGCCGCTCCTTATATGATTGGGATCTACTGACTAAAAATCTAAGATAGGTGAAAGATACTGGTACTTAATGAGAATCACATACCATTACAATTTCTTTTTCCCTAAACTCACATAACCCTGGCTACTAGTTTCTCATGTGATGATCACTTTAACTAATCATTTGTTAATCATAAATTATCATGCCTTGTAAGGGAGATAATAATGTATTCTGGAACAAGATGAGATCAAAGTTTATTTTTAAGTTTAATTCAAGCTATATTTTTATACTATCTTCAGTAAATATACTTTTGATTATGTGCTGTTCCAATAGAGGAGATGGAACCTTACAATTTTATCAGGAAAGATGAGGGTTTCATTGAGATGTACATGATTTGAACACAAACTGAATTGCAACCCAACCTGAGAAGATCCACTAATTTGGCTGATACTGGAATTGATAAGAATCATGATCTCCAAAAAGTTCAATTGAAATCTTGAACCAACCTGAATCCACCAATCTACCTGACAAAGGCTCTGATTCACATGAAGATCTTGCCTTTCAGGGGTCATTGAAAACTGTTGCCACGAGCAAGGAAGGCTAAGCACGCCAAAAGCCTTTGTAATACACCTCGCCAATTAAGAGATCACCATATCCAACTCAATCCCAATTTTTACATATGGTCTATCCCAAATAATCCCAAATCTTGAAAGTCTCTATAACTATCTCTGATTTCTGATTATTAAAGTTGCTTTCAGATATGAATAGTTATTATAATAGAAGTTTTTCTGCCTGTTTTTATACAGGAAGATCTTACCTGTTTGAAGCGAAAAAGTAGCCTCAATGAAGAATTACCATTGAAGATTGCCTTAGGAGCATATTCGCCCTAAGAAATTCCCTTTGGAGCTACCATTGACTAATAATCGAGTAGCCTTCAAAGGTCCCAACCTTCAGAAGTATCAACAAACCCAAAACTGGTGCTATATGTCAGGTCCTTCTTAGGCTACCTGGTAAAGACCTATCTTTCAGATTAACAATTTCAGTTACAACAGCCCTCCTAATATGGAGGATAACATGAGTCTGAAACAATGGACGTTACAAATAATCCAGATACTCCTTTGCCTCACTATTGCAAACTTGAATTTAATGCGACCATGACCTTAACTATTTCTGCACTGGATGAATCGCTTTATCAAATTCAGTCTATCAATGTTGCCAAATATGTTTCCACATTATTGAATGGAGCTTTTACCCCTGGTGGGAGATCCAGCCATAGAGCTTCGTACAAATTACTAACAACCTGTCTCATCTATATGTACCTCCTGATCTTCCCGCTCTGAAGTAGGAGTAGCATGAACAGAATCCTATCTTCAGCTATTTTTGCATCACGCTCTATACTATCAAATGCAGCTACTCAGGTTGCATCACTTGGAGATCTGATAGCAACTTGGGTTGTCTCATCAAATTTATACTCGACTTCTCAAGTTATATGAGGTAACTTCATATTTTGAACGAGACAACTATGGTGCATTTTTTGACAACTACTGAGAAATCAACAAAATTCAACGTAACCTAGCCCAGATTGATACTGGAGTTATTCAATACTTACAAGGCGAACTTTTTTCAGTGAATGAAAAATGCATCAATTGACATAGACCAACGAGTGGAACGCACTTTAACTACCCTCATTGACTGCATCACTGATAATTTTCAGAGAACTGTCTCATAAATCACTGCTTAGGCTGCTCAGATTCAACAGTTGGCTTAATGGACCACTATGCTGCAAATTAAGAAGTCGTCATTCAGAAAGGACCTCCTAACAATACTGAACTTAGTGGGAAGGAGGGAGAACAGGGGCCCAGTGTACCTGAAGGTCTCTGTGGTCCTCCTGGATCCTCTCCCCCAGTTGGACCTACCTTCAATGAGAATCATGAGGCTTGGATTAAGGCTTTGGAGCGATAACAACTACTGGTGGCCTGAGGAGCCAAAATGACTATCAAAGGAGATCATCTTGATGCAGATTAAACTTTTATCTCCTTATATAACAATTATAAAAATATACTGCAACCTGTGCAAACATGATTGAGTCACAAGCCCAAATGGATTATCAACTCAAGCAAATGAGCGCGAAGCTCCAAACCATTGAAGCTAAACAAGACTCTCTCCCCACTCAGTTGGCCCTTTAATCTGGTGAAATTGAAAAGATCCATTGACTTTTGGATACTAAAGCCCCTATTACGCACATAACAAATGTTACAATACTCTTCAGAATGGTATGAACGAATTCCGCCGCCAATTTGACAAGTCTATACCTCATACTGACCTAGACACTATGGAACCCACTGAGTCTGAGTGACCAACCTCTCTGGCCATCCATGTGCTTTCCAAACCTGTTATATATTTTAGCCCAGCTTCAAGGAGAAGTTGTACCTGGGATGGAAACCATTCAGTCTTACCTTTTTGTGTATGAGGGTGCAATGAGACAGGCTATGGACTGCAAAAAATGCAATCCATTCAAACCTGTATAGATGGAAAAGCTCACGAGATCATGATGCCATATTTTAAGACATTACCACCTGGACGGCTTTAAAGGATTCCCTTATTAAAGAATTCAGAAATAGCCTCTCCTTTTTTTAACTGTAAACATGCCTTCATGCGGACCTTTTCTAGATGTGGAGAAACCAACATTGCGTTTGCCAAAAAAATCTATCATGAGGCTCATGCCCTTACATCTTGCAACTGAGTTAACCTCAATGATGCTATTGCCGACGTTCTCTCAGCATATCAGCACAATACCAACCATGTGCTTTATTTCCAGAACGCCAAAAAGATGTTTAAGTCTAGTATTAACATTAAGTAGTCTATAATGGAGTTGCCCAAACTAGAAGTACGCCAGTCATCTAATAAGGGAACTGGCCCCACATTCACGCCGTTGGATGATTCCAAGATCAAAACCCCATAGCAACCCTTGCGCTCATTGTGGAATCTTTAACCATCAGGAAAGCGCCTGTTAGAAAAAGCAAGCTGATGAGTCTGGAAAAGCAGAGTCATCTTAGGGCCCAATTCACCCTCTGCTGCCGATTCTTCGCCTCAACCTCAATCTAATGTTTCTACATATGCTGAGAGTTACGTCCTATCCAAGCCTGATGAATTGGAGTTGCCAAACTCGCTGATCTCAAATAAAGGTTAGCTTGTTCGTAATCTGCCTTTTCTGGACCTCACCCTCTGGGAAACCAATTTACTTAATCACTCATTTTGGTACCAAGGTCACGTCAAGTAGAAGTAGTAATCCACAAAGTGAAGATTTTAACCATAGTCAACATAGGGTCTTCAGTTAACGTCTTATCTTCCCGACTAGTAAAATGTATAAAAGTTGCTCTATATCAGAACCACAGCATAGATTAAGGGACCGCAGGGATGCATTAAACCTGCTTGTTAGGCGCCTACTTGTTTTTGCTGCTCTGATTTGGATCTTTGGTAGTGAATGCCCCAGCAATTGTACTGGAGAACGATGGATATGACCTTCTCATGGGCATCAAGTTCCTATATAAGTTCAATGCCCTACTAAGTCATATGGACATCATTTCTTCTATTTTAGGGCATTAAGTCCCTTTAGTCATAAAAGATACTAATGAAAGAGGAAAGAAAAAACCTAGGAGCTGTTTATTAGAGCACTTAGACCACATTGAACGCCTAGAGTACCGATCAATTGGATTGAAGGCCAAATTACGTCATTCCAGTGAAGAAGCTTAAGAAGGGATGCCTGTTTATACAATTAACCACGTAATCATACCTCCAAAGTCTCAGAATCTCATAGACACTGGGTTAAAAATTTCCATATTGCAGATCATCTACTGGAGATTCTTGGAGATCCAAATCAGCTATTTGGGAGCCTTTTACCTGCCCTGGAGTGCTAATCCAGCTAACTGGGGCCCTAGATTATTCTGATGGCTTACTTTACTGATCAACATATGAAGATAACTCAAAAACGCCCTGTTGCATATGTCCAAACTCTACCCACTAATCAAGTCAAGTCGATCTGTAGGTGTGGAACATTGTGTGATCTAGTCATTGATGAAAATGCTATAATAGCCCGAGCTGATGTGGATATAGGGGACGCCCTCACCTATGAGCAACATCAACAGGAAAATGCATTGATTGAGGAGTACGCTGATATCTTTTCAACAGGGTTTGACGATTTTGTAATGATTAAAGGGGGTGCAGCACAGAGTGCTTACCAGCGATGCCCCTCTGATCTACGCTCAAACTTATAAGAAGTCTAAGGTTGAAGATGCCCAAGTTAAAAAAGGAACTAAAATAACTCTTGGACGCTGGATTACTGAAGCTGTTGCAAAGTCCCTGGGCCTCACCATTGCTGCTGGTGAGGAATTAGATGGAGGGCACCGCGTGATAATGGATTACTGTTGACTGAATGCCATCATGCAACAAGATAGTTACCCTCTGCCCCAAATTGATGATTCCTTAAGGCTTCTTGAAGAAACTCAGTTTTTCTCAGCAATGGATCTCTCCAGTGCATATTGGCAGATCGAGCTTTCGTCAGAGAATAGAGAGAAGTGCACCCTTATAATGAGTGAAGGATTATTTGAGCCCACTTGCATGCCTCAAGGCCTATGCAATTCTCCATCCACATTTCAATAAGCCATGGACTGTCTATTGGGGGATCTGAAGATGTCATGTGTACTGGTATATTTGTAAGATGTAACAGTATTCTCCCAGACTTTTGATCAACATTTAGATCATCTGAAAGATATGTTTTAATGTCTTCGCTCTGCTTCACTGAAGTTGAAGCCCACTAAGTGCCAATTCTTCCAGACTGAAATGGATTTCCTCATACAGAAATCTGAGAAGGAATCTCATCACTACCCAATAAGGTGATTACCATCAAAAAAATGACTCAGCTGAACAGTTTACATGATATACATGTCCTTCTAGGAATAATTGGTTATTACTAACAATTCAACCCTCATTTTGCTGAGCTCTCTAAACTGCTAGTCTATCTTCTTCATAAAGAGGCTCCATTCTGAGAGTAAGAAACCCAACAGCAGGCCTTTTATGTTCTAAGAAAGGCACTTTCTATCACTTCTGTACTAGTGCACCCCAAGTTTGACAAACCTTTCTCACTTTACAGACGCCAGCGACGTGGCTGTGGGAGCTATTCTCACTCAGCTTTATCAATCAAGTCAATCACTATATTGCAAATTTTAGCAAGACTTTAACTCAGCTGGAAAGAAGCTAAAGCGTAACTAAACTTAAATGCTGAGCTGTCTTATTGGCCATCAAACAATTTTATCCCTTCCTTTATGGGAACCATTTACCATAGTGACAGACCATGCCTCTCTATGGTGGCTACAACAGATTAAATACCTCAACATATGGTTGGCCTGATGTGCCCTTAAACTACAGGGTTATGACTTTTAAATTATTCACTGAGCCAGCATGGTGCATCAAAACACCAACAGATTACCCAGATATCCATACTAACTCTCTATGCTTCTGAAGAGGATTGGATCTATAAACTTATTGTGAAACCAGAGAACTGGGGTCAAGAAACTCCTGGAATCCAACATTGATTAAGAAAATGGTTGAACAAATTTTGGTTGAAAATGTAGTATTGAGTAAGTAAGTTGGGACTTCTTGGTTACCATATATCCGACCTTCCGCCAGAACAAAGTCTTCACTGGAAGCCCATGTGACTGTGGGCATGGCGCGGTAAAGAAGACCTACCAAAGGCTAAAGGAACGGTGTTACTGGGATGGAATGATTAAAAACTATCCAAGATGTCATTAAAACTTGCTTTACGCGCAAAAATCAAAAACCTATGGATCTGATTTATCACCATATCTTAATCCCCACAGCCCTATTCATCGCAGTTAGCATCGATGCCATTAACTTTTCCTATGGCAATGAATGGCCATCGCTACATTATATTGGCAGTTAACTACTTTAAGAAGTGAGTGGAGGCCATCTCCATTTCCTCACTTACCTCTAAGGCCACCGCCACTTTTTAATAAAACAGGTCTTCACCCACCACAATAGTCTCGAGGTGCTGCTATCTGACGATAGGACCAACTTTATCTCTAAAGTAGTCACTTATCTTAATTCACTGATGGGCATCTATCACTCCTTTACAGAACTTTACCATACAGTTAATAATGGATCTGTAGACCAAATGAATGGTAAATTAGTTGCCATCCTCCAAAAGATAAGTCAATCAACCTTTTTTGGTACTACAAATATCTCTTCACTGCTTTGCTAGCTTACCACGTTAGTTACCACTGAATTATTCAGATGTCACCTTTCTGAGCCTTTTATGGCTGAGAGCTAATACTGCCCTCAAGTGTGTAGCCCATATTAGAGACTGCAACACCAGACACCACTGATTTTGCTATGCAGAGGCTAGCTGATGAATAGTTATGACTACAGGCTTTAGCCACTAGATCCATGGGGACTATAAGTAAATATGAGGCCAAACGAAGCAATGCCCAGAAACCAGTTTTACCTGAATATCAAATAGGTGACCTCACCCTATTTTACCATCATTATCCTGGAGGACAGATTCATAAGCTTGACATGCTGTGGTCAGGCCCTTATCAAGTGACTTATCAAAGAAAAATGGAATATTTGATTGACTCCATCAAATCAGGTTCTATTGTAAATCGAGTGCATGCCAGATTCCTCTGGAGTTATGTCCCTCCTCAGCAAGAACTTGAGGAGGTATTGTTGGGAAAGATGGTGGTCACGTTGAGATGGACGAGATTTGAACACATACTAAATTGCAATCCATCCTGAGGAGATCAACTGATTCAGCTAATACCAAAATCAATAAGAATCACAATCTCCTGAAAGAGCAATTGGAATCCATAACCTTTCCTAAATCTGCATATTTACCTGAAAAAGGCGCTGATTCACTTGATGAAGATTTTGCCAATCAGGGGTCATTGGAAACTGCCGCTGCTAGCAAGGAAGGCTGAGTGCACCAAAAGCCTTTGTACTCCACCTCAATCAAGAGATCACCATATCCAACTTGATCCTGATTTTCCCACAAGGTCTATCTTAAACAATCCTGAATGTTAAAAACCCTATAAATATCTCTTATTTCTGACTAATAACAATACTTTCATATTTTCCTAGTTATTATACTAGAAGTTTTCTGCCTGTTTTTATACAGAAGATCTTGCCTGTTTGAAGCGAAAAAGTAGCCTCAATGAAGAATTTCCATTGAGAGATTTCCTTAGGAGCATATTCGCCCTAAGAAATTCCCGCTGGAGCTACCATCAACTATTGATCAAGTAACCTTTAAATATCCTGACTTTTCAGAAAAATCAACAAACTTGAGAGATATTCAGTTAAACACAGGTCTATCAATCTAAGCTCTAATTTAGATATGAAGATACTAGGTTGAAGCATAGGGAATTCTTATTGTTCAATCATATTTTGAGATAGAGTCAAAATTTGCATCAAAACCTTCAAAGAATATGATAATCTTGCTAGACTATATAATTTAAAGGTTTAAAAACCGATACAGCTTTATTAAAGAGAGAAAGTTTGAGCCTTAAAAAAGTCCATATATATAATAAATGGATCTCAAGATGATTTGATATTTGTTGTCTCATCAGAGGTTGCAAATTTGATAAAATAAAATCTCTTATTATTTCCAGAAAAATTTAGAAGAATCTCAAAGATTTGATGAACCGTTTAAAAACGTGCTATGATGAAGTTAAAAATGTTAAAAAGTATAGAGTCATTACCAAATCACATGTACTAACATATTCTCTTATCTTATCATATTATAACAGTTCTAGATGTGATTTAGAAAAATTTTAGTTGCCACATATCATGTCATATAATATAAAATTTATCCAAGAAATGGAAAGTAACTGACCAACAATAAACACTTTAAAGTCAAATTTTAAATTACATTGGATTTAAATACAAGTAATGATAGTTATTCAACTAGAGATATACTTGTTTATAACTAGAAAGAATTAATTAAAATAAACTAAATATCTAATTTGAGTTTATAAATAACTAAAACAGATGTTTTTAGGAAATGTTCAAGTGTTAGCAGCCTTCCATATCACTGAGATAACCTTCTAATCTAAATATTATAGTCAACTTAAATATAGTCCACAAATTTACTTAGTCAATCATCTAGGATCTTCATGTTTGTTAAAACAACAGGTAAATTTTAAATTAGCTTATTTGATGAAAACTTTCATTAAAAAATAGAATGAAATTTTCACATTAACAAGTTATTATCAGTCTTAAAGATTTTTATAATTAAAATTTACTATGGTTTCTATAAATCCAATACCATCATCTTATAAGTGTTTTATTTTTGGCAAAGGAAGATGCCTGTAAGTAATAGAAGTGTAATCTTTTTAGGTAAGTCTACTGCACAGTATATGTGACTGAGTTTTTAAGAACAAAGAGGATTACTAGTAGTATGGAGACAACTAACCAGTTGAGTCTTCTTTACAAGTGGTTTTAAACCCACTCAGGTATCTTATTATGACAAGTGATATTCACCTCACTTTAGATTATTTGAGTGATAGACAGGAGTATAATCCTTCATTCCTTACAAAGAAGTAAATTATTACTTATACTAGATCATCTAGAACTGTCCTTTATTAAAAAACACAAGGGTGTTTATATATGAAAGTTCAAGTGCTCATCATTGGTTTGAACTTCAATAAAACATCTTCCATCAACAATGAACCTAAACCTTAAGGAATATGTCCATAACGAATATCTCTAATGTTATCCATCTACCTAATTGGCATCCATAACCAACTAGATTATGGTCCTTCTGGGCTGACTTCCAAAGTAACTTGTTCCAATGCCTTCAGCTGGCCCTAGTAGATTAACCTTTATGAGCTAGCAGCCATGCTTAGGTAATAGAACATAAGACACATTCATGGCAGGCCTCATTGCCCATGCTAATTTACCAATTAAATTAAGGAAAGCGTTACAATGCTTTTAGAAGATCCAAAAAACGCCCTAATCAGAGTCTTATCCCATTTTTACAAAATAAAATTTTTATTATTGACTATTCAGACAACCAAATTCACCTACAAATGTAGCTGGAAATTGAGCCCAATTAAAAATTTAATGAAGTCAACACTGTAATTGGATCCTAATATTAATACTCAATAATATCCAACAGGCAAATAGCACAAACAATAATTGAGATAATAAAGATATCGCATCAATTCCAATTCTAGCCAAAGTTGGATATTGTGGTCATGGAAAATCCAACGAGGACACAGAGAAATTTTAACCATTACATAATCCTTGTTTCTGGTAGGCAGTCCAAACATAGAGCATTGTACAAAGCTCTAAAAAGATATATTGGTTATTAATTTATTTCCTCTATCTTAGAACTATAAAAGCTCTAATACCCTTTTATTTTTGCATTTTATTACTAGGAAGAATCAAGGTCTTATATAAATGTGTCAGCTATAAAGCACTTATAAATTTAAACAATACAGACACTGACCTTTTATAAAATGCAGAAGACTTGATAATGTTAACTATAGTGCCAACGCATATATAAAAGTCTATTCTACGTTGAAAGAAATTTCTTTATAATAAAAGAATATAAATGGAAACATTAGAATTGTTCATGAAAGTTTATATACATATATAGTTACTTTTAATATAAAAGTATTATTATCTAAGAACACACTGGCCACTCAACAAAAAAGTACATAAGCTCTAATTATATAGCACTTTTGGAGAAATAGTATATATCAAATACCAAACTTAAGGTAACCATCTCCAAATTTATAGAAAAAGTCCCTTTATAAACATTCATTGGATTTAATCTAAACGTCACATCACGAAGATGTAAGTCTATTTGAAATAAAATGAAACAAAAATTTACAAAGTTGGAAAACAAGGTTTTAACTATAATTCTCATTATATTAAGACTCTAATTTTCCCATCCTAAGATATGTAAAAAATATAAGTTTCCTGGGGTTGAATACTTTAATTTATTTTAACAGAAACATCCCTTCTTTAGAACTTTTAACTAAATTCAAAGTATCATGGATTATGCTAGTCTATAACAAGAAAAGAAGTGTTTATGTGAGTGTGCATTTGTGCAAAGCTAGAAAATAATATAGCTTGCAGAGCTTTAAAAAGTTTCAGTATAGGTGTAGGGAAGGATGTTCATATGAACATCAATCCCAGTTTTTATACTATAAATATATATATATAGTTTAAATTATATATAATTTAATAGTATTCTTATATCACTTTCACCTGATTATTCTTTATTATTCAGTTGATTCAAGTCAATGGGTTTTCCAATCAGTTTGGTGTCATTTAAATAAATTTATAGGCTCAATTGTAGAAAGAAGTGGTTGTGATTGGTTAATTTTATATGAGAAATGAGTTTTGTAAGTGATTTGGTGGTTACCTAAAGTTATAGATCTATATATATTTGACTTTAATTATCTATTGACTAGTAACTATGGGTGAGCCCAAGGTACTTGCTATTTATAATTATTCAGATAAAATTGGATACTAAAGTACTAAAGATAAAGTTTACAGAAGATACATCAATGATTTAGCCTACAATACAAAACTGGTTTACATTATATAAATGCTTCATACTACGTTGTTGAGGGTCTTGCTTTAGATAGTGATGAGTAGTAATATATATCTTATATTATCATTTATTGTAAAATAAAGTATAATATGCAGAAGTTTCATCTATAACAAGAAATCTTAAGCTAAACTAAAAGCCTTAGACCGCCAAGGGGATAAACTTGCCAAGGTCTTAATAATTTACTTTAACTTGACACAAATTTCTCTTGAATTTTGGCTCCTTCATAAAATTAGCTTCAGCCCAGATGACATATAGATTTGTTGATTACTCTTTTAGAGAGATTAATATTATAAAATATAATATATATTTTTAGTAGCATATGTAGAAAATTTGAATATTGCCAAAATAAAATCACATATAATAATGATTATACGCACATTACATTGGCTCAACTATATGTGAATAGGCAATTTTATTATATTTTAGTTGATATAGGTCAATTCTGGGTTAAATAAACTTAACACTAATAATTGTGGTGGAATGTGTCCAGACTAAAGATAATATTGGGATTTCTCCTCAAAAGATAGTTTTTCTCATCTTGTCAAATTAAGCAGTACTAATTTAGATAAATATATCTGTCAACATAAGGTTTTGACTCAAAAAACGTACTAAAAATTAGTATCTCTCAAGCCCATAATTTCAGCAAAGTGTAAACAGTGCAAACTAAACATTCCTTATAGCGTTAGTCAGATTATCCAACCAATTAGACCATTTAATTCCAGAAGTTGCTTTTTAAAATTTATATTAAAAACTTTTTGCAGCTTAGTATCAATGTCCGCTTTCATAATAAATGACAAAAGTCTAAAGGATTGCTACAGAATTTAGTACTAACATATTGAATAAAATGTGTCTTAGTTATATCATTTTCAATTGGAATATGCCTTAAATGTAAGTATGATATAGATAATTTATATATTATTAATCTGCGATATCTCTCTTGTCTTTTGATCACTTAATTGATCGAATTCAGATTTGTAAGTTATGATACAGAAACCATTGCCAAGCCACAAAAATAAAAATCCTCATATGTCATCAAGTTTGACGCCTGCTGTCTTTGCATGGGGTTGTGGTGCACCGCCACCTGACTTTTTGGCCGCTTCTAAATTGCACTCAGGATGGCTCTGCTAGCCCCCAATATCACTGGTCACTTTCCCCCTAGGACCTTACTCAACATCCTACATACTCCCAGGAGGTGCTTTGTAGCCTTCTTGTGCACCATGGGATAAACATTTTCTTTGACCTTTGGGTCAAATATGTGAACCTATATCCCTACACAAGTGTTGACATCATTGAAATGGTCCAGTTAATGTATCAACCCGCAATTTTATTGATATCTTCCCCTTTAAGGGGTAATTTGTTTTGGGTTTCTCTAGTGAATCCCAGTTCATGGTCACAGTGACAATGCCATTTTTTTATAAAATTAATCCCTTCCCCACCACTTGCACTTGGCTGCCTATTCATGCCACTCTGGTGGTCCAGTTTTCCAGCCTTTGCAATCACATTTTCACAAAATAACTTCTCCAGGAACTCTTAGAGGGTTGTCCGCTTACAGCGCCAATACCATCTTTCAGTTTGTGCCTTTAAATGGGTCCAGCTGCCTCCCAGGGCCTCATGACTTTAAGACTAACCTGCCCCTTCCACCAGGACACCCATCTGGTGATTCCCCTCACTCACTGTGATCCACTATGCCCCTGACCATCCAAATTTGGGCCCATAAAGAAATTGGCTGAACCCTATGTCACTTGTGCTTTGGGTTGGACCACTCAAAGAGAAAGTGCCCTTCTCTTACCACTGTAGTAGCCTCATAAATCCATAATCTGGTGTTGGCCCTGCTTCTAATTTGGTGTAAGCGTTCAAATGGGATCAATCCTCCCTCTCCCTCCCCTCAACCACTATGGGTTCTGCTTCTACTACACTAGCAAATTAACTTAATCTTCTAAAAAAACCATAAGGCAGATGGCTTCCCAAATCCCATTCAAATTGTCTTTGTTGGTAGTTTAAGGCTCTCTGCTCCTATCCAAGGACAATAATCTCCCATTGCTGGTCCAAATTTACTTGTATCAGCTCATTTTATATCTCTCAAATTATTGAATCAGGACAATCTACCTTTCAGGTAAAACTAATTTTGATTGACTCAAATTTTTCCAGCTTTTCAAGTCCAATCCCCAGCGCTGCTTCCACCCTTGCAAGGGCTTACTAATTTCAAAAAACTACTTTCAACTTGCTCTATAACACACCTCTAATACCACCATCTTCCCCCTCTGCCAAGCTCTCCATGTGGCCAACAAGCCTCTCTTTTTTAGCACTAATGGTGCCCAACCCAAAAGGGGGAGCCTCCACGCATTTTTATTTGCGAATGAGCCAAACAAAAGGATTATTATAAATAAAAAATCCCAATATAGCCCCTAAGCTATCAGCCTAGAAAGCCATATCAGAAGGTGAGGAGCCTTTGGTAAAGTTTTGTTCCAGCGCCCACTATAGCAGGAAGACCATGGCAGACAGCATTGGGGTGGGAGAATCAACAACATGGGGCATAAGGGGGTATAGGTGTGGGTTTTCTTTGTTTATGAGGCCGCAGTGTTCATTGCCTCAATGTATTGAGCAGGTTGATGCTTAGCGATAATGATGAGAGCTGGCACACAAGTAATAGATGGATGTTCTGGTGGGTTTGAGGATAATTGGGGTCAAAAAGAGAAGTTTTTGCCACGTTAATTCAAGCATGCTCACACTAAAAGCGAGCTCTTCAATTTCATATTTTGCACCTTCATCAAAATTGGAGAGGGCCAACGAGCCTCTCATTAATGGCATTCCTGTCCATGTTTCCTGGGAAATTTCCCAAGATGAAATTGAGGAGCTTGCATCTGCCGCAGATACTCATTTACTAACGCGCCGAACCTTTTTTTGATCCCTTCTACCCCAAAATGTCAAAATTTGAAAGGATTTTTGTGTGCCCAGAGCTAATTATTAGGTTTTGAATTTCAGCTCAGCCAGTACACTAAGGCGGTGCACCCCAAATGCCCATTAACAAAGACAATCTCACTTTTTCTAAACTCTTAATAGATGCTGCTAGAGCTCCACTTTCATTCTTTCTACTCTAATGTGTGTCCACAGATCTACGCTGGATGGAGATTTCCCTAAAACCCCTTCCCCATCTGATATGACTGCTTAGGCAGACAGTTGCGGCGCCATATTAAAAAGGTTTTATTTTCTGTTTTATTTGGCACCTGCAAGTAATATGTGTGGATGCTCCATCTTTTTTGGCCTCATTAGTAATAAAAATGATTTATCTATGGGTGACATCCATATAGACTTAGACGATGAAATCTCATAACAGCTCTATATGTGGTCAATAAAAGTTAATAAATCCCAGTACAATTAAAGCTGTCAAATATATAGAATTAAATCAATAGTAAAACCATGAAGGGTTTTCTACATCACCTATACATTCCCTATTTTGTTAATCATTATCAGCGAAAATTCTATTGGTATTCTACCTTTATCAAAAGAAAAAAGTCATTAAGATAGTAATAGACAGAAACAACAAAAATTTTATTATCTATTTTAGTAGATTAATTGTAAGTCTATGAGAACAGAGCCTTTATTAAACATTTTCCAAAATATGATATACTAAAGTTAACATGTCAGATAGTGGTTCTCAGTTTTCTAGATCTAACAACAGGTATACAGTGATATAGCACACAAATTTTTTTCATCTTATCAACCTAAGTGATGGATATGAAAAATGATATTTATCAGTACTAAAAATTCTTAGTTGTAGGGGGTGGAAGGTGAGTCAGTAGGGCATATGGCTACCAACCTGAAAATCATGGGTTTGATTCCCATCCTTTGCACATTGATCAGGGGTGCCAGCCAAAGGAAGCTATTGGCGGTTAGTAGGTCTAATAACACGAAAACCTTACCCATGACGTAACCAGAAAAATCTGAGTCCCAATCCATAGATGGAAACTTTCTTTGATGGAGTTGGCCCTGCTCAGGTTTCATGGTGATTCTTACTTTCTCTCTTTCATAATGCCTGTCCCCTTGTTGGCTTGCCTTGAATAAATAAATAAAAATTCTTAGTTTGTAATAATAATGCAGATTAATTAAATGAGAAGATTCACTACATATAGCAAAATCTTATCATAGTATTTAGGGAGATAGTTTAATAAACTACCTATCTATAAAGTTCTATGTCTTGATATCAATATTTTCAAAAGACAGTAGATCACTAATTCTAGTGGCTATTGTTGATTGATCATTTCTATATAGCGTGCATATAATTTGTGATCCTAACTTGACCAAGGCAATTATATATATGAATTCTCATATATAAAAGATCAGCTAGAGATAATCTAACCTTTCAATTTTAGCTTTTCTGAATTGTGGTAAAATAATTCTCAAGGACCTTATTCATAATCTAGCCCAAAGAAATGTATTTCTTCAAATTTTTTATTTTTTATCTAGTTTATAGCCTGTCTACATATTTTTAAACTATGAATTATCTACTAATTACTTTTGCGCATAAAGATAGGAACCAATGCATTAATGATTAATTTAAACTATTTAGATATACTAGAAGTAGTTAAAAGTATAATCACATATCTAAAGATATAATAAACTTTTATTTTTATAATTTTTGTTATTTAGCTAGATTTGCAAATGAAGCTATACTTAGGAACCAATTTAAACTCTGAAATGATGAAAAGTGTTTAAATACTGATTAATAGGAGAGGAAAAGACGTAAAAAGAATTGACTTATTCTTTTTTTAGTACTAGATGGTCGGAATTGACTTATTATTTAGGAAGTATTTTGGGGTAGCATACTGTCTTTATATAGTTGTTCTATTAATGAGGCATAAAAAACTACAATAGTTAAAATTTCTAATGTATTTATCAAGATGTAAAACGCTTATACTAAAGAACAAAAATCTACAATATAGACCATAGAATAAGGAATATAAAATTTACTAAATGTGGAAGTCCAATAATTTAGATATAACAACAAATTTATGAAAGTCAAATCATAGAATAATTAGTATTCTAAGTAGCTAATTTCAGTTACCTATAAAAATGTACAGATATTCATATAATCATGGCTTAGTAATTAAAAAGTCCAAGTATGGAAAGGCTTTTTTGGCATATGATAATGGTTAGATTATTTATATATGATGCATTTACTTTTCTACACAATGGAATTTTTTTACCTATTTAAACTGCCCTATAAACCTTTTTAATGTTAAAAGTTGACTCACTTTCTACTCTTATTCCTGTTATGCATAAAATATGATTGCCTAATTAAAGATCAGATTTCACAATATCAGTACTGTGGGATAACTACAAGAACAAACATTGTATAGTTTTAAAAATCTATATCTCTTTTAGAGTCTATTGCTATAGAAGTTAATTAATTCTTTATATCTTCAGTATCTCTTCATTGTTATTGTAAGATTTGATACTAGATATAAATAATGTTTAAAGAAAATAATATATTAAAATAAGAAAAGAAAACCATATGTGACAAATACAATTTATAAAAAGTAATGAAGAATGAATAATTATTCCCTGTAAAAACATTAACAAGTTAGCATATCTTACTTTTATGCTCTAATAAAAGTTGTGTACTAATTTTATATTATAACGTATAAAACATCCAGAAAGTATATATTATAGTCATGATTAAACTAAAAAGATTTAATATTAAATCAAGTTGAAAAACTTAATAGCTACTGGCACATATATGTAAAGTTTAACATATTTCAACGTTTAGAAACCTTTATACTCAGTTCTACTATAAAAAACCCATAAATGGTACAATTGCAAGTTTTTTTAAATCTAATTATCATCTTACATGAAAAATGATGTTGCATAGTAAGACAGCTTTATAGTCACATAAGAAGCTCTAATTATCTTTTTAGGGAAATAAAACTTTGATTATAAATTTAACACTACTTTCTATAAAAGAAATGACTATTACTAATAAATTAAGCTATATCAACATTCAGATAGCTCAAGAATTTCTTTTTTGCTAAATTTATATAAAAAAAGAACTACCAATATTTGATAAATATATATCTGTAAATAATCAAATGAAAAGTGCTATAATAAAGAGCTTTATTTTGTAGATATAATTTAAATTATTAAAAATGTAACACAATATCTCTTCTAAACTAAAAGCACAAGCCAATTTTGAGCTTGGTATTTTATTATAGTTTTCCACCTATAAACTTTTTGGGCATAAAAACATTTAGCTCTTATAAATTTTCTTGTTAAACGTTTTTTTCTACCATTTATATATCAGAACTTAAATTTTCTGGATTATAATTGATAGAAACTTATAAAAACACAATTTACTATTATAATATTATCTGAATCTAGAGCAGCAAACTTCTCACCAAATTCTTTGTATATCATAGCAATTAGATATATTATTTGATCAAATTTTCAGAAACATATATGTAATTTACTAAGTTTACTTAAACTTTAGATGCATCTACTAATTAAAAACTACTTGACTATACATAAGACTTGTTCATGCAAGTTGAGAAACTTAAGTAAAAATGTGAATTTTTATATCAATTCTTACAAGCATTACCTTAGTTTAATTCAAAAACAAATTTATAAAAAATACTTTAATATGCTGATGAAAGATTGTCATATATAGTATAAAGACATAAAAGAAATACTCAGCTCCTGATGACTTGATATAAAGCTAAAACTAAACATGCATACTAATTTAAGAAAAAGTAATTAAAAGCTTCATACTTTTGGTTAATCATAAATAGGCATAAACCGAAGAACTGTGTATTATAACACAAGTAAGTATGCATACTCTTGTTACAAGTTGTTAATTATATGCAAAGCATCATTTAGTAAGACACAGCTATTTAAATCTGTATTTTACTTATTATCAGTTTACCATGGTTCAGCATCACTTAGATTTTCATAGTTTTTAATCTTTTTATTTTTATTTGGGTAAGAATGACCATGGTATGGACACTTTAGAAAAACATCAACAACAGAACACCCAGATACATGAGAGGCACCCCAGAGGAGACAAAGCTACCTCAAGTTGCCAGCGGGACCACCAGTGGAAGAAAGAAGGGGAGTGTCAGTGAAGGCCTGAGCCAATACCAAGAACAAATGAAGAAAAGGGTCTGAGATGAGGAATCAGACAGGGAACCAGGATGAAACCAACTGGAGTTGTGGTGATGGCAAATGGTCAAACAACCAGGCTTGGAAGTGATCCATAAGTTGAGAATGGAAGCGATGCACAGCTTCATGGAGGGTAGGAGTAGTGACAGAAAGAGCGTCAAGGACAACAGTGTGTGTCATAAACATAGCAATAGTCAAGACTAAGGCATGGAGAGAAGAGTGAATGGGGGATGTCATGGAAAAGGCAAAGATGTTCTTAGAAATGCTGAATGCCTGTGCTTGCTCCTGGCAAAAGAGACACATTAAATCACGCCAGATTGCCTGTGATGGCTGACAATCTTCCAAGCAGTGAACTTAAGACCCATATTGGCCACACACAACGCATGATGACTGAGAGGCGTTTGACTGCTAAGCAGTGTGTTATACCCTCTTCAAGCATCTCCATCATGGGCGCAAATCCTGGGTTGTAATATAAGATGGTGGGCGTACTCCAAATGTCCTTCTTGGTGTCCAAAGATTGAGGTATGTCCATTATGTCAATATAGTTAACTTGGGAAATGGTTTATGGAAAAAGGGGTAATAAATTATGCAAAACGACTTTCCTAAAGGATTCTTATGTGTAAAGGGGATAGGGCGACACCTCTGGGAGGTGTGGACATTAAAGCTGATCCTCCATTCTGTGCTCCGCATAGTCAGGAGAATCCACTTGAAGTGGGCAGGAGTTCCATGTGGGCCCGCAGCAGAGGATTGAGAATCCAAATCATTGAGGAGAGAGTAAGGGTGGTCTGGGTTGCAGAGGCAAAGAGCGCGGGCAAAGTTAGAGCATGCCGCATGAGATCAACTTTGGGTAGGGAGTGTGGGTATGATACCTGTGTAAGCCAGGCGCTTTGTATATTGGAAGCATAATATGCATAGTTGATCAGTCCCATATCTCCACTATGGCGTGGGCCAAACAGGACATCCAGATGCACAGTGAGAGGCGACCTATCCAAAGCCATCCTTGGGTTAGGGTATATAAAGTAGCAAAGAAGGATGGAGAAAAGGCATAGTGTGTGCAACAAACAAAACTTTTTGATAAAAAACAGAGAGTTGGCAACCACTACCTGGCCCATCAGGCTAGTTTGCAGTCCTCTTAGGGAGGAGATGCACTTAGTTACTTTGTCTAATATTTGGTTATCCATTATAGAAGTGGCGTACCCTCCCGCCTCCAGCCATACTCCCAGGTGGCGTACAAAACATTTAGTGGGACTGGATACAAAAAGGAGTACTAGAGGGGCAATTTGGGATGACCGCTTTGGCAAGCTAACAAGAGACTGTGATGGAGGAAGCGTTGATTTAAAGAGCAGGGGACCAGCATGCTTGATATCTTCCAAGAAGAATGAATTTTGGTCTTGTTGGCATTAAGGGTTACGTCACTAACCCTGGAGTACCCCTAATAAGATGCCTCCAGTATAAGTGCACCATGATTATTAGAGACCCCAAACACAATTATCAGAAAACACAAGCATCCTGACCAGTGCCTAGCCTTGCACATGAACACCATTAAGACGTGAATTTATACTGAAGAGGAGTGAGTCAAGTCTAGAGCTATATAAAAATGGGCTCAAAGTTTCCCCTTGACGGAGACCCCTTTTGAGGGCAAACTGAACCAGTTAGGAAATCTGGGACACGTACTTACAAAGTGAATGATTCAGTAAGCAACATTACAAAACTGATGAACTGGAGGGGAGTTAAAACTTGTGGAGACAAGCCCTAAGGTATTCCCAGTTGACACGATTATGTGCTTTCTGCTGATCTAGGAACACAAGCGCACCAGTGGCAGGCGATTGGCAGACGTTGGATACTGTATGAATGTTATCTCATACTGATCTCTTGAGGATAAAGCAAAATTATCTAGGGAATATCACCTCAGAGGCAACTTCCCCAATGCGGTTGGCCATGCTTTTAGTAAAAATTATGGTGTCAGTGTTAGCAGAGATAGGGATCCAGTTTTCCAAATCCAGCTTATCTCCATTTTTAAACAAGGTACCATATACGCTTGTGGCCGCCAGGAAAGAGGCGTGTCTCTAAATGACATTTATTCCTTGAGGCTAACAGTAGGTCCGATATATTATTAGAATATTTTTATAAATTTCATTAGGAATCCCATCTGGTCCTTGCACCTTCCTATGTGGCGCACTGTAAACACCAAACCAGAGTTCATCACGGGTTATCAAATTCATTACCTCCAGGTATCAAGAATGGTGCAGATATGTGTGCCAGCAAGGATTTTTTTATTCCAGCAGGCATAACTGGGTCATACCTATACAACATGGAGTGATATTTTAATTTTGACGGGCACCTCCTCCAGTGTTTCTGTGATGGTATTTTCCGGTCATCTAACCTGTATATAGGTCATGCTTTGTCATGGAGTGAAAAATTGGTAAAGGAAGTAAGTGGAGCACGTATCACCTGCCATGATATTTTTGGCCTTGTATTGAACACAATCTCAGTGTTTGTGCTCCCTTATTAGTGTGTTCAGATGGGTGAATACTTCAGCCCATTTATGACCCCAATCAGGGCTGTACCCTGGATTTGGGAAATTTCTCTCCAGGTAATCCACCACCACTAAAGTGCGCTTAATGACTGCCAAGGCAGCCTGGGAGAACCAAGATGAAATGTGGCATGCATGGGAGATTGTATAGACTTTAAAGGCTGACCATGTGGAGAGAGGATCGGCACAGAAAGGAGTTACAAACTCCTGTGTCAAAATTGTAATGTCCATCCAGATTAAAAAATTGGGCAAAGTGAGTTAGTCTGGATGAAGTTTACTCCATCATGATGCCTGTGCTACAAGGCATGACATAGTAAAGGACACCAAAACCAGCCTATGATTGGAGAATTCTATTTCTGTGGTGGTGAAGTGCAAATTTGGGGGCAAAAACTCAATGATACAAGAATGAGATCTATGCATGACATAGACATCAACTGCACTTTGTGCATATGAGGGAGAGACATGTTGGGCAAAAGAGGGGCGTGCTTGAGGAGGGTGTCATAGAGGCTCAAGGTGGCTTTCAGGACGCGAAGTTTAACATGCCTCTGTGGGGGCAATTGAGGAAGGTCAGCGGTTGACGGTTGGGTTGGCCCAGCATTTCAGGTCTCTAACCTCAAGTTTTGAAGAAATGGGAAGAGTAGTCACAGCTTAGAGAAATTCTGATGAACCTTTGCACAGGTTGGGGTGTAAACGTTAGCTAATGTGTGCACTTCTTTGCACCATGAAAAGGACATGACCAGCACATGACTTTCCAGAAAGGGTTTTGGGATAGAAATTAAGATTACTGTTTTCCATACGAGTATACTACAGTGCAGAGACCAAAAGGAATGGGTAGGGAGGAGCATGGTTTCCCATGCGTCCTTAGAACCTTGCAGACATTGGGTTTTCTGAATTTTCAGGATGTCCACAGGTAAATTGTTTTTAAAGAAACTCAGTTTTTCAACCTGACAGAGAGGCCTTGAGTCTGGTGATGTTTGACGTCCCTATAGTGACTGAGACCTTTGCTCCTTAGGAGCAAGGGGAAGGACCCCTGGCCCTGCCACTTCAATTTTTTTGGAACGCTCCTTGATGTGACTATGAGTGCACAAATTAAAACCCATAGTCGTCTTTAGGGATAATGGATAGTTTTTATTATTTGTTTTATTTTTGGTATTTTTGTTTAAATAGTTTTTTGCGTTGCAGTGTTCTTGCGGTGCACCATCAATGGCTAAAAAAACTCAGGTAAGTTTGGGTGGATTGATTCAGTTTTGATCAATGTGCAGGGTGCATGAGTGGTTGTACCAAGCTCAGTTTGTTGGTCCTCCAGTTGGTGTTTCCATTCTTATTGGTTGGCGAACTGTTGTTCCGCCATTGCTGTCAGACAATCAACGTGCTAAAGAAAGAATTGGCTTCCATTGGGGGGCACTCTAATACCCACAATAGATTCCAGAGTCTGCAAGGCATCGCCATTCTGATTATATGCAAATAAGGACCACGTGGGGATAAGTGTGGAAAGTTTTGGTCAATGAACATCATTATTTCTCCAACCAGTAAGCTCATTGCTGGAAGTAATATTGACCATGCTCTGAATGTGGGGTTAAACTGCCAGGGTCAGTGGGAGGTGATTGGCCCATCCGTTGGGGGTTTCCATTTGAGTATGATTCATGACTCAGTTGAATATGCACCTGATAATGTGCAGCAACAATGGTCTCATCAGTTTAATCTCAGCTGCTTCACTTCAGGTAGCATCTGCTGAATCTTTGTTCTTGTTTCCTCCATGATTAGGGCATATTGGATCACGTAATGGGTCAATCTGCCCCCTTGGTTTACTTTTGGGCTGTACTCCTGATACTTTTGGCGCATACTTGATACTGAGGGGTGACAATTGTTTTGTCAGGTTTGATCTCAACAGATTCTCCACAAGATGTGACTGCCAAATTGTCGTTTTCATTTTCTTTAAAGTTTGGATGGATTAAGTTGAGCATTTGGTTGTTCCATTCACTTTGAGAATTTCAATAGTCATTTTGCTGATTGGGGCATCTTGTGAAACTTGTAGGGTTCGACCCCCAAGGGTTTCTGCGCTAATTGAGGTGATAGCTTAGATACCCAATGTGACGGCCACCATCTTTACTGATACAAATGAGGTTGGACTCTTTATTGGTTGGGGTGGTTCCTTGGGATTGCCAGACTAGTTGAAACTTACAAAATGTTCAAAGAAATTTGGCAAAATTAAATTTTTTTTAAGGATAGTACAAGTACACCCAGCACTCTACCATCAGCATAGCACTGGGTTTCTATAACTGAATGGAAGTGAGGGGTGGGGACTTAGGAACATTTTTTACAACCAGGCGCGCAAATATTCTTAAATGTTAGGATTTTTGCGCCATGGCTTGGCCTACACATTGTGGGTGGCTCAATTTGTGGTTCCTATTGCCAAATACTTTGCTTCCATCAGGGTTCCAGCATGACAGCATATCTCAAAACTTCCCTAACAAAATTTTTTTTTCACTTTGGAGGGATTATTTCCTGATTGGTTTTTGGGCTGACATTCCTGTCACAACTCCATTCTCAATCCATTCAATCGTGCTCAGATTTTGTTGCATAATGTTACAATTTATATGGCATAGGCTTTGGCTGAATCAAATTTCCTGGTAAAAACCTCCCCTTCTGCTCTTTGACTTGTCATAAAATTGAGACAAGGGGCCCTGGCAGAAACCCACCACCCATCAAGGGTGTGCCCTAAATCTGTTAACTTTTCCAACAGAAAGGCTCTGGGACATTTCCCCTTCTTTTATTAGAAGGGGTGAATCAACCAATTCAGTTTTATAGTGTCATCCGGGATCCTTACAGTTGCAGAAGATGATGCAATGTCAGCCTGAATCTGGGTAGGCGGGATTACAAATGCTGCTGTAGCCACCGCCTTGGCCGCTGCTCTTTGTGCCTGTTTGGTTTTCATGCGCTCATGTGGGGACACAGGTTTAACCTGGATGTAACAACCCTGTGCGCCCCAAGGAAAGGTGGCAGCGGTGTCAGTTGTGGGCTTATATTGAGATTTATCATCCCCTCATCATCTCTTGGAGAACCTCATTCAGAGTGGACTTTTCTAGTAGGGCAGATGTGTGCATTATAGCCAAAAGCATGAAAAAAGGTGCATATGGGTGGTGTGCTGTCCAACGTAATGAGGAACAGGTGTGTATCCTGTACATTAATCTCTAGAAAAGTGGTGTGTGGAATCATGGTCAAGTCCTCTGCGACTATGGTGGAAGGGGTGATCACTGCGATTGCCTTACCTATGCTAAGATCAGGCATAAGCATAAATTTTTGTTTTTGAAAGAGTTAAGTTTCCCATAATTTCTAAGTCCAAATGAGAGATGGCTCTCAAGGACTTCACGTCATTAAGTCATGGGGAGAAAATCAAAAGTTACAAAAATTTACTTGATTTTGTCCAACATGTGCACTTCATTTTGACCACCTGTTGATCATCTGGGAGGTCAACCACCATGCACACTTGTGAAGCGGCATCCGCTTCTTGCTCTGATTCAAACCCTAGGTCAACCAACCCTGGGTCATTGTATGCAACACTATGTAAACAATGGATGAGAAATAAACACGTACATCTCTACAGAACTTTTCCCATAGTGCTGTTGAATTTATATCCAGGAAAAATCAAATCCTAAACTTCACTGATGACAGTGTCTGAGAGTGTGGTTTTTTAAAGTACTGGTTGCACTTTGCTTGTCACTCTAAAATTGCCAGCAAGTTACTCATTGTAGTTTTCCTTATTTTTGTTTTGGCCACCAGTGTTGCCAGGGTGTTTCCTAACCTTTAGTAGTGTAAAAACTGACCCTGTGCCTCTCACCACGCTCGCCCAGGCCTTTTCAGGCTTTGGATGCACACTCAACTCCCTTGTATGGAGAATCAAATTTATTATCTTAAATCAAATTAATTATAATTAGTGGTTGCAATGGGAAAGAAAATTTGTCCATTATATATAGTTTTTAAAATATTGTTTCATATTTTATCTTGTTAAACATTCTGAATTCAAAATAACTGCTATGCCAATATGTGATTTTGTTATTATTATTATTTAGTACTCTCATAAAAAAGATATTAGCGATCATATAAGCTTATTATAAATTTTTATATAGTATTGCCTCTCAGGAATGTCTCTATAAAATTTAATGTATGTGTTTGTTAAACGTGTACAACTCTATGCTCTTACTCATGCAAAACTATTACAAGATGACACATATGTCCTAAAGCTCCATATAGGCTACAATAAATCCCAAAAGTCCTTTTGTTAGTCTAAACACCTAAATAATTTATTTATATTTTTGCTTGTATAGATCATAAATGCGCAATATTTTCAGTATATTCGGCCTCTGTAATGAGTATGAACATCTTCATTCATTAAAGATGCATACTACAATATAGATGCGTCAAAGATATATGCTTCAAGTGATATACCTTTATAAAAAACATAAAGATGTTTATATAGAAATTTATTAAAATGAACATGAAAGGAAGCGCACACCCACATTAAGTTTATTTTTTATATTTTACAATCAATATACTAAGCAATTGTAACAATTGTATCATTATTAAGTTTTGCTTCTAGTTAACAAGACATATTATCTTTAACTTTTCATGGTCTTTTAAGATTAAAATTTCAAAAAGATATAAGTTTAATTATACTAAAGTGTGTCATACATATAGTATTAAAAGTATATTTGATTATATATGAAAGTACATATTATACATCTATATATATATACTATCTACATTCATAGTTAGCTATCAGTGGCCATCCAAGAATCTCAGCCTATCTAGCTAGCTTTACAATAGTCTCATTATCTAAATAGTTTATAGGTCGGAAATATGGAAAAATAAGTCTAACGCTTTTCCTATGTATCAAAAAAGAGTGTTTATAAAAGAGTTTTTTAATCAAGGCTTCAACTAATATTAATCAAATGTACAAAATCTTAAACCATTATATTTACTGCATAATTAATTATTTTTGTTATAATAACAAAAGCTTTTTAGCATTCTATATGATAAAGCTATATAATCCAAGGGTTTATCAAAGATGTCATAGAAGTATGACTAATAGCTTATAATGATGTAATTTGAGATTATCTACTTGAAGTCATATCACATAAATCTGTATAAAGCTTTATTATGCTAGAAACCTGATTTCTAAACTTTCTATTTTATTTTCATACTAGTGCAATCAAATTTAGCTTCTAATGAATATAAAAAATATGCTTTGCCAAAATATATCTTAATTAGCTAAGTATCACTTTTCAAATATCAAAGTAACATTGTAGTTTAGTTTCAACAGAGAGATATCTATAGTTATTGGCAAATATGTTGAGAACACCCAAAAGAAGCCTTCTGATATGTCCAAATGAGCCAAAACAACACTAGAACCTTCAACCCTTAGGTACTCACATCATTGTCAACAAGGGCCATCCACTTCAAGAGGCAGCTGCGAAAGCAACCAACCCATGGAGGTCGCTCCCAGGAGCTTCAGCCCAAGTGATAACAACTCCACAAACTGTACCCCCTCTGAACAAGCTTCTACTGCAGCCCCTAACCTGCTGGTAGCCCCCAGACTAGAAGTGCTGCCACTTAAGCCGCACATGCAGCATCTTTTAAATGGTTTAAACAATCATCTGGATATAATATTTATCTTGTCTTCTATCTTAACTATCAATAGATACAGGGTCAATATATTTTATAATATTTCAACATCAGGCCCCAACTTTATATTTAAAAGAAAAATTGTATTTAATTTATTTTGGTGTATTTAATATGCCCTTCATCCTTAGAATTTACAAAGGTCAATCAAAATACCTAATCTCCACCAGTGCAACTTTCATTTCCTTGTCCTATCAATCATCAAAGGCCGTAGCCTTGGTGGCCCTGTCACCCTTTATATTATGTCACTCTTTTATATGCCTTTCCCCACGCCAGTTAAAATAAGAAATAGATTCCATTATAATTATGGCTATCCGTTGGTATCTCAATTGCAATTGACATATTTATTATAAGGAAATGCTTGAGCATAAGCAATTGCTTTTGTGGCTTAATTTGTATATTATGCCTCTAGTTTTAAGTCCTAAGTGCTTCTTAGTAATCAGAGATGCACCAATAGGATCTTTAGAATTGAGAAGAGCATATTTTGGGAGGATTGTCATCTGGAAGGGGTTTTTTTCAAAGTAGCTACCTCTAGCCTACTAATGAGCTTTGTATAGTGATCCTCTGAGCCACTGGCAGTATTAGATACTACAGTGTGCTCTATTGTTGTATTAAAACCCAATTGTTGATAATAAGGTTTCCTTTAATACAGTTTATTACCCATGTTACTGTCATCAAACGGTACCTGGTCTTGTTGTGTGTTGTTAGATGTGCACCTGAAAATATGACGCCTCTGCATGATCTCAACACAACATTATCTTATATGGGAGTATACTCCCCATCCATGCTTCCACTAACCTCAATTAGTTATTTCACTTAAAATCTATACATACATCTAGAGCCAAGATACCTCACCCATCAGGCACATGGCAAAGCCCGCCTTCTGCCCTCCAAACTCTCTTTTCACTATGAAGGGAAATGCGCTTTCTTTGGGTCATAGCCCATCATTAGTTGAAGCAAATGACATCTCCCAATAAGGACCAAATTGGTTCAGATTCTGGTGCTTCAAACCAACATTATTCTTGTCTAAACAATCTAGACACTTAAATTGGATTCTTCTAAGCTTAAGAAATCTTTTATTAAGCCAAAATTTGGTCAAAGACACAATTAATTTGCGAGTTTAGACCATGATATTACACCAAACATTTGGGTTGAGTTTACAGTCATGGATTGGGATGGGGATGAACCAACGCCCTCCTCCCAATTTAGCTTAATTAATAACAATCTGAATTAGTCACAGTAACCCAAGGAAGCCCAGGAAAACTCCCACCAGCGCCAAGATGCACCAATAACCGCCATAGCATGCCAAAAAAAGGGGACTCATCAAACTTGCTTTGGTTAACTCCAAGTTGCACCTGTGATCGCGGCTCAAACCAAAACAAATGCACTAAGTGCCACTGGTGCTTGTCAAAAATCTCTGGAGCCTCCTTTATTTGAATATGACTGTCAGGCAAACAGCAAGTTAGAATTAGACTGTCCTGCCAGCTCAAGTGCTGAAGCACCCATATGCAAACCAAAATGCCTGAGGCACTCTTGCTGGTATGATGGTTATGGAACTAGGAAGGAGTTCCGCCATTAATTATCTATGAGGCATAGTTGCGTATATACACATAATAGAATATCAGATAAGAATGGCCATAAAACCTGAGGGGTTTTGGAATACTGGTGGAAAAGGAAGTTTGGTTTCCAACATAAACAACTAAAATTGGGAAAAGTATTCTTTTATTAGAAAAGTAAGGAAGAAAATTGATCAACAATTTTTCAGTGCAAGGTAACTGATTAAATAGTGTTTGATTGTGGTGAGTCCAAGCATGGATTGGGTCCCTCAAATACATCTAACCCAGCGAATTTTTTGGGGAATAGGGCAGATAATCTCAAATAGAACCTACATTGAAGGATTTGGTGGCAGGATGAGACACTGTCAGTTCAACCTTGAATTCCTGAACCAAAGCTCAACTATGTTTCATCAGTTAGTGTGACGGCATCTGGCCCATTAAGCCTTGAAAAATCCCTAAGGCCACCCCGCGTAGGGGTGGTCCCAATTGGTTGGAAACGGGTTCAGGATGCCCAATCCACCTGTGCCTGGTCGCTGGGACATTTGTTTGGTCAAATGAGTTTCATTGGCTGCAACTCCAAATTTGCTAGATAAGGGTTTTGAACTATTGTCGATGGTTTCTGAAGATACCATCTGCACATCAGGGATCATTCCTGACAATTTTGGGAGGGGGTTGGCATTGACAATCATATTGGAGACTGAGTCAAAACTGTACACAATTTCAGCTGATAACTTAACATTTTTCTCTTTTTTGGCATGAATTTTCTGATCACCTGGCTTTGATCCTGTTGGTCTCAAATTCTTCAACATCTATTTGGTGATCTCAGCACAGTTTATTAATCTGGCTGTCCAGTTTGACTGAGGTGAGCAAGGGTACCAGGGGAGGAATTAAAGAGGGAGGGCTGTTACCCAGCGCTTGTCTATCACGTGGGCGAGGTCAGCCTGGGATATGAGGGGTACAGCCACCCTCTTCAGCCCCTTTTTACTTGGAAACGGAAAGAGCACCCAATCTATGCACAGGGGACGTTCCCCTGGACTTACAATGACCTGCGTTAAGATGCATTTAATGTAGGTGCTAAATAAAATGGGAAGAAACAAGAGCATGAGATTATCTCCTATAAATAACCATTATCAACAATTTTGTTTTTATTAAGCACATGAACCTGTTGAGGTTTACTCTGAGAATCACTCTACTTATTTCAAGGCAGTTGCAGAAACCTTCCCAGTCAACATCACCATACATGAGGCGGTTAATGACCATTATATTGGTGTGTGGCTCATTAATGATGCACTGACAAATGAGACTAACACCCTTAAATCTGTCACCCTCCGCATGGTACACTTTGCATACCTTGCACCCATTTTATCCTTGAGAAAATCTTTTTGGCTACCTTCAACTAGATGACAATTTGGACCCTAGGTACCAGAGTTTTTGCGCTTTAACAGAGTTATAGGATTTTGGTTTGGTTCTGTCTTTGTATTTTATTATCCCCTCCTACTAAGCCCCTACCCAAAGGGTTCACGTTGCTAGGGCATCTTTAATCCCTTACACCGTTAATTCCACGATAATTAGTGCATCCTCATATGGCAGCTATTTAGGAATGCCCTGAGATCTTATTTGTAGATTCTGATCAAGCACAGCCTTGTTTCTCATGATGCAACGCCCTTGGCCACTTTATAGCAGATGCACTGCATGCAAGAAGGTCCTTTCAACCACCACTTAAGGGTCTAAAACAGGCCATAAGAACTCCCAAGTGGCGTCAGCAGCAATAATCCACCTACCTAATGGATAACTGTTCAATACATGTCCCCTGAAGTCCTTTGCCAAGAAGCTAGAACTTCAAAACCCAACTATAGATAAAAATACCTTCGCTCCTAAGCACCTCTTCCTGCAAGAAACCCTTCAGTCTACTGACACTAATACCCTAAAAGGCCAATTGCAAGCCATCCCTATCAGGGCCAACGGTGGCCAACCCAACTTTTTGCCTCACAGCATAACAAAAGAGTACTCAAATTGATACGCACACTACCTCAGCCTCAACTATGTACATCCTGATGGAAGCAATTGGCAATGAAAAGCTCAAGGTAGATGCAACGCATTAGTGAGTCCTTCACCTACACAGAACACTATGCAGGGCTTGTTTGTGGTGATAAAGAAAGTTGATATGGATTCTACCTCATGAAATTTAATCCCTGCGGAGGAGGCCTTTGAGCACCTTCAGAATCTTCGTGACAACGTAGCATGGTAGCAACTTAGGATGGCTCAGCTAATTCCTGACCCCACACCTCCTAAAGTTCCCGCACTACATGGAGCTCTTCACGGATTACCACACAGAGCCAAGCTATTGGAACCTAAAACTAGTCACATTACAGCTGAATCTCTAAATGATGTTAATCCCCTGGACGTGGAGGGGAGCAACTATTAGTCCTTACGGGAGCACCCAATCCCTGCTATCATCAACGTGAATGAGTTGATGGACTGCAATAGGAGAATTTTAATACTCTACAACTTCAGGTCAGCACATATTGCCATCACTGTTGTCTAGGAGCTCAAAATTTCTCAATTGAATTAAACATGTTATTAACTGTTTAGAACCAACTCCTTCCAGAAAAACAATGCCGCCCTTTCTTGTTTTAATCCCTGTCTAAAACCCGCACATTTATAAAATGTTTAGGTGGCCATCTTATACTAGCTAGACTCATTACCCCTGACTTCTCTTTATTCGCCACAAGTACCTACCTGTCCAATTCAAGTAAATAAAAGAATCAGCTTCTTAGGATCTCACCCTACTAATATCCTATCTACTACTGACCTCATGGGTATTTTACCATTACCATCAGTCTCTTCTGTGACAAACGCCCCTGCAGTGAAAATTGCCCTAGCTTCAATTGGCTCAAGGACTTCTTTTGTTTCAGTGGATTCATTGATGCACTGCCCCTTCCGCGTCTGGCCTTGGTTGTATGATCAGCTCCAGTATAAAGAAATGCCTTCAATATAGAATAGCAGATTGATATGGACCTGATTAGTCCCATTCTTGTTAGTCATATATCCTCTTATCACTTTTGATAACAATATTTGTAATTATCAGGATTTAAGATAATGACCAAATTGGATTTCCGCTCCTGAATCAAACTTTGATGAGCCAACTATTGAGCCTTCTTGATTGGAACCTGCAACTAAAGGCATGCTAAGAAAAATTGATTATGAATTATTATGCATAAAAGAATGATAGTGATATTTTCTAAAATGGCCCTTAGCTTCTTGCGCCATAAAGTCTAATTTTAACCAATGCAGACTTGAGGTCATTGCCAGTAAAAATAAAGAGGGCATCAACTGGGCAGTCAATATGGAATGATTTAGAAGACTCTAATTATATGGAACCACGTAGGTCTTCTTGGCAACACATCCAACTCGCCCTATAGATATTAATCTTTTTAATTCATTAAAGTAGCTTTTATAACCAATCATCTTCATGTTTTTTGACTTCTCCACTAATTTAACAGATTCAATCCCCAATAGAACCTTGTCTTACATGCTACAAAAATTATAAAATGACAGTGAACATATGTCACTCATTATAATACTAACTAAAACGCTCAGACCATCATAAAATTTTTTGCTAAGGGTTGTCTAGCATTTGACACCCTTTTGAAAAAAAAATAATTTTATCAACAACCATATGAGATACCCTCACCTCCTCTATCCCTCAACCCCCACCTTATTGACCCCAATGCTAGAAGGACGTCAGCTAAGGTGGGAATTATCCACATCACATACAGCAGCGCAATGTCTCAGATGACCGCAGCATGCGCCAGAGTCAAATGGGTGAATCTGGAATCAGGCACAAAAAGCGGAATGCCAGCCATCACCCTCACCACGTTATTTTAGATAATTTGGAAGCTGCACAAGAGGCCCTCCGCTTGAAAATCACCCCTTAAAAATAATGCCTGTTAACTTCAAAATTATCTCACTAATATGAATAGTGAGTTTGCAACACAATTTTTCTTTAAAAATAAAAAATTCTGGTCAACAGCACAGTAGATCACAACAGATACATACACCATTACCATGGACAAGTTTGCGATCACCCAAGAGCCTCACTATTTTTACCTCTATCATTTCTGATACAACCCGGTGGACTCATCAGATGTGCAAGACTTCATGTGACAGACTCCAAAGAAACCCACTGACCCTTTGGCTGATGGATCTTTCTTGCTCTGGTTTTCAATCAAAAGGACATTAAAATCCTTCTTCCTTCCCGCAGCTTAAAGCCCTTGTCCCTGATAGTGTACCCTTTGAGGTGTACCTTCTGGAATCAGCAGGGATAGCTAAAACCCTCCAAGGACTTTAAAACCCTCATGGAAAAGGAAATAGGTCCTACCTGACTCTAGAGGATCCATCACAACTTTTATAAATAAAATTCAGACAACGAGAGCTTGGCAACTGAGAAACCCATAGCGCTGATCAACTTGGAACACAAGCTCTTCACTAAGCTCCTGGCCAACTTCAGCACTAAATGGGTGTCACTTCTCCTGAACCTTCCTGGAAAGACTTTAATTTTTGGAGTTCAGTATGAGACAGCTATAAAGATCTCAAGCGACTTTTACCATTAACTCACATAGAATGAACAGCCTCATGGTTCTCCTGGATATGATGAAGGCAAACAATCAGGTGCATTGGAAGTACATTGATGCTTCCCTGGCCCACTTCCATCCATCTCTCATGTCCAGGCGTTGGATATCAGTGCTCTATGACCAGCTCCACACCAGACTCCTGGCGTTAATGGTCTTTACAGTACAGTTTCAGTCATGAAAGGTTTCTGGCAATGGAACCCCCTGAGCCCTGTTTTTCAATATTATCCTTTACCCCTCCTAGTCTCATTACAGGATATGCTGGCAAGAATCCTAGTCCTGGATCATACCACCACCTGCACTATAGCCTTTGCTGATGACACTGCCATAACTTTCTGCTGCTCAGAGGATATTGCCCTTACTGCCAAGACTCTTAAGAGGCACACAAAGGCGTCCATTACCAAGGTTAAAACCTCAAAGACAATAACAGTACAGGTTGACACACCCAACTTCCCACTGCCATTTGTCTTGAACCCACACGGCACTTTCTGCACAGGGGGCGTCCTCACTAACTTCCAGGGTTTATCATTAAAGGACATTAAGGATGTCAGGACAAGGGTAATATAATCCAAACAACCTTGACTTTGTTCAGTTTATCCAAAGACATGGGATCAAGGACATATATACTTAATAATATAACAATTAAGGGAAAAAGTTCTTAATTTGGTGTATAACCTTAAATTATGTTATATAATAGTGACAATCAAGGATAAGTTTATAAGAAAGAAAAGTAATTCAGTATATTATGTGGGAGCAATATTAAGAGGTATTTGAGAGCTAGCATTTCAGGGAAAGTTACTAATAACTTCAAAGCCAAGCTCTATATTTGATTTGAACTTTCTGTTTTCTGTGGCATCTTAACATCTTTTTCAATGTAGCAGCATTTGCTCATACTATGATCAGGCTTGAATCCCAACAACGCCCTTTCAAGATCCTGGCGTAGGTGGTAATGGGCTGAAGAACTTGGCTAAATACTTGATTTACCACAGTACCTGGAAAACTTTCAACTTGTCCTGACATGCAACAGCCTCATACTGGTTTTTCAACAATGATAGGATTTGATGAGTTTAATCTGAATCCTTATTTAGTTAGTCTCAAGTTTAGAATTGGGATAAATGTTTTCAAATTAAACTGTTGGCCATAAACATTGATCAAATTTACAATTTCCCAATAAAAGTGGCTAAATTATCAGCTTGGTTAGCATTAAGATTTGGAATGTGTGATTTGATTTTAAAACTTATATGACAGGTATTAGTAAGTTTATTACGTTAAAAAAATTAATATTGGTTGGACATTTTGGATTTTCAATGCAAAACATAATCTCAAGTGGAGGCCCCCGTAGGTTAAGTTTTGAGAATCAACCATCAATTCAGCTGAGGTTTGTGGATTTCTATTATATTAAAGCGGTTGATCAAATTAAAAATTATCTCATCCTTCAAATTGGTTAAATCAGTTGGTTTTAATTTTTTAATGTTAGTTTGGAATCTTAGATTGCTAGTAAAAGATAAATAAAATGTTTAGATTTATATGATTTGTTATGTGCGCGTATTTATTCTAATAATTAAATCAGATGGCTCAAGCAACTCCTCATAACTACATAGTATCTCATTGAGAGAAGGTGAATAGGTTGCAGCAACCCTTGGCTCAGCTAGCATTGAAAATTATTTTGGTTTTTCCAGGATTTAGTAAGGAGATATATGCATCAGATGTAAAGGAATTTGTTCAGCTGATCTGAGTTACATTTCATAGAAGCAGTAAGCTTCTTCATTGTAAAGTATATTCACAGCAGCAGTATTCAACATAGATGAGATGAAGTCATCACTGGAACAGTGCTGAACTTCAGGTTAGGTAGATACGTTGGTTTTTTTGGCCTTTTACTTTGACAATTTAATTATTTAATTTTTGGTTATCTGTGACAAATGTAAGTGTTTTGACAATGATGTTGTTTATCTCAGCTGCTCTGCATAATTTGTTGATCTCTGGTTAGTCTTCAGTGGCAACAATGGTTTGCAGGGTACTTTTGATTTCCTTTAACTGAAGTTGATAAATTTCATCAACTTTTACCCTAAAAATTTTATGCTACTGTCATTAGCTTCCATAGTTCTATTAAAATCCCTCTTGGATCACCTATAATTTTTAGCTTATCTTTATTTTTTGTAAAATATAATGTTTGTTGGCAATTTAGCGTAGTTATAAATTTTCATGGTATGGGCCTTAGAGAATTAATTTTTAAGTAACCCTTGTACCTCAAATTCTCAATTTTAGTTACTCTTTTCTTTTCTTGGGATTATGAAACTCATGAATTCACTTTTGGAGTAACATGTCAGCTGATTTGATGACATCATGTTGGTTCCATGATGTTTAAATGTGTGGATGTATCTAAATCTTTCCTCAATTGTCTTATGAAAGTGAAAGGCCATTAGTTAGCAGGCTCAATTTGGAAATAGGCCCATATGACATTAGTGGAGGAAGATGGAATAAAATCATATAAAGATGTCAAGGTTTGATGGGGATTCAGGATGAACCTGTCATAAAGCATCAGATTTTTCAGGACAAGGGGATATAAATTAGCTGAAACTGAATTTTTTATGGTCTTCCAAAATACCTGGTCACAAGGATATTTAAAAACATAAATAATATTTACAATTAAGGGGAAACTCTGTAATTGGTGGTTACCTTAAATTATGCTAATAATAGCAGCAAGCAAGTATAAGGTTATAGAAAGAAAATAACTCAGTCTATTTTGTGAGAGCAATATTTAGAGGAAATTAAGTGCTGTTATTTCATGGTAAAGTTAATTATACCTTTAAAGCCACGATCTATATAATTTTGCTCTTCAGCTTTTCTGCATTATCTTACCATTTTTTCAAGTTAGCAGAATTTTCTCTTTTTTCAAATCAGGTTGAAATCCAACAGAGGACTTGATCCTTAAGGTAAAGAGCTCCATGACTGCCATCTAGAACTGTTGGAACGTTACCCTTCAGGGATGGGCCATGATGGACAATGTGTTCCTCCTGTCCATGTTCTGGTTCCTTAAGTATGTCTGCCACTTTTTATGGAAACCTTCTACACAATGCTTACCATTCTACTCCACTGTGATAATGAGGATCAAATCTTCCAACTATGGCACTGAAAACTATTTCCTGATTATGCAGTAAAGGGAACCTAGGACTACTGAACACATGGGTCCAAGCCACCTCATTATTTCTCAAATTCTGACAGCTAATTGTCTGCTGAGGCATGATCACAATCCTCAATGGGTGCCCACCCTATGATGAGTGGTGTCAGCATCTCTGTGACTTCCTAGAACTTCGTTAACTTCAATAAGAAAATGGTTCATGAACTATTAAGGCCTTCGCCTTAAATTTTCCTCATGTCCCACTTGAAACTAGGCCTCCTAGCCCTGAAGAATAAGCGTGAATTCATCATACCTTTTCTTACAGAAGGGATGGCCCTGTCCTAAGACCATGCCGCCACACAATTGTGAATGGTGGAAAGCTGTAATAAACTGGTTCAACCCTTAGGACAAACTTCTTATCCAAAATCTCCCTAAGCACCTATCTCCCTCTGCAATAATTGACCTCAAGAGGCTCTTGCAGGACGTCAACCATCCCATTTTATATATAAAATCTAACACCTTTTGGCAGGTAAAACAGTGCCCATAAAGAACAGGGGACTGCACTGGCCCTAATTTCCAACGCCAGATCTGCACTTTCTGTGTAATTCCTATGAACTCCCATCTTAAACATATTATCACCTGTCCAGGTGTTGTCATGTTCTGACCTAAAGTCCACATTCCTCTAAGATCAACCATTGTTCAGACACACATTTCAAGGTCTGATTTTTGAGCAGACTATAATGGTGCCACCATTCTCTCCAAATCTTTGCCTATGCCACGGCTGTCTGTACAACCCACAACTCATACTTGCAGACTTTAACTCAAAAATGTGGGCCTTTCTACACATGTACAACCACTTTCAGGTACATTTTAAGATGCCCTGAAGAACTGCACTATGTTTTCACCCCTTCCCAGATCAGTCATCACTGAAGCACGGCTCTTCATGCAAACCCCTTCATTTCTTTACACCTACTTTCTCATCTTCCTGCAGCTCAGAATCTTTGATGCTCAGATGTAAGGAGAGTGTCTATAACTCTCCTGTTCCCAGCATGGTAGTGCATGGTGCACAGGGCCAACGCCAGGAAACTAGTCGTTAGTAATAAAAAGCTCCTAGAGCTCCGCAGAGAGTTCTTGAGCTGTAATAACTTAAGTTGAGGGTGGTTATCAGTAGAGGGAAGAACCAAAATTGAACTAACAACAAGGTGTGAGTGAAAACCAAAGTGGAATTCATACCCAAGCGGTGCTCTGAGTGGGAGTGTATAAGCGGCACATGTTGGAGGGAACCTGGGCAGCCCAACGGTGCACAAGCGGATAGATTTACAGTTGTTAATATTAAATGGCTTACCTTGCGTGAGACCTCCTTAAAGAGGTCTGTGCACAGGTTCATCTAATATAACATATATATAAAAGTATACTAGTGAAGGGTTCTTTATTATGAAGGAAGCCGACCAAAATGAGAGATATTGGTCTCAAAAACAAATTTATTGGAATTTGGGGGAACAATTGATTGATGGAAGCGGTGCTAAGCCAAGGTGCATCAATAAGTGCATGATTCCATTGGGCAGTGTGCTATACTTGGTAATTGACCAAACTTGGGTTGTTGATTGTAGGAGAGGCTGACCCAAGCTGGAAATTTTCAAAAACTAAACAGGTTTTGAGACCCCGGATACCAAGAAACAAAACTAAATTGATGTTTTTAATCGTAAAGCTGGTTTGTTTTAATGCACCTGCTGTTATACAGGGCTAAAATTCACTTACATTGCTAGTATCAACATGGGTATACCTTGCCTTCACTTAGCGTTAATACAATTTATGCTTGAGGTCAGGGAGGCCTGCCAACTTCACCTCCTTGGCCTCCTGACATTAAGCTTTGTCCTTAGTGTTTGTCCCCATTATTATATCATTAACAAGCCATGACATTACCCTCTCATCCTTTTGGGGCTCAACCCCCCTCAAGGGGCTTGCGCCAGGGAAAAGTTCTTGTGGGCTGAGGCCAACTTCATAGTGGCAACAGTCTGCTTTGACTGAGGTCCGGCGGCCTGGGGAAAACGCTTGTGGAAAATGTCAATCAGGTCTTGGGCATGTGCGCAGTCTTGTGCTGGTACCTAACTGTTTTCCGCTGCATCAAATCCCTTTCAGGATACCAGGTACTCAAGCCTTTGTTTTACTTGGCGGGAGGCTACTATTTCCTCCACTTCCCACTCTGGCGCTCCATAACAAGATAAGCCTTGGGAATCTCTGGTGGGTGCCCTCAAACAATGTCAATTTGCTCTCATGAAAAACAGAAAAGATCCAAAATGAAGAGGGAAGATCTAACTGGTATGAGGCGTGGCCCACCTTTCTGACAATGCGGTATGGTCTAATCCTCTTTGTTACCAGTTTGCATGGCTGCTTGATGGGATGTTTCAATCATCCAGCATCACGAAATATACTTCCTTGTACGCTGGACCCACTCATCTCTTACCATCAGCGTTCTCCTTATATACTTTCATTGCTGCCTCCAAACTTGTGGAAACCCCCTGGTGTAATTTCTTAATCATTTTTGAAAAGTCCACCACTGCTTTCACTTTGAATCCACAAAAGGGCTCCATGTTGAAGACAGGGTTAAACCAATGGTTGGCAAAAAATGGGGACCAACTGATAGACGCATGTAATGTGTTGTTGTAGCTAAACTGGGCCATAGGAAGGTGAGAAACCCAATCTGAATGATCCGCGGCAGTGTAACACCACGGAAACTGTCCAAGCACTGGTTCACTCGTTGGTTTGCCCATCTGATAGGGTGTGATAGGCAGTTGAATGGCAGGGGCGAATTTGAAGAGTCTTACACAACTCTTCCCACAAGACAGAGGTAAACTGGTGTCCCCAATTGCTAATAATTTCTTGGAGGACCCCATTAAGTGCAAACAAATGAGTGACAAAGAACCTAGCCATCTCAGCCGTGGTTATTGTGGTTCTGCAAGGAATAATGTGGGTGAACTTTTAAAAAGGTCCACCACTACCATGATGGCATCATAACCATCAGAAATGGGTAATTTTACAACGAAATCCACTGATATGGAAGTCCAAGGCCCTTTAGCCTTCTGAACTGTTACCAAAAATTCTGCTATTGGTTGTCAATTTGGTTTCATTTGAATGCAGATCAGTCACTCTTTACAATACTTGCCCACTTGAGTGGGTAAGCCCTTCCAACTGTATGTGCATCAAATTAGCTCCAGAGTCTTTGCCTTCTCAGGATGACCAACGGTGATTCCGTCATGATGGTCCCAGATGATTTCTAAGTGAAGTGGTCCAGTGGGAACCTATAGTTGCTCCTGAAACTACACCATCTCAGCCATTATGAAATAACTTCTGGTTATTTCTCCTGATTCAGCGCGCTCTTAGCAAGGACCATAGTATATTCAGCTGACAACAGCTAAGAAAGAACAACCTTTCTGAACATACTGTATTCTTTTGCATTTTCCAGAGTAGAGAGCGCTGGCCCATGGGACAAGGAAGAGGGAGGTTGAGACACAATATTACCTGGGGGAATCATTAACTGGGTATTATGCACCTCCACCTCCTTCAGATCAGGAGCTAAAGAAGGGTTGTGGCTCAAAGGATACGCTAACCCATTCTTCTTGCTCTTAGTAAATTCATACAAAAATTAATATTGGGCAATAGTCTCATGCCAGCGGGTTTTCCATGGGGTCAAAACATGAGGTGCGTGGTAGTACAGTAAGGCAAGGTGATCTGTACGTATGCAGAAGGGTCAGGAAGAGCCATGCAGGTGATGACGCCAATAAAACAACGCCTTCACCACTACTAATAACTATTTGTTGTAAACAACGTAGTTAACTCATGCAGAGACATCTTCTTAGAAAAATATCATACCAGATGCTCTATTCCATCTTCACATATTTTTAATAAGGCAGCCACTTTGGAAAGGTTGGAGGCATCTTTAAACACAATGAACTCCTTTTCAGGATCAACATCTCAAAGGACGGACGTGGACAAAAGGGTGCACTTTACTGCTTTTAAGTATCCTCCAAAATGGGGGACCACTGGAGCACTTTTGCCCCACTTGCCTTATACAAGGGTGCAGCCACTTCAGAAAGATTCGGCGTAAACTTCTTGAGGAATGTAAACGTCCCCAAAAAAGCTCCTCAATTTCTTGACAAAAGTTGACGTGGGCCACTCATAAATTGCCTTCCCATTGTCTGGAGTTACAATGTGTTCTTGGTCAAACACGACGTTGCCCAGAAAGATGACCTGGGGCTTGAAGAATGCACATTTACTGATCTTCAGCGTAAGGTTGGCTGCCTTCAACTGCGCAACTACTTGCTGAAGGTGTACTGCATGGGTTTCATGATCAGGAGAAAACACCAGATTGTCATCCATGTAAGCAACCTCACATACCCCCAGCAAGTCCCCCAAAGCCACATCAATACAGCGTTGAAAGACATCAGGGGCATTCTTAAGCCCAAAGGGCATGACCCAAAACTGGAAAATCCCTTTTCTGGTACAGAATGTGGTTAGCCACTCCTGGCCCTTCTTAATCCAGATCTGATTGAATGCATTTAAGCAATCTAGTTTGGAGAATACTTTCTCCTTTTCCACATAGCGTGCAATCTGTGAATTCAAAGGGATGGGATTCAAATCTGGTACAGTAACATTGTTTAGGTTCCCATAATCTACACAAGGGCATATAGTTCCATCAGCTTTCTCCATGAAGAGAAGTAGGGAGCATACGGAGGAGGTACACTGAAAAATCGCGCCTTTAGTTAACTGCTCCTTAACCCACACATCTAATGCTTCTTCCACTTGTACGGTCAAATGGTAAATGGGGGAAGATATACGCACCAGATCAACAGTGAGCTTGATTCGCAATCAAACTCTGAATGAGCAAGTAATTCGCTGGGTAAAGCTGCATTAAATGAAGATTCCAGACCCTCCAAACAGTAATATAAAGGTACCTCCAGTGAGAGCTTCAACAGTGGAGTGAGACTGAGAGTGTGAATATTGGGCCAGCGGGGCAAATTGCCCTGTAATTAGCCTCAGATAGAGGAACAATTAATGTACAACCATTCTTTAATGTTAAGAATAGGTAATTGTCTCTCAAGTTGGTCCTGATATCAAACTTTTGCCACCATTCCACTCCCAAAATAATGGGGGACAAAAGGTTTTTAACTTTTTAGAACGATCTTTTGAAAGATACTTGCTCACTTGATAATCCGCTAACTCTAGAATCTTCATAGTGGAAATATCTTGAGAAGACCCTCCCCTAACTATACCACCTGGCAAGTAACTAAGCTCAAGGTAGTCAGATAGGTCTTGATCAATAAAATTCTCAGAGGCTCCAGTATCCACTAAGATAGTAGTGCTAATCTTACCTAAAGGTAATAAAAGGGTAGCAGTTAACAAAAAATATCCTAAATGATCTTTATTTATAGCAGAAAAAGCCAACACTTCATCATCAAAATCTTCCTCAGGGACAAACATACCCCAGGGTACGTTTCAGCATCAAAGAATGGAGAGGGATATTGTGCCACTCTTACTACTGAGATCACATATCCCATCAAATCTTCACAGCTGCATAAACGTAGTTGTATTGCAATAGCAACTTCTTCTCCACCTCCTGGGTTCTGCGTATCATTGTGGTGGTCAATCGTGGGTTTTCTGAGTTGATTTGATATACTGAAATGGGGCCTATATCTAAGCCATAAGAGAAGATATATGGCTTGGTAGTATATATGGAAATGTCGTTATAAAACACATTTTTGGTCATAATTGGCCCTATTCCCATTTTGTCAACGGGGTGTCCAATGTTATCCAAGGTCATCACCAGGTCCTCTTTTGAGGATACAGTCTGCACCATCCAAACGTGGTGTTAAAGAAAAAACAGTTTATTTTTGAGTCAATTTTATTAATTTCAGTGAAAAGTTGGGGAATCACAACTCTCAGATCGTGAAGCATCCATATCCACCAGTATGAGCAAGAAGGGTGGGTGCTTTCCAGTTAGAGGTAGCAAGAATAACGCTGAGAAGCTTCAACCTTTGGGAAAAAGAGTAAACAGTGGTGAGCCCCACCGCAACTGTGGCCAATGAGAATTCATATTAGCAGACACACAGCCCAGAGAGGCTGCCCCTCTCCTCAGTTCACACAGAGGTACAGGGGCTACCCATCCAAGATGGCGTGATCCCCACACGGCCCCATGTCCTATCCAGGGTGGACTATCTGGACATGATGGGCATCCCTTACTCCATTGAGACCCAAAAAACTATCTGGAAATATGCACACCATCCTCTGTTGCAGCCTCAAATCTGTTCCTATGTGTGGCGCTGCCTGAGGCAGGTGTACCATACAGCTGAGCGCTCTAACGCTTTACACTCATCCTGCATCATGTGTGGCCAGTATGGAACGCTGTTCCACCGCCTGGAGAAGTGTCCTACCTCTAAAGTGATATGGTGCGAAGTTCAACGTCTGCTAGGACAGGATCAAACACAACCCTTCAGTCTGTCAAGAGATATGTTTGCTTTATCAATGGCATCCCCCCTTCTACCCTCCCTTCATGCTCTGGTGGTTGCAATCACCATGTGGACTATCCACACGATTGTCTTGGATGCCATCACAGGCTCCACCCCCACCCTCCCAGAAGCTGTCCACAGATTCCAGTCTCATTTGGTGGACCACTTTCAGTCATGGATGTTTGGATACCTTCCACCGCATCAATAACAGCTGGTCTCCTCCTGGTTCCCAGTGTGGTTCATCAAATCAGACCCTTTCCTCCACATGTGTTCTATTGTGGCTATGGCCCCTTCACATGTTCCCTCCCCCTCCCCATAAGTGGCATTCCCGCTGGCAACAAGAGATAGCATCGCTTCTCTGGGGTGCCTTCCCTGTTACTAAGTTTTGTCTCTTTCAGGTCAAATTCAGAAGTGTCCGTCCCATGGTCAGCCTTCCTCACAATAAATTTAAAACAAGTGAGATTAGTCTCAAAAAAACAATTTTAAAGAAATTTTGGAGAACAATTGATTGATGGAAGCAGTGCTAAGCCAAGGAGCACCAATAAGAGCACAATAAATTAGGCAATGTGCTATACTTGGTAATTGACTAAACTTGGGTTGTCAATTGTAGGAGAGGCTGACCTGAGCTGAAATTTCGAAACCCAAATGGGTTTTGTGACCATGTTCACTGGGGAACTAAAGAAAACCAATGTTTTTAATTGTAAAGATGATCTATTTTAATGCACCTGCTGTTATACAGGGCTGAACTTCTCCTACATCCCTAGGATTAAAGTGGCATACCTTACCTTTACCCAGAATTGATCTAAGGTATGCTTGAGGTAGGGGAGGCCTGCCAACTTCACCTTCTTGACCTCCTGACATGCAGCTTTGTCCTTAGTGTTTTTTTCTATAATGATGTCATTATCAAGCCATGACATCAGACATTATTTAATAAAAACTGAAAACCTCCTTTTAAATTGAGACCAAATTGTACTAGGAGTTAGTTAATTATTAGGTTGTTTTGATTTATAAAGATATATAAATTATATATGTATATTTAAAAACTCAATATTTTTATGTCTAATTTTATATTTGATCTAATATGTTTTTTCTTTATCTCTTTTCCTACCTAGTAATTTAGATTTTTTCAAAATCTTCTCTATCTTGACAATCTACACAAAATTTTCTTACCAAAGTAGCTTTCTTGCACAGTTTTCAGCTTATAATCTCCAATATTCAATATAAGGTTAAAAAAATTAATACATTCATACACAATAAATTATATAAAACTGTTAGCTTTTCAAAAATCTTATATCATACATGAGTTAGTCTATATGAGAAAGAGGACTATAAGACCCTTCTTGTCAAAACTTGAAAAAAACTCTACTATAAAATCTATAAACAAAACCTTAATTTACCTTTTGTAATAGTAGGCCTACTATATTAAAAATAAAAATGAGTATGCAGATATTAAAGATAGTTTTTTGCCTTCTTTCAAACTAAATAAATTCAGGTCTTTATAATAATTTTTGGAACATAACTTAACTATAAAACCTATTTAAACCTTCATATATCTTTTATAAGCTTAGTAAAAAGCAATTCTTACTGTAAAAGATATAAACTTGTGCATAAATCACTTTATATTTAGTAAAAAGTAAATAATATATAGGTGAATAAACTTGATTTTTATAATAAAATCTATAATGGATAGAACTATAGCTAATAAAAAAATGTACAATTGTCCTCTCTTTGGTAACTTACTTGAATTGCTTCTAGGTTTAGTAAGTTTTGATCAAAGATATAATAGACAAACTACACTTATATATTGGTATTTATCTGAGATATTTTATCTTAATGACAAATAAGAGTAAGTAACTGCATTATGTATTAATCACTTTTTTCTAGCGAAAGGTACCCTGGCTTAATTATAAAAATACTTTAATATTTACTAGATAAGTATGATTGCAGAATCTGTCATCAATATTATCATAAGAGCTCTAAGAAAGGGCAAACAATCTTATAATCTACAAATGTATTTAAAATAACTATAATAATTAATAAAGTATGGTAACAGACATTACAAGAGAAAGTCCAGGAAAAAATTCCAGTGATTTTCATCAGATTTAAAGATAATTTAGTCTATTTTATTAGATGGTTAATAAATAAAAATTTAATATCTATTATCTCTAACAGTAAAAACTGTGTAACTAATTTTTTTAGACTTATATATTAGCCTAATTAAGGGTGGTTAGCCTGGCAGGGTAATTCCTGCTTCCACTCTAGTGGAGATTTTGTTCACATGTTTGAAACCTGTACTGGCTATAAAATCTCAGTGTGGTATATTTGTCCCAAGGTTGACCAGCCTCAATTACTTTTTTATGTTAGCTCAATGAAATGTATATCTCAGAGCTCCACTTTTAAAAAGTAACAAGATTATATATAAAAATATGAGTGTTTAATTGCCTATCTGACATTCTTAGCATTGGATAACATTAAACCTATATTATACTGAAAGATTTACCCAAGGTTGATTAAGTTCTTAATTTCTTGAATTCATACCCATCTTGTTATGTAAGAGGCTCTGAGGTCACTTTCATTAAACTTGTTATAGATCAGATGAAACTATTTGAGCATTTTAGCTTTCTTTAATAACAAATGACCATGATTGATATTAGAAAAGAATTGAATCTATAATCTTTCATATAATCACCATATTTTTTACCAAGATTATATTGGTCCCCATTAAAACCATATCTTTTATAGCTTTTTTGAAAGCTCTTGTTTATATATATAAGAAGTTCTAAAATGCCTGCCTGCAGTAGTTTCCTTGTTGCATAGAATATTTGTGCCAAGTCTAGTTATAATTAGTCCATAACATAAAAAATGATGCAGAATATAACATAAATACTCACATAAAAAATAAGAAGACTTTTTTATTAATACAAGCCATTGATTTCCTAATAAAATAGATAAAGAGTGATACCTTAGCTTAAGCTATAATGCCAAAAGCTTTTGAAAATAAGATACTTTTATCAAGAGTGAAGTTTAACTTAGTTAAACTTAAAAGGATTCTCTCCATAAATTAAAGTGAAAATTATATCAATTTTAGTGAAAATTGTTTTTTGGTAAATTAATACTTTTAAATGCATCAGTTCAACAAATTTAATAACAATTCTCTCTGTATTTTATTCAGCTATTATTATCATGCACTCAGGTCCTATAAGTAGATCATAGAAGCAAAAGTTTGATTTATCCCTTGGTTCAAAATTGATAAGTTTATTTAAAAAGATATTAAAAGTATTATAAGTTGACAATATTTTTCTGTTTTTGACAAAAAAGCTATCAAAATGAAAAAATAGACTAGCACTTGCCATTTAAAATATGATACATACATTAATCAATAATATTAGTATTACCATCTAGTACTAAAAAAATAATATTAGTATTAGTTAGTTTTTTCTTTAGCCACTAATTTATTCTTAGATTGTAAAGTGTATATATACCCCAATCAAACCTCTATACTATTTCTCTTGTTATGAAGTTTATAATCAGCACATGTAATAATTAGGTAACCAATTATTCTATGTTATTAAAATAAAATAGTATTTGACTAGTTTTTGCAGGTGGCGTAAGATTAACTTATCAATATCACCTATAACATATATAGCCTCAACATAATATAGTAGTTGATAGAAAGTACACAATTTATATCTTCTTTCTATTACTATAAAAGTATGCATATAACTGAAAAAATTATCATGCTAATGCTTTTATTTATCTAAAAAACTATATAAAGATACTTAAACTTAATCATATCTATTTTATTCTATTAAACCTTTTGATAGCTTTCTTTCTGAACTATATATGTAAAATATCACAAAGAACTCATTTATTGTTGAGCTTTTATTGTTGTAGTTTGATGGTGCTATTCCCATGAAGCCTAAAAGTTAATACTTGAAGCAGTCTAAAACTCACAACAAGTATATTTATCTTTGAGGGTGCTAATTCACGCTTAGGTTCCATAAGCTAGAGTATCTATCTTATAGTAAATATGGAAAAAGGACTTATTGAAGTCTGGTACCTAAAAGAGTATAAATAGAACAATATAACATATATTAGTATAGAATGTAGTTTTTTATGTTATATTTAACAATATAAACCCTATAAGGAAAAGAATTTGCTAAAATTAATGAAGGATTGAATCTGAATAGGAGGCTCTTAGTCAGGCAATGCATCCAGGTTATACAATATCTTTGTAGCATATTTTCTGATTTGGAGAAAAGGTATGTTGAATATAATAAGACAGATGAGACTTGGTATCAGTTAGTTTAAATATTGGGAAAATTCTTGATTCTTACTCTTTTGTGTGTATATCTTAATTTACTGCCCTATGCACTACCTAGTATAATGTTGCCTGATATTTTGATGATCCTTTATTTCAATTGAGCAGGATTTCATCTTGGGGGTATTTTGGGCTTGAATCTGCCCTATAGATTTTTTCTAGTATCAAATTGAGCCTTACTGGCTAATTATTTTCATATGATTAATTGATAGGATTTCTTTAACCCCTCTTTAGATCTATGTATCTATTTTCTCATATGATTCAATTGATTGATATTTTTCATATTCTACTCAAGTTCCTGATATCCACAGCTAGCTCATTTAGTATATATATATATGGGTTAGTTATTATAAATAAGTTTTAGACTATTAAGATAATTGTTTTTTTTGCTTTCTAGTAAAATCTTAATAAACAATATTGAGAGTATGAATAAAACAATTTTAGGTTTATTAATTTATTATATTATTTTTTGACAATTATTTATGACTTAAAAGATATTTAGAGTAAAATTATATTAGAAATCTTTTTTGTAAAGCTAGATTATAATTACAACTATATAAAAATAAAATATTAGTAATTATGACCACAAATAAGATACCAGCTTAATTCTTAATGGTATTTTTAGACTCATATATAATTAGTCTATTTTAGTTGACTTGAAGTCATATACACTTAAGGAGTGTGGCCTAATTTTAAGCAAGCTTTTGATTAATTTTTAAACTTGATTTGAATACTACAGTTTAAGTTTAAATAGTATTTAGTATATCAATATATTTCGCATGCACAGTTTCATACTTAAATGGTAGATATTGAAAATGAAATCCTCAAGCTTATAATCTAAGGTTTTGATTTAGAAACCTGTGGATTATCTTAATTGATAATCCTGAAGATTTTAGCTGGTAAAATGAGATTTAAACTCTGATCTGAATATGAAAGGAGACCCACCTGTATAGCCATTTCTGATAAAACATTACTTTCCTCATTAAGCAAACTGATTTAAAGATTAAAACCAGTTAAAATTCCTTTTATATATTCTGGTGCTCTTTAAAAATATAGGTCAATTTAACTCTTATTTTTATATAAGGCTTTAAAATTATATGAAAGCTGTTTGGATTAGAAAAAGATTAGTTTCCCTCAGTTGACAAATTTAAAGGCTAAAGCTTTATATAAGCTCTAAAGAGATTAATCGATTCATTTTCATCCTTGGAGAGTGGATATTCAATAGATCAAAGCATATCTGTGATTTGAAAAGGGGTGGTTAGCCTGGCAGAGTAATTCCTGCTTCCACTTCAGTGCAGATTTTGCTCAACATGGGTTCAAAACCTGTACTGGCTAGGATAAATATACTTTTATCTAATCCTCTATTATTTTTTTTTAGTACTAGATGGTCCCAACCCAAGGGGGGGCTAATCCTCTATTATTAATTAATTAATAAGATGCAGCTAAAAAAGAGATATCTGTAATTTGGTCATGAGGGTTGAATGGCTTCCAATTAGCCTAAGTTTGGTGAAGCTTAAACCTTAAACCTATTTAAATATACTTAAACTTAATTGGTAATCAATCAAATACTAATTTGGTAATCAAAGAAGATAATATTATATGATTATTTAAGGGTAAATTACCAAATATTTAAACTTACCTGAAATTGGCTCACACTACCTGAAAACTACCAAGCATAATTAGAAAATACCTTTTAGTACTATCATATAATTCTCCTATTTGGCTTATGATTTAAGTTTTAATTGTACTATCAATAAGTAGTTATTTATTAGTATAATTAACTATTTATCCTCTTTTAATCATAACCTAAAACAGTTTATATTAGAATATAATTTATTATGATTAGCATACCAATACCCCAAACCAAGATAGCGAATAGCAAAGGTGGTCCATGGAGTTCCTGGCCTATCATATGCTGCACATAGAGGTTTTCCAAGTTTTATCCTCTTTTCCTATTTTCTTCACTTCCCTTCATTGGTGTGGTATCATCCCCAGATCAGCCCACCTCAAATAAAAATTTAAAATATAATTTATAATATAAGGGCTCATACTGTTTCTTAAAATCAACAATGTTGGATTTCTTAAATTATAATAATAAAAACTTTATTTGGCCTCTGTTTACCATCAGCTGGTCCTTTTTATCTATTTAAGGGGAGATTGGTTGTAATTATACACTTCACTTTCAAACTATAAAATTTAGTCTACAAGAACTCAAATATGCTGGTATTTGAGTACCTGTTTAGGTGAGCAAATCAGCAAAGCCAAATCATAGACCTGAACCTATCATATGCAGTACTTTATGAGGCTCTCCTTTTCACCACCCACTCTCATTTGCCAATATCATTTGAATCCCTTATAATATTTGTGTATATATAAATAGAAGTGAGTAATCAAGAGGGCATGTATCAAATGATTAAAAGGGTTAGTGCTAACCCAAGCCGAGATATGCTCAACACCCATTCGTCAAAAGTTGGCCACTTGCCCCTAGTTTTTACCCTGCCTGGGAAGCTTTATATGACTACGTTACAATTATCCACAAGATGCTGAGGTCATCAATCTGATTTGATTTTTACTTTCATTGCTTGTTTTCCATCGAATAACCTTAGTTAGCTAGTGTGTATACTTAACACTTAATTCTGATTAACTTTCTGTAAACTTATTTTTTATTCACAACGGTGATGAAAAACTTTGACACTCAACCAGAGGCTAACCTTTATCCATTCACCAACTTCACCCAGCCGACGGTTGATCCAAATTCTCATATCTCAAATTGGTATCCAAACCCTAGTAAGCTCATTTTAAATGGTTGCAGGCTCTTACCTGTCTTTTTTAGCTTTTGATACCGCTCATTTATACCCTGACCCTCCTGCTGTGGACTTATCAACTTCACTCTTTGATCCTTCCGAACAACAGTACCTCTCTGGGTTCTTTGATAACCTCGTTGAGGACAAGAATGAGTTTATTCTACCCACCGGGTTCGACTTTTCTGCCCTCCTATCCAGTTGGAATTCTTTAAATTTTCCGCCCCCTCACCCCAAGTCGCAACTTCCGTATGGGCTACAACCGGACCCAAATCATTCTTACTACTTCCCCGGTACCTCGCTTTTGTCTGCTCCCGTTGCTTTCCATGCCCCACAACCTTATCCGCTTCCCCCGGATTCTTACCGTGCTGATATCTATGTGCCCTCCGCTATCAAGTACCCCCAGCCTTGTGAACAGCTCAGTTCCCTCTCCGACAGCAGTTCAAGTACCCCTCATGGCAGCATAGGTGACCAGGTGGCCATCGCAGCCACTAACCCTGGAGGATTTGCTCCTGAAGCGAAGTTGGCTCCAGAGTCCATCCAGCCACCCAAAAAGCGCCCATTTTTCCCCATCGAGAGTATCCTTGGAACAGTGTGCCAAAATCCCTCGCCTTAAGGAGCCGTTGAAAGATGACCAGCGCAAAGCCAACCACATCGCCTCTGAACAGAAGCGCCGAGACATTATCCGGCGCGGATTTGAAAGCCTCTCCGAGCTCATACCAGGGCTTAAGCGGACCAACTGTAGCCGGGCGACCGTGTTGGGCCGGGCGGCTGATTATATGCATGAGGTCGAGGGGAAGATCCTTGAGCTCAAGCAGAAGAAGGCGGCGATGCTGGCGCAGCTCTCCGCCCCCACCGGTTCCTCACCGCCGGCCAAATTAAACGACGCTAGGCCACTGCCATAGGGACAAAGTGTTACCCGGCCATCATCCCCTATTTAAACATCTCTGTAAATCACCTATTCAATTTATCCCCTCCCCGCCTTCTAACTCACAGTAAACCCTAATCGCTTTGACCCGCCTTGATCGCTGTTGAATTGTTTTTGATACTTTGCCGAAAGCTCGGATAAAAGCATCGCTTAAGATGTTTGCGCCGGTAGCCCGCAATCCGGACCAGCTTTTGGCGTCGGGTCGCCTTGGTTAATTATGTCCGCCGGTTGCTCAAAAGGTGGACGGGCGGCGTAACTTAAGTTGGGTGATGTCGCCGCCTAACGCGTCCTTTATCAGCACGTGCCATCCCTTTTAAATAAGGTCTCATGCCGATTCAAACCTAACCCTTATTTTCAAACGGTTCTTTATTCCGGGTTTAGTCGATACTAAAACGTGGCCTGTGCTCTTACCAGTATCACCGAATACGTTTACAGCGTTTCGCCCGACCACTTTTAGATAGTTGTTTTCACAATTTGTAAGAACTTGGCTCGTAGGTCGATTTGGACGCCTAATTTCAACAACCTCCATACGGTTCGTGCCCTCTCATCGATGCGGTTATAGAATACGGCTTAACGAGGCTATTGGGAATTGGAATAGTCCAAGCTATGGAACCGGCGTGGTTTAAGGATCGGGGTTGTTGCAACCCATAACCGAGGGTCAACTTGAATGAGCACAACATCCTAAATCAAATCTCTCGCGCAGTTTTAAAACCGCTAATCTGATCCTTTACCGGAGCTGAAAAGGCGTGATGTTTAACCCAAGTTTGGCGTAGCTAAAGGGGTTGGAGGCGGTTATTATCCACTTAGAAAACATTTCAGATGGCACGGACTTTATTTATTGAATGAGGTCTGGGTGCAAGCAGACGTCTTGAATGGTTCTTTGCCACCGGTTTTAAGCAACCGGCATCGGCTCAACTTCGGTCCGACTGACGCCAAGATCTCGACTCGTGAAGTAAAAATATGCTTTGCGTTTTGCCTTATGGAATTTAGCTTTTTAATTTCGGTGGCTGCGAGCTACAATTCTTTACGCGAGAAAGGGTCAGGATTGGCTTTTTAATCCCGAAATTACACGTCGTTGCTAGGCGTTGACGCTACGTACGTGCCTCGGAGCAAATGCGTAGGCGTTTTCGGTCGATAAATTATAAGCTCAGCTGCCCTGATTAAGGGTCAAGGCAGCTTAGATTACCTGTTAGCTTTTATAGCTACGCTTATACTCCATCTGGATAGGTGACTGTACACCAGGTTTACCAATTTTAGGTACTGCAGCTTACTGTATCAATAAATCGGGTGGGTTAGCTTTTGACCCGCCGCCCTGTGCTCCATCTTTTACTGGGTGTAGTTGGTTTATGGAGGACCACTCCATGGAGGACTTTTACTAACGTGGCAGGTTTACAGCAGAACTCATCGTTTGGCCTCACCCTGGGTAGGCCCAATTCCATTTTTCAATCGCCTTATGCCCATTCTTCTCCTAAGCAATAACTCAATCTATTTTTTTGGTTACGGAAACAGGCTTATTTTTACAAGTGGCTTTTATTTCAGATGATTTCCGGACTATCCTTTCAGGTTTTAAAACTCTCTAGTTTGATCCTGAGTTAAATTTTTATAACTAGTGGGGCGTGGGTTAACAGTGCTGCGAAGGGTTTGTAATTTGACCGTTTGAATTCAGCGCTCTGACCAAGTGAGGCTGCCGAGTTGTATCAGCACTACGCAATAAACGCTCGAGCTAAACTCTAGCCATTGGGCGGCCGCCACGGCACTTGGATTCATATCCCCGACTTCTCAGTTATAGAACTAGGTACCGGTTGTAGCGCTCGGCCTTTGGCAAGGGGTTGGCAGCTTCTATAAACCTTCCATCAACTGGCTGGTCATATAATTTGGTTCAACGTCATGAGCCTTTTACCTCAACAGAATTTAGGAAGGGTTGTGTGGGTTTATAGATATGCTTTCTGCCTGGAGATAAAAGCTTACATATGTATATTTTTCCAATATTTAGGCAAGGCCGCTTGAATAGCTGCCGCCTTTGTATTGATCTCTTAAAAGCCGATGCTCAGTTGGTTTGGCTACGTTAACTTGTTTATACGTGATTTTGATCTTTAGGGTATTTAGGGCTAAAAGTTGCACTCACTTTACGTAGGTTGATTTGATCAAATTTCGTAGTGAAATGGGGTATAAACTCCTTCCGCACATAGCCACTTTTTAGTATTACTTTATAACCGTTTAAAAGCTACTACCCAATTGCTTTGGTTTAAATATTAGGGCATCCAAACTTTCATCCACTACTCCCATGTGAAGCCGCTGAGCGCTATCGGCTGCTTACTAGTTTCTACAATGAGGCTTCTCGGCTGGCACGGTCAGCCAGTCTTAAGGGTTGACTCGATTTTTCTCATAAACTTAACTTATTGATAGAAACCTCGTCGACCTACTATATTTTTGGTAAACACCTTTTAAAGTGTTATCAAGCCTTTTCATTGCATCAAGATTAGCATGTTGCTCTCTAAAGCTAATCAGATTTGTTGAACTGGCCTCAGGTGCATTTAAACTGGGTTTGGTGAGTTTTGGCTTTATGAAGGGTATTCGGAACTTTGTTTTATTTAGGCTGGCAAGGCTGCTGTAATACCCTGCCTCTGGTATATCAAAGTACTAGCAACCTTACCCATGCTTTGCTATAATACTATTACCATCGAGGGTCAATTAATATGACAAGATGTTTAAAAAAACTTTAGGCTTAATTATATATTCTAGCTTTTTGTACTAAAAGCTTACCTTTCTAGTTTACTTCCCCTATTTTTATTATAAGGATAGCCAAGTTATATCTATAATATTATATGAGGCTTAACGTTGGCCTCTCTATGTCTTTTGGTTATTTCATGACATTTGATATAAAGTCAAAATTTATAGATTTTAATGATAAATGATTTTAGGAAATGGTTTCAATATGTTTTTAAGCAAGCTTAACTACTAAATTTAAAAGAATATACAAAAAAGTTTCTTATTATATAAAAAACAGATATCAAACATGCTAAATTTTGATTACTTTAGTCAAAGTATAATACTTCATGATGGTTGACCAAATTATAAACTATATAAAAAAGGTTTCTAATCGCTATTTGTTAATCCACAGTCTCCTAAATTAAATATTCCAGTTTACTTCTGGTTGTATATAGTTTTCATTTTATTTTCACCATCATCTATATATGTTATCATTATATAGCTAATGGTTTTTTATATAATAACTTCGAGATGACCCTTAATAACTCTATATAATTTAATTTCTAATTGAAGTGATAAGGTTCTAGCTTTAGATAAAATAATATTGAAAGGAAAGTTTAGTACTCCAATACTTAAACACTAAACTTTATCTACTTTATAATGGCTATAAGCAATCAAAGCCCTTTTTATACATAGTGGGTAATTTTTAAGATATCTGCCAAAAGTTAAATTTTATATCTTATCTTTATCTTTATCTTTTAGGTTACTAGCCAATAAATTATAAACTGTTAAAATCTTGTCTACTACAAGAAGCTGGTTCTTCAATCTGAGGGCTAGATTGGAGTTACTTTGCTTATTTTATGGAGACAATAAGCTCAACAGATGGTACTCTCAGTATCTTGACTCTAGTGTCTCCAATTAATTCTATAATATCCTTGTCTCTATGGCACTATAGCAACTTTTTAAGTGATCCTTCTCATCAAAATGGTCTCAACTTAGACCAAAATATTATAAATAAAATCTTACAGCTTGAGATCTTAATAACAGAAGTAAATAATAATGTGCTCCAACTCAGTTAACTCTTTTCCCTGCCAAATTTAATGCTAACTTATAAGGATATTTCTGATGCCATTCTGAACCTTCCCCATTTTTACCCCTCCTTGCACTTCCACCTAAAATGGCACATGGGCAGGACTACATTAGTATACTCTCTGCACAGGAGGCATCCTGCTGCTACTCAGCTCCACTACTTTTCTGTGCTTGAATCTATTCTGGCATTGTCAAGAATTAGGTCATCAACATATGGCAAACACCTATCTTTTGATGCATTTACAATTACAGCGATCACCACCAATTGGCCATTATACACAAGTTCTTCAGCGCTGTAATTTGGTCCAATAATTAAATAATAGTATCAATTGATTAAATAGATACTTACAACTGAACTAATATCTAATATCAATTCAACCTTTTTATGAGCCCCTAAGGCTGGGTCATTAAATCAAGGCAGTATAAAAATCAGCAATGCATCACCTTTGATTTTGTGTATCTATTATAATTTCATAAGTTATGAAATCACACTGCCTCAGCTTTTGCTTAATAGATAGTAAAATAAGTTTTAAATACCTCAACACCTCAGATTTTACTTTGTAATTAATAAAGATATTTTTACAGCACCTCAAAGATGACATTCTTATGTAGTTAGTATAAATAAATTTAAAAATTAGAATCACTGATACTTTTGCATATTGATAATTGAATGGCATTAGTGAATAGTCAAATAATAACCATTAGATTAAACCTACAAACTAAGCTCAGAGCTTAAGTAAGATAATATGGATTAATGCAATATAACAAAATAAAATATTAGTTTTGTCAATTCAAGTCAGATTTATACCACTTCTATCACTATGACTGGATTACAGACAAAGTTGTTATCATCTTTATTATTACAAGATGTCAGAGTTTTATAGATCCTCCAAGCATGAAAGTTTTATACAGACTCTGTTGAGTAATTGACTGGACCTAATTGTCAGATATTTGATCATATCAGATATCAGCAATTATGGATCAGGTATATTTTAAGTATATCTGAACTTAGGATCCGTGGCCTAGCAATTTCACTTAATAATATTTGACTATGATGACATGGGCTCGAGGGCTTTGTTAGTTAGGTCAGACTTAAAATTAAGTTTCAATTTAATGACTCAGGTATGTGGGCTTTGTTGGTCTATATCAAAATTAGTTTTTAATGTTGGTTGAGTTTTTGATCAAATTGATTACTAATTAGTGATACAAATTGCCTTGGTATATGCTGCCAATTATATGTGAAAGTGAATCAGTCAGCTATTTTGAAGATGTGTCCAAAATACCATCTTGAGAATGATGACGGTATTTACTCGGACCCTGAGGCTGAGCAGGATACCCTGAGTCAAAATATTTGTAGATATTCTTACAAATATTTTATGTGGCCAAGTGCCATTGAAAATGAGATATCATGGGTAAGATGTAGTTAATATCAAACCCTATAAATAACCCTCAAGTTGATACTAATAAAAAATATCCAACTACTGTATTAGTTTATAGTTTAACTCATAAACTTTTTTGCATTAGTATTTTACTTTGCATTAGTCAGTATTTACTTGGAATCAGTAGGATCAGGGTGGCATGCCATCATCCAAGTAAATTACAGGGTATACAATTTAAGTGCTACCAAGAAGCTATATTTTAAATTATAATCACCATTCTGTCTATTGTTCTTACACAATAGATGCACGAAGCTCCATTCTGCATCTAAAGAAGAACCAGCCCTCTAAAGCAAAACCCAAAAACTCAACAAGTGGCACTCATGGCTGGGACCACAGGTAGTGACCGTACTGAACAGAGGAGCAATCTCAATCAATTATTCAGAACTATAGCTGGGCCCAATAGGAATACTGAAATGACTGTGTCCCAGATTAATTGGAAGGATAGATACACTATAAAAATCAATTACTGATAAACACAATTTGAGTACCAATGGGTAAAAAATGAGAAAAAATAAGATTTTATTGATTGTTTTAAACTATAGATTAATAATATCAATGATGATGTTAATATTATTAATGAGTTGAACAATAATCTCCATGGAGAATTGAACCAGTGCAAGAAGGCAATAAAAGAAAAGGACCAAGTTATTTCCACCTTGCAGCTACAAGCTACTAGCCTGAATGAGGAAATTGCAAAATTAAAATTAAAAAACCAAAATTGTGCCAATTGGGAAAACAAAATCAGCAAGCAAATTCAAGCTCTGGATGACAAGCGTTGTCAGTGTGTTACAACCCATTTGACTGGAAATTCTTCCAAATATTATGAGGATGAAGCTTCAGAAATAGCTACCAAAATGGATGCTGGGCCACGTCAACAACTGCCTAACAAAATGGTTGCTTTGGCCATCCCTATCACCTCAAACCAGGATACGATGCCCCAATGCCCTAGTATGCCTGGCTCTAGTCAACTTAGAAATAATTGTGATAACCAGGAATGGGGAAGCAATAATTATAATCTAGCAAACCTGCCTGCCTTTGACAAGAATGGAAGTATTACCATCTTTGTCAACTGTTTTGAAATGGCCATGCATAGGGCCAGCAACCACAACAAAGCAGCCACCATGATTAACTGCTTGGATGAGTGGAGCATTGAGTTGATTATGCCTCACATTAATGAAAATCCAACATATGCTAAAGTCAAGGAGGCCATGCTTCATGAATTTGGAGGTCCAGAACAGATGTCAACCAGAAAATCCAAGTTTATGAATATCAGCTTTAAGAAAGATGAAGCAATTGACAAATTTGTTGATTTTATTGCAAAGCTCAATTTCTCTTAGGTGCATGGGCTATGGTCAATTTTGATGCCAAGGTTGCACTAGAGCATGCAGTATAACCTTACCCTAATATATCAAACACTCTATTGCCTGCTTTTGTGCAAAACCTTGTGACATCTGAATTGGTTGACTACTTGCACAGATGCTCAAAAAATTATGGCCCTCCTAATACTGGTTACAGATTAAGAACTGCTGCCTTTACTGGAAAGCCCTTCAAAACCAATAAGAAGATTGTCAGTAATCCGCCTATAAGAAATGAGCAAAACTCAAATGCAAGAGCCCCATGGCTGGTGGGTGAAATTACTTGCTTTAATTGCAATTGTAAAGGTCACTATGCTTTTGATGCTGTCAGCAAAATGTCAACGTAGTCCTTCCCAATACCGTGCAGGAGGAGGGAAAAGAACAAGCACAATAGATGCGGGATGTTCTATTGTGCCTAAGACACTTTTCACCCAATTGACAAGAAAACAATGGCCACAAGGCCTTATTTAACAATGAAATCAATTCTATTTTAGGATCTATTGGAGATTCCTCAAATATACATTTGGTAACTTGCTCCTAAAGTAAGGTTGTCATACCTGAAGCCTCTGAGGTAGTTGCTAAACCCTATGTGCAATAAATACTTGAGAATATTCCAGCTGACGGGCTGAGCAATGTAGCAGATACCTCAAGCCTGAAAGGGTCAATATAGCAATGCCAATTGACACATTCATCAATGAATGTCCCAGTATTGGAAATACTCTGAAGCACACTCTTAACTCCCTGGATTCTTCCCATATTCACTTAGTAAACTCTATTGATTCTTACTACTCTGAGTGCACTTATGTGGATATTCTGGTCAACAAGGTTAAAGTCATAGCTATTGTTGATAGCGGAGCACCTGTAAACATTGTTTCCACAAAGCTGGTTAAGAAACTGAATATAGCACCAGACATTGACCATCATCAAGAATATGGGGCTGCAGGCCTTAACAGAACTAAGGGTGAAGGAGCTTACAGTGCTTTGCCAGTGCAATTTGGAGCTTTGGTAGTAGCCGCACCTGCTATAGTGCTTCCAAACACCAATTATGACATATTAATTGGAACTAGTTTTTTAAGGACCTATGGGATCTCATGCAATTTTAAAGAAACATCTTGATGATATTGGGCCAATCACTTCCAATATATTACTCTTGCAACAATATGAAGCCCACAAGCTGTTGTAGGAATTTTATCAATATATCCTATGCCAATGGGATAATACCAGTAGGGTATATTCAGCGGGGAATCAAAGCCACCCCATGCCAACTGCTATAAATGAAAATTGAGGAATACCTCTACATGTGAATAAGGATGCAATGATAGCTCCAGGCCATCAACTGGTTATGAGGACTGGAACCACACTGAATATTTCAGAAGGACTGTATGGGGAGGTTGTATCCCCATGGCATCATTCTCAAATGGAACCTAGCGTGGCGCCTGGAATACTTATACCAGGGCATGGAGAAATTGATATCTTACAAGAAAATTTGACCAGCTGAAATATTAAGGTCAAGAAATATCAAGTAGTCACTTTTGTGCATCTGTTTCTGAGGGATGAGTTAATATCAGCCATCAACTTTGGTGACTTATCCGAGTTCAGCTTACCAACTGAAACCCTTGGGGCACATACTGTAATATCTCAAGAATCATTTACCAGATTATCAGAACAGCAGAAGGATGAAGCACTAGAGTTGTTTGAATGATACTCCAAAATTTTCGCCAAAGATGACCAAGATTTAGGTTGTGCAAAAGGAGTTCAGCATTTTGTTGATACTGGGGACCATATGCCTATTAGAATGAGGCCAATTTGGCACCCCAGAGCCAGTGACAAAATAGTCAGTGAAGAGTTAGACAAATTGCTGAAAAGTGGAATGATAGTGCCATCCAAAAGCCTGTGGGCCAGGCCCATTTTAATTGTAAAGAAGAAAGATGGCAGTAATTGAGTTGTGATTGATTATCAATGCCTCAATGCCATTACAAAAAAGGATTTGTATCTGTTGCCCAGAATTGACAATGCTCTGGACCGTCTGGGGGGGAGAAGTACTTTACTGCAATGGACCTCATCTCCAATATTGGCAAATTGAGCTGCCACCAGAGGAGCAGGAAAAGTGCGCGATGATTGCTGCTCAAGGGCTTTTTCAACTGACACACATGCCACAGGGGCTGTGTAACGCACCGGCAACCTTTCAGCATGCAATGGACACGATCTTGGGGGACCTTAAATTGTCCTGCGTTCTGGTGTACCTGGATGACATCAATGTCTTTTTGTGAACGTTTTCCAAACATTTGGAGAACCTCAAGCAAGCGTTCAAACATCTGTTGAAGGCCAATCTGAAGATAAAACCTAGAAAATACCAATTCTTTAAAGAACAATTGGAATACCTTGGGTTCATCATTGATTCCAAGGGATTGCGGCCTCAGCCTCAAAAGGTGGAGGCAATAATAATATGCAACCTCCAGCGAGTATGAGAGATGTTCAAGTGTTCTTAGGCATGGTAGGATACTATCAAAGATTCGTGGAAGGGTTTGCAAAGAATGCTGAGCCTCTATTCCACTTACTACAAGGAGGAGTTTGTTTTTTCTGAGCAGAGAAATGCCAACAAGTCTTTGAGGCTTTGAAAAACAAAATGAGCTTGGCGCCTATCCTCCGATATCCCGATTTCAGCAAGCCTTTTATCATACAAACTGACGCCTCATTGACTGCAATTGGTGGTGTGCTATTGCAGATTGGGGATGATGACGAGGAGCATCCAGTCGCTTATTACAGCAGGATACTAAATAAGCATGAGCGTAATTATATGGTGACTGAAAGAGAATGTTTGGCTGTCATCTATGCTTGTGAACAATTTCAGGTTTACATTCATGGCACCAAGTTTCAAGTAGTAATGGATTACAGCTCATTATGATGGCTCCACAATCTCAAGGAACCTGAAGGATGGTTAGCCCGCTGGGCTCTGAAATTACAAGCATACAATTATGAAATTATTCATAGAGCTGGAGTGGCCCATCAAAATGCAGACAGACTATCACGACTTCCTATTGTAGCTGTCCTGAGCAGTTTGGCCAATGAGCTTCATGAAAAAATGATTAACTGAAAGTATGGAGATGAACCACCTGAAGTTCAAAAATTGATTGAGAAAGCACTAATTGACACCAAGTATTGAAATGGAGTTCTATACAAGCTTAAGCCTGATGGACAATGTTAAATCTTCCTAAAACCTTCTGACCAAATGGAGATCTATACACAAGCACACAGGGCCATCGGACATGGAGGGAATGACCAAGATGCTAGAATTAATTTGAGCCAGTTACTATTGGGATTCCATGAAATTTGATATCCAAGACGTGCTCGATAAATTTCATTCATGCCAAATTGCAAAACCTTTGAAGTCAGATGTGAAATATCAATTGATCAAACCTGACTGGGCCTGGCATACCGTGTCAATTGATGTAATTGGACTTTTGTCTGTGACTAGCCTAGGCAACAAATACATAATTGTTGCTATCAATTATTTAATGAAATGGGTGGAAGCAAAAGCAATTTGAGATGTTGGGGCCCTAACTACTGCCAAGTTCAATATGGATAATGTTATCTATAAGCATGGATGCCCTCAGAAGATCTTGATGGACAATGACACAAATTTTACTGCCCAAATGGTACAATGGCTAAATGGGTTGATGTCCATCAAAGGAGTGTTGTCAACACCATACCATCCTGAGACTAATGGTATAGTAGAGCGAGTAAATGGCACTTTAGTTGGCATTTTATGCAAAAATGTAGCCTTGGCACCTTTTCAATGGGCAACTTAAATTAGTGTGACTGTGTTTGCATACAATATTGGATACCACAGCAGCACATACAACTCTCTGTTTTGACTTTTGTATGGTAGACAGCCCACTCTGCCTCCATTACTATATTCAGTACTCAGTTCAACTGATGCAATTAACCAAATAACTATGTCAAGCAATTAGCAAAGACCTTAATCAAGTTTCAATCAGAAGCTTATCAAAATGCAATTAGTCAAAAAACTATTTAGAAGAGCTATGATGACTCTAAATGAGCTATGGTGACTAAATTTAAGGAGGGAGACTTAGTAGTATATTGTGATACTCATAGCGCAGGCCGTGCACACAAACCAGCCTCGCTTTGGAAGGGTCCATTTATCATTTTGGAGAAATTTTCTGAAGATGTATATACCATTAAGGATCAAGGCAGCTGGGTTTTGAATCGAGTACATGCTAAGTTCCTTTGTTCATATCATAAAGGATAATAGTATAAAAAAGAAATATATATATAAAATAAAAATAAAAAAATAAAAAAAGTAAAAAAGAAATAATAATAATAATTGCAAACCATAAAGTTTATTTCATAGATTTGATGCCTCGCTGGCATTAGAACTAGGTATCCCCTCTTTGGTAGGGGGAGGAGAGCGCGATCAAAGCAGAGAAGCCTGCAATGGAATTGGAGAGATGTGGACTTCATATAAGTCCTGACTATCTAGACCATGATGGAGATGTGCCAAACCCAAGAAAGCTTGGCACCAGGCACGCTGGCCCTGTCAGCTTAGGAAAGGCTATTGAGATAACGTTCAAACTTTGAGGAATGTGAAAAGTTAGACATTGTGACCCAGGAAGAAGGGTACCTGTCACTTATATCCAGTCAAGGTGGGGGAAGAGTTGAGAAGTTGACCGGATCTAATTGTCAGATATTCAATCATATCAGATATCAGCAGGTTATGGATCAGGTATATCCTAAGTATATCCAAACTTGGGAATTGCGGCCTAGTGATTTCACTTAATAATATTCAACTATGATGACATGGGCTTGAGGGCTTTGTTGGTTAGGTCAGACTTCAATTAAGTTTCAATTTAATGACTCAGGCATGTGGGCTTTGTTGGTCTAAGTCAAAATTAGTTTTTGATGTTGGTTGAGTTTTTGATTGAATTAATTACTAATTAGTGATACAAATCGCCTTGGTATGTGCTGCCAATTACATGTGAAAGTGAATCAGTCAGCTATTTTGAGGATGTGTCCAAAATGCCATCTTGAGAATGATGACGGTGTTTACTCTGACCCTGAGGCTGAGCAGGATGCCCTGAGTCAAAGTATTTGTAGACGTTCTTACAAACATTTCATGTGGCCAAGTGCCATTGAAAATGAGATGTCATGGGTAAGATGTGGTTAACATTGAACCCTATAAAGAACCCTCAAGTTGATACTAAGAAACATTCAACTACTGGATTAGTTTATGATTTAACTTATAAACTTTTTTGCATTAGTATTTTACTTTGTAATAGTTGGTATTTACTTGAGTTCAGTAGGATCAGGGCGGCGTGCCATCGTCCAAGTAAATTACAGGGTAGATAAATTAAGTGCTACCAAGAAGCTATATTTTAAATTATAATCACCATCCTGTCTATTGTCCTCACACAATAGTTGCACAAAGCTCCATTCTGCATCTAAAGATGAACCACCCTCTGAAGAAAAACCCAAAAACTCAACAGACTCTTTCAATTAAAGATTGGTGTGCATACCATAGATTAAGTTGGGCAGATCAAGCTATAGTACATGCTGGCCTTCCCCCACAGTATCTACCGCTGACATTTCTATCTACTCTCTAACCATCAACAAAAATTCAAAATTCATCCCTGTGGAAGATCCAGGGACCAAAGCTGTTACTCCTGCTGTCATAGCTTTAATTAAACCTTCTCAATGAAATTTATAGTGGGTGACCCAAGAAGTTCATCCATCAACAACAATCTTACTTGCCTCCATGGCCCTGCAACTCAGGACAACACCAAACATCTCAAAATCTGGCAACATTTCATTTATGATAGAATATGCTTCCAGTCTTTTTGCTAGCTCTCATTCAGATGTTTCCATCTTGAAACCTCCTCTCTTTGATTAGTATTGATGGCATGGTTATAATGGCCTTAAATATAGACACAATATCCAATCTTGTTAAAGCCTATGCAAAGCTGTCATGCCTCTGGTCCAGACATTATCCCCATAAATTTCTCAAGGCTGGCCAAGATAGACAACTAACTATGTCTATTGCTGAAATCTGGTGCTTTTCCAACACATTCCATATGGAATTATGTGTCCAGATAGGCCTATAAGATTAGACATCAAAGCATTATCAGATTTGCTGTCTTCATGAAGCTGAGCAAAAGTATGGCTAAAGACATGCCAGCAAGGTACCTCCCCAAAAAGGCTTTACTGAGAGCCTGTGTCCCAAATCACCTCTGCATCTTTTCAATTAGCAACTGAGCATAAAAAGTTTAGAATTTTTAAGAAGTCCTGTTCACATAAGCTTTTAGTGAATTGTAAAATCCTTACTGCATATCCATGCATTGAAGATTTTCAGAGTCAACTACTTATTCCTTTCTGCTGCCTTTATGCCAGAGTGTAAAATCCTCAGCTGTTCAAGTGTTCTTTCCATTTTAAACTTCCTTTAATCTGGTAGCCCTTCTTTGGTCAATAAAAACAATGTTCCTGGTTTTTAGTAGGCCTTACACTGGCTCATTTATGTGGAGGATTAAAAACAGGATCTTATATGAGATTTGAGAGCAACCCCTTGCTTCTGCTTAAAGTCCTAGCCCTGTGGCAGCCCCCAGTTAATTCAAATTTTCCCTCAAAAGAAGAGTTGTTTGATTCAAATGATGAGACCTCTAAAGCCAAGGATTCTATGGGCTAGTTTACAATTTTATAAAAAATAAAACTTTGCATATATATTATAATTATTACCTATATTTTTTTTTCTGTTTGGCCATTTTCTATTCCTTTTTTCTATTTATATACTCCCTTTTCTTCCTTTATTTTTTTAGATAATCATTCCTGATAATTCAGATAAAGGTTTTTTCATGGACACAATAAACAACTTAACTGCTTTGTTCTTTAATGGTTTAAACATTGTCCAACATTTTATCCAGTATTTCTAAAAAACCCTTCCATAACACAACTAGTTTGTGCGCTCTGCTAGCGTTGTGGGTATCACAGTAAACTGATTTTTTACCCTATTTAAATTTTGGCAAGGCTGCTCAGTTGTTGTCATCCACTCAATTCAGACTTGTTTTTGACTATGTTTTGCTTGGTATGCTTCAGACTGCAGCTTGATCAGAGGTTTATTTAACTATTTGATATAGACTGTGGGGCTAACCAATTCCATTGATGTGTTTTTTGAATACAACAAGGGAGGTAGGGCGAGTTGTCTATTGTACATAAATTGAAAGGGTGAATGACTGGTACTATTATGTTTTTAATATTATAAGAGAACCCTGCAGCACTAATGAAACTAGCCCACTGCAAGGGCACTGCACCTACATTTTTTTGTAAAATACCAACAAGGATACCATTTACATGTTCTACCATCCTATTTGTTTCTGTAGGATATGGTACAGACAAAACATATAATTGAAATCAGTTCATTAAGGCGCTGCACCTTATATGTGGTAAAATTTGAATCATTTTCAGTCAGAATCTTCAATGGGCACCCATTCTATAGACAAATTGATCCATAATGAACTTAATAGTTGTCAAAGCGCCTATGTCACATATTAAGTTTGCTTTCACCCATTTAGTCAGGTGTTCAATGGCAACAATAATGTGCTTGTTGCCCATATTACTCACAGATAATTTTACTACTATGTCTATCAACACAGTATGACAAGCCAATCTGGTTTGACAAGCTGATACCAAACTTGCAGCCTTTCCAGCCTCAGAGTCTGACATGCATGATACCTTTGATAATATCATGTATATCAAACTGCATAGATTACCAAAAGTAATTTGAATGCACCATTTCCAGCGTCTTGGTATTTCTCCGTAACCCACAGTCTTATAGGCTTGGTTAACAATATCCATTCATTACAGTGGCTTTGTAAAAATTCTACTCTGACCATAGTATCCCATCTTGAACAGAACCCCTTCTAAGCACTTTGTATCTTGTAATGCCTTCTTAAGGGCTTCCTGTAACTCAGGTGGCTCATCCTCATACTTTACACTCACCATATTCTCAAGTAGCTCTTTAGCTAAGTTGCTTAAGACAGCAACTATCAGAAGTCACGATAGGTCATCTGCATCTTAGTGTGACACTCCATAACAGTGAACAATTTTGTAATTATATGCTTGAAGTTTTAATGCTTATTGTGCTAGATGACTTTTAGGTTCCTACAGGCTATAAAGCCAATGCAGTTAGCTATAATAAGTTACTAGCTTGAACTTTATGCCATGGATATAAATCTAGAACTGCTTACAGGCACTAATCATGGCTCAGCAAACCCACTCCGCCACCGTATAATTGCGTTCATGCTTATCCAGCATTTGGCTGCAATAAGCAATGGGATGTTCCATCCCATCATCCCTAACTTAGGATAATACACCACCAGCTGTAGTTAATGAGGCATTGGTTTAAAACAAAAATACCTTAAAAATCTGGGTAGCACAAAACAGGTACTGTGCTCAAATTTTTCTTTTAGATGTTTAAAATCTTCTTGACATTATGAGGTAAAGTGGAATCAAAAGTCACCTTTTAGCAGGTGAAATAATGGCTCAGCTATTCTAAAAGTACTTTAACAAACTAAAGATATAAAACTATTTAATGAGAGCACTTGGACATCTCACATAAACTCCAAGACTTGCATAATGATTGTTGTTTCAACCTTTTAGGGTTGTGGCTGTAAATTCTTATAATCAATAAAAAGACTGAGAAGTTCCAACTGCAACTTAAATTGGCATTTTAAGGTTTAATCTTAAGATTCACGTCTATGAGTCACTTAAACATCAACTCAAGACACTTTAAATTCTTAGAAAAGGTGCATGAGAAGACTTTAATGTTGTACAGGTATACAAGCACATTGGACAACTTAAGATCTCCTAATATTGTATCCATTGTGCATTAAAAGGTCACTGATGGATTGCACAGCCTTTGTGGCATGCGCGTTGGTTGAAACAATCCCTGTGCCAAAATGATTATACATTTCTACAGTTCTTTATTATGAAGTCAATTTTCCAATAACCAATATGAGATTCATTAATTTGGAATACTTTGCACAGCCTAACTAATCTAGTGGATCGTCATCCTTAGTAGCTGTTGTCAATGGTGTTGACTTAACTTCAAATAAAGCTCTTTCAAACGCCTATGTTAGAAAAAAGTGAATGCATTTGGACTTCATATAAGATGCGCTAACAATTCACCCTGATCTCTTAGTTTCCAACTCTTTCTAGAATCATCACGCAATGATTTCTACACTTTAAATTACCTTTTCCCTATAAATTACATATATATACTCATTATACGCAATGTGCCAATTGTACTACTTAACAATTTAGATTCTAGCCTGGAGACATCAATGTATCATAGTTAGAGATACCCTATAAATACCCTTTCCTCATATCCTAGTTAAGTATATTGATTTGACTGAATTTATCTTAGTTTGATGGAAGTCACTCTTGCAAAGAGATTTACTATTTTGAGATATTGAAAGGATATTGATTGAAATTTCTTTTTGCTTTAATATCCGAAATTGAAGCCAAATTTTGATTTAAAAAATACAAAAAATAGTTGCTTAATTGAGCCAAAACTTACTAATGTCAATTTAGTCGATGCCTGCTGCCCCAGTGTGGGGTAATGGTGTGCCACCTTCTGGCGTTTTTCAGCCCCTGCAAAGCACGCCTAGGCTGGCTCTGCTAGCCCTCCTAACACCACTGGGCGTTATGTCCCCCCTCAGGACTTGGCCTACCACCTTGCAACCTCCTAGGCGGTGCTCTGGAGCCCATTGGTGCTCCCCTGGAGTAATTTGCATTTTGGCCTCCAGGTCAAATATGGGATCTCTTTCCATATGCAAGTGCAGCCATCATTTAGACGGCCACGGCAGCTTAAAAAACCCACCAGCTTAATTGATTTCTGCCTCTTTAAGGGGTATTTTGACCTTGGCTTCCTCTTTAAAGCTGATGCAATGGCACCAGCAAAGCTGCCATTGATCTTTAAAAAAATCCACTTCCTACTGTTCTCACTCAGCTCTTGGATGAGGCCACATTGGTGGTCCATTTCACTAGGTTGCCCTCCCATCTCTCCCCTGAACACCTCTGTCAGATTCTGGTGGCTGACCCAAAAATAAACCCTTTGACAACCAACAGATCAATCTGATTAACCTTATCAAAACTCAATATAATAATCTAATTCTCAACTTAAATCCCATTGCAATTATACAGCTTGGGAAAATATTTCAGCATCAAATGGATTCAATTATTTTATCAAAAGCTTAGGCTAAATATCCTCGCATGTTCAGGCCAATTATACATGCAACAAAACTCAGAATTGGTCCTGACAAAATAGGGAACAATATCAACTATATATTGTAAAAAATCATCTGGGGATTGACACAAAAGAAAATATCTAAAAATACCATGGGCAAATAGACAGCAGTAAATCATAATCAATTTTCCACCTATAATGAAATTTGTATGTCAATCCTCATACTTATCACAATTGCACTTGCACATGGACTGCCTGAATGGGAGTACCTAGTGCTATTGAGAGAGGCCTGCTGACATCCCAATTAGGAGTGCATCATTTATTCCAATTGATGTCAAAATTTCACAGAAGAAGTATTTCATCAACAGCATGATGAAACTCAAATCAAGAGGATCCTAGTACAATTTTGCATGTCCTTATTTCGATTTTTATCCCTGAAATCCTCCCAAATATGAGAGTTTTTTTCCACCAATAAACATAGCAATAGGTCATAGTTGTATCAATTCAAGGGCTGAACTGAGGTGGAAAATAATCTGTGGAAATTACATGCTCAATATGTTTCCAGGAGATGCCCTAGAGGTATAAATACCAGCGCCTGGCCTAATGAATAATTATTGAATAATGAATCCCCCCTTGGGTTGGGACCATCTGGTACTAGAAAAATAATTATTGAATAATTTTTGTCTAAATAGGATTTATTTTATTAAATATCTTTACTGGTTTTTCATCTGAAGTCTCTTTTGAAGAGTGTCGACAAGCTGGAATCTCAGAATCCACAGCTTGTACATTTGCCTGCCTCAGTAGAAGTTTCCAAATACAAAGGGAAAATTGAGCCCAAAATTGATCAGAAGAATTGAGGTTATTTGAGTGCGCCTAATGAGCTTTCAAACGGTCAAAATACCATAAGACACAGGCAAAATTGAGGAACATTCAGCCAAACTTCAACCTAATTAAGTGTGCAGAATCAAATTTATCAAGTGTGATCCTTGGATTTTAACAACTGGTAATCACTCAAAATTAGTGACACTCTCTGATTGGACCCACACAACCAGTTTCTGGCAGATTCAGCTAGATGAGAAAATGACAATGAGATGGAAACCAGTGATAAGGAAATCCAAGATTATTTTAACACCAGCCACCATGACTCTGATGTGGGTACCTTCTAATCCCTGGATCTTAGCACAATGGGGGGAGCTCTTGTAGATACAAGCCCAATTGATCCTACATCTGAAAGCATAAAAGCTTTTATTCAACTGAGGTAAGCTGACCAGGGAACGGACAATACCAATATCTGAAAGCATAAAAGCTATGCTGGAAAAACTATATCAGGGTTTTAGGATAGGTACTTCACAAATGGATCCCTCATTCAGCCTGTTCTACTACCTTAAAGATCATGCGCCTAATATGGAGATATACATGAAGTACTGTGACGCAACCATGGCATCTCTTTCCAAACGTCTCACAGACAGTCAAGCAATTGACGAATTACTGGGTAACTTTGTCCAACTGCTCAATCAAGCAAACACAGTGAATCCTTGCTAGACAAAATCTGTAACTCACGGAAATTTACTGTGTGAAATGGGAGGAACAAATTTCTCAAAATTCTCTACTGGACAAATTTAATTTCAGTTTTACTGAAGTCTGAAAAGCAATTGTGAATAATATGGGACTTGCCAATGAAGCTCATAGGAGATTAAACACTCTTGAGGAGCTATTAAATGAAGGAGTCCCAAAGTTAGCCACAGAAGTCATGCTCACCATGGGCTGTTGCATGAGTGGGTACAAAACATGAATACCCGCTGTCAAAAACTGAACTTTCATTCTGATTTCCTATTATCTAAGATGGAAAAAATCACCATACATGCCACTTTGGCCAAAGAAATCACCAGGGCTTAAATTTAAAGCATGATAATTTAAAAAGTTATTTTATGGGCCAAGCTGGATACTGTGAACAAAAACATCAAAGACCTTGCAGCAAAACCAGCCGTCCCAAATAGGGATGAGGAGGATGCCCAGATTAAAGAGTAATTTTTAAAATATTTGTACTGTTGTGGTAATATTGCAGGCCAGAGATACTGAAAATACTCAGGAGAATTGGGAACTTAAATGCAATTATCAACTGCAAATTCCTGAGTAGATAGTATGGCCAAAGATAATATAAGCATAACGTCCAATCAAGCTTTTTGAAGAGGAGTATGACAACCTTAAAAAGATTTTTAAATCCTTAAAAAGCAAAGCTGCTAGTGCTCACCCAGCCTTAACAAAAGAAAAATAAGAAAAAGTCCTTTTTATTTGGCCAAAGAACAATTTTTAAAACAAATAAGGGACAAACTCAAGCATAGAATCCAGTAGTTTGGAGCAATAATATGAAATTGAATCATCAGAAATTGACACCAATGCAGAAACCAATATTTTGAACATCTGTTTTATGCCTAGAGTTCTGGCATCAATCCGACTTTAGATACTCCCAACGGGAAAGAGGGCCAATTCTAAATGATGATACACAAAGACGTTTGTTGGTGCTACAGTTCTCTAGACTGGCGCCAAGGTCCAAAGGTGGCTCAAAGCTGCTAATTTGCAGAAAAGGTTGTGGAGAAAGCGGAAAATTAGGTAAGATAACGAATAATTTATCAGGCTTATAAAGGATTCAATATTTATAGGGTGTTTTGGGACTTGGTGCCTCAGGGATTGTTGGTGCCTCATCTGTTCATGGTCTTTACTGATCTTACAGAATGGACTCCTCGTGGGCATCCTCAATGGATTGTGTCACCCAACTGACTGAATTGGTGGAAAAGCCACCCCACGTGACTCAGGAATTGGGGAGGGGGTTCCTGAAGCCGATTCACCTTGGGTAGGTTTGGAAGCTGATTCAGTATGGCCTAATCTGGAAGTGGGAAATTTGATTCAATTGTTATCTCAAACTACAACAATGCCCCCTCAAGATCCTGTCAGAGGGGGAATATGGCTGGAGGAACTGACCATGCACCCAATTAACCATGGTTCCTTGGTTGATGTTGGCAATGGAGTACTTGGACTTCACCCTATGAATGACATTATAGGGTCCAGACCAAAGTACGTCTAGTTTATTTTGTCAACCTCCAGGTCAATGGGGATAAAAGAGATAAAGATCACCTAATTAAAAATTTGGTAAGGAGGGTCGTCCAAGATTAAATCAAGATGTCTCTCTTCCAGTGGTGGTGATAATGCCTTGAGTGGCTTGGCTTGAAGCCAGACAATTTAATCAGCTAAGGCCCTCATTATAAATTCGGAGTTCTCAGGTGTGGAGGTCTCAAGCATTGGCTGGATGCTAATTGGCAGCCGAGGGTGCCTGCTCATATAGGGCTTTGAATGGGGACATCTTGATGACTCAGAGGTAGCTTACTCTGTAGGCAAGAAAGGCGCTGGGTAGGTAATGGTTCCAATGAGCAGGGTCTGAGGCAGTTAATTTTTGTAGAATTAAAGTAAGAGTTGCATTAGCACGTTCAACTGCTCTATTAATGGAGGGGTGGTAAGGTGCAGCGAAACTATGGGTAGTGCCAAATAGCGAGGGAAGTTCTTGTACTACCTGTGAGGTGAAGTTCAATCCATTGTCTGAAAGTAAGGATTGGGGGCACCCATGATGAGTGAAAACATATCAAATGAGGAAAAGGGCTGTGGCTTTGGCAGTAGCAGCTGGGACCAAAATCACTCCAACCCACTTGGTTAGATGGTCTACGGCTAGGATAATGTATTTATGGCCATGCAGCATAGTGGGAAGAGGGCACACCACATCAATGCTTACTACATTGAAGGGCTCAGCCAGGGCAACGACTGAATGTTGGAATTGATTGATGGCTCAGTCTTGCAATTAGCAAGTCATGCATGCTTCCAGGACCTCCTGGATAGTCTACCATTCAGTCCCAGTAGCATCGTGACTTCAGCCATTCATAAGTCTTTTGACGACCCCATGTCCCACGGTGGAATGGCCTTCTAGTATAACATCAGTTCTGGAGGAGAGGCGGATGTAAGGGAGCCACTTCTTATTGATCTTCATGTAAAGCAGTTCATCCCTAATTTGTGTGTCATGAGTCATCCTTCAGAGTTCAGCTTGGTCCTTCTGGGTTTTCAACTTACACTGCTCAGGTCAGCCTATTAGATTATACAGCCAGTCCTCCTCAGGGGATTAATCCTGCTAGAGCTGACATCCTGGAGAGGCCGTCAGCATTTTGGTGAATCATGCCAGTACAATGGACAATGATGAAATCATAGTTCTGCAGTCATAAAGCCCACCTGGCTAATTGACCATCTGGGTCCTTCATTTGTTGGAGCCACCAAAGAGAATAGTGGTCTGTAATGATAGTAAAGTGAGTACTGTAGAGATAAGGCCAGAAATATTTGATGGCTAGCAAGACAGCCAGGCACTCCCTCTCAGTGACGCTGTAGTTCTGTTCAGCTTTACTTAGCGTCTTACTATAATAGGTCACAGGATGATCATTTTGGTTCTCATCATGCTGGGCTAGGATAGCCCTAACGGTAACATCACTTGAATCTGTAAATAGCAAGAAGGGTTGGTTAAAGCGTGGATGGACTAGAATGGGTTTAGTACATAAAGCAGTTCTTAAGGCATTAAAATCCTGTTCTTATTCAGGCCGCCACTCAAATGGCACGTTTTTCTGCAGGAGGTAGAACAGCGGCTCATCAAGGTCAGCAAACCGGGGGATAAACTGTTGATAATAGCCCACCATGCCTAGGAATACATGTTTGTCCCTTAAGCTTTGGGGTCAAGTCATCTTTTCTATGGCGTCAACCTTGTCCGGTATAGGCTGGATGCCATCCTTGGAAACCTTGCGCCCCAGGAATTCTAGTTCAGACTAAAAGAAGGAGCACTTTGAGGGTTTTAGCTTTATGGACGCCTTTCATAGCTGATTTAAGACTTCCCGTAAATGCTCAATGTGCCCATTAAAAGTCTAAGAAAGAGATGGTAATGTCATCTAGGTAAACAAGGATTCAGGAAAGCTTCAAGTCCCCAAGGATCCCGTCCATGGCACGTTGGAAAGTGGACAGGGTGTTACAAAGGCCTTGGGGCATCCTTTTGGGCTTGAATAGTCCTTCGTTAGCTATTAGTGCAGACTCAGCCTGGTCCTCAGGGGCGAGCTCAACCTGCTAATACCCGCTGGCAAGGTCCATGGCTTAAAAGTATTGGGATCTGGCAAGCAGATGGAGGGAATCGCCAATTCAAGGTAAAGGATAATTGTCCTTTTTGGTGATGGAGTTGAGTCATCAATATTCCATCACCACCCGATGGCTGCCATCCTTCTTCTGAACCAGCAGAAGAGGAGCGGTCCAAGGGCTGCGCGAGGACACCAGGAGTCCAGCGTCAAGTAGTTGTTTGAGCTCAACGGTCACCTGTGCCTCTTTGACCTTGTTCTTTTGGTAAGGTCGGGACCAGAAGGGAGGAGCATCCCCAGTTTCTACATGATGGAGGACTCCGTTCATTCTTCCAAAGTCATAGGTTGAGGTCAAAAATAGGTCCAAATATTCTTCCAACAACTCTAGGACCTTATGCTGTTGGTCATCCAAAAGGTCTTTACTGATATTAGTATTAACCAGACTAACTGGGGGTGGAGCTTCCAAGCTGAAGTCTCTCAAGCCCCCAAAGTTTCGGACATTGGCAATAGCTTCTACCAGTAGTAGGCGTACATAGGCTGCAGGGCTGTTTGGACCTACTATTTTGGGTTTATCAGTAAGATTGGCCAACAGCACTGATATAGATCCGGCAAAAGCTGGATCTAGGATCCCTGGACAAGTTAGCATCTCCTTTGGAGATGGGTTGTCTAGGCCTCAGACCTCTAAAAGGTACCCTGAGGGGATTTTAACATGGACCTGGGTATTGGCAATTACCTGAGATTTCAGGGGAATTGTAGTTGCCTTAGGTAAGTAGATTGGCATGCCTTCTTGCCCATCAACAGCAGGAGGGGGCAGTCAGACTTGGGAACCCCTAATGTGATATTTGAGCCAATCAATTTGGCCTTCACTTTCCAGCAGGCAAGCCCTAGCTTTAACCTCAATTTTGGAATTGCAGGGGGTCTTGAAGATAAGTGGGATACAATTCCCAAGTAAGGATAGAAAGCTGCAGTCATAATGGAGCACTGACAAATAATTTCAAAGAAACTGAGTTACAAGAAGCAGGTCATAGCTAGGGTTATCTAGAGAGACAGCAGGCATGTCTACAGCGAGCTTCCCAAATTGTATCAGTAAAGAGGAATAAGTCCCTATAGATTGGGTGCACTGGGGGCCAGACATACCATACTCCATATAGTGCAGCATATTGGGAACGATCTTAATGTGCTTCAACTTGGAGGATATGACATTCATGGAGGAGTTACTGTCAACTAAAGCATGGACTGGTATTTTATGAAAATAAAACTGTGACCCAGGTGACCAGACTTCCAAATTGGTGCAGCAGAGTGAGGAACATGGGAGAAACATCAGAATAAGAGTAAGTAGTATCAACTTCTTTATATCTTTAGATAATAAAACTTCTTCTCCAGATGCTGTAGCTCCTAGTTCATTCAAGGTTATGGAGGATTCTTGAGGCTGGGTAGGGATGTCAGCACAAAGCGCCTCGTCCTTCATGCTGACTGCCCTTTTCCCGCCTCCTTGGCAAGTCGTTTCCATAAGTTTTTGGCGCTGTGTCTGAAACCATTACAGTAAGTGCATCATGATTGAGGATTTTTTTTGGTTTTTAACCACATGGACTCTAGGACGGTTAGAGGGTCCTGTGGGGGTAGCCTTAAAGTGTAAAGTCGACGTAGGGATCTCATTAAAGGCCTCCTTGATCTCTCAGATGCAGGTAAACCCATTCTTCTGGCCCAACAAATGCATTTGAACCTCAAAGTAGGATCCCAACGCTGAAATAGCAGTAATAGCGTCATCCAGGGTGATACGATTTGTGGTGACCAAGGGTTGAGCTTGGGCTTAAAAGTGGCAGGCGAACTCTGTGGGGCTTTATCCTTTGTTCAGTCAGATACCCATGAAAGCTTGTTTTTGGTTGGCCAGGGTTTGGTTGCTGCCAAACTCTCAAATTAGCTGCGCGGACCTGATCCCAAGTTGTGCACTCCTTCAAATGGGGGGTCATGATCTCCAGGGCAGTGCTATCTAGGCAGGAGTGGATATGCTTTACCTTCTGCTGATTGGTGGCCTCCTCTAAGGAGCTCTCATAAGCATACAGGAAGGATGCAATGCTCTCTTGGCTAGGAATGAACCTTTTTTTAAAACTAGGTTTAAAGTTAGTTACCAGAGGAGTGAAGAGGGTATTAACACCAGGGATAGGCGCTGGCTCTGAGATCTCAGTTTCTGCATAGTTTCAGGGGACCTGCTGGTCTAGCTGACATTGTAGGCCCTCAAGGTCCTCTTGGATATCGTCTCAATTTTGGTTGAGGGATGAAACGGAAGCCTTATCTGCAACTTTCTCCTTTATTGATTGAATGTCTGTAACAGACGGAAAAACCCCAGTTCTGACTGCTGTATAATAGAACAATTTTTTGGTTCACTGACAGTCAACTGAAGAAGCCTAACTGAGTAGGGCGAGGTCTGGGGCACTGACAGCGCCAAACATTCACCTAATATTGGTTGGTTATGCCAAATTCTCTGGGGGGATTGGTCCAAAACCAACCTACATGAAAAACTCCTTGATGCGGGAAAAGACCAACAGGTAACTGAGGTATGCAAACCCCAAAACAACCTTTATTTTATTCTGGATAATATAATGACCCGCCGACCAGAGCTCATCTGGGGAGAAACTGACAATGCTCCCCAGGAAAGGGACATGCTAGGGTAAGAATTCTGAAATGAACTTTGAACGGGCAGGCACGCCTTATAAAGGCAGTGCTTTGGGGGCCTCACCTGAGTTATTGATTAGGCTCACAGCCTAATCTACAACTTGGGTGAGGCACAACCCAGCACCCAAAATGACCAAACCAAAATTTTTCTAAAAACGAATTGTCTCAGATTCAGAAAATCTGAATTCAAGCTGATATGCAACAATTGAGTTAAACTTGACCATTACTTCACCCCTCGCTAGAAAAAGACCCCTCCCCAAAGAGGGGCCCCATAGTTGAAGGCCACTACGTTGAGGGCTTTCTGGGGCGAGTTGCCTTGAGCCCCAGGAAAATTAGCCTGGATAAAATCTGGGCCCCTCGAGGAAATGACAAATGGTGAGAGCAAATCAGGACTGGGCTGCCAGAATCAGTCCACCTGGCACGAGGATGCACGCCCAGCATGTGGCTGTGTTGCGCCCTCTCCCAGGCTTCCATTAGTGGTGGTCTTCACATCCTGACTGAGAAAGAGCTTTTGCCAAGGAAACATGAGAGGGATGCACGGTTCAGTGTGGCTGAATGGCCCCAGCCCAAGACCGCATGCCTATCACTTGGCTGAGTTGCGCCCCCTCCCAAGTTCCCATTGGCGATGGTCTTTCCATCCTGACTGGGAAGGCGCTTTCACCAAGAAAATGCGAGAGGAGTGCGCGGTGCAGTGTGGTTGGACGTCCAACCCCTTTCAGGGCGGACCATCCACAGGTGAAGGAGCCCTTCTGGGGCAGGTCCCCTCAGTGCTGCCAAAATCCTGGTGGGCGGGAGGGCTCGCCAGGAAATTAAACTGACAGTCACTTCAGATCCAGGGTTGGCCATCAGTCACCAGCTCCCTTCGGTGCTGGTTCCTCAACAACTGGGACCAAGTGACCACTGAGGTCAGACCAAACTGGGGATTGGCAGCATGCAGTGCACAACGACTTCAGAATAATGTAACGGGCAGAAAAACCCCAGTTCTGACCACCATATAATTGAACAATTTTTTGGTGCACCAACAGTCAACTGAAGAAGCCTAACTGAGTAAGGAGAGGTTTGGGGCACTGACAGCACCAAACATTCACCTAATATTGGTTATACCAAATCCTCTGGGGGGATTGGTCCAAAATCAACCTACACAAAAAACTCCTCTACGAGAGAAAAGACCAACAGGTAAGTGAGGTATGCAAACCCTGAATCACATTTACTTTATTCTGGATAATAAAACGACCTTCCAACCAGAGCTCATCTGGGGAGCAACTGACAATGCTCCCCAGGAAAGTGACATGTTAGGATAAGAATTCCAAAGTGAATTTTGGAATGGGCAGGCGCGCCTTATAAGGCAGCGCTTTGGGGGCCTCACCTGAGTTATTGATTAGGCTCACAGCCTAATATACAACTTATGCGAGGCACAACCCAGCGCCCAAGATGACCAAACCAAAAATTAAACTTAAAAACGAATTGTCTCAAATTCAGAAAATCCAAAGTTGGGCCAATATGCAACAATCAAGTCTAACTCGACTGTTACAATGTCAGCACTTTGGCAGTGAAGCTGGTCCTCTAGGGTGGTCAGGCAAGTCTCAAACCCTCAATAAGTTTGCTCCAGCTGAGAGATGTGAGCATTGGTAAGCTCATCAAAAATACTCAAGTTGCCCATTTCATCCAATAGGGCATCAATGGAGACCCTAGGGTTAAGGGGGACTCCATCCATTCAGAGTTTGCATCCTTCAGCTACATTCCAAATTTGATCACGTAAAGCAGCCAAGACTGTTGTCACATCCTTCCACCAGGGGTCCTCAGGGTCAGCAGCAGTGGGAGCCAAGTGACCTGGGGGCCCAGGGGGACCACGGGGACCCTCTGGCCCTTTAGGCCCCTCACGCCCCACATGGCCTTCAAGCCCCCTAGGACCTTTAGGACATTCACCTCTAGATGGGTAGTCATGAGAGGCCAGCTCCCAATAGTGTTGATGTAGGATCTGTACCAGATCCTTGACTTGAAAAAGGCGTTGATTACAAGTTGTTGTAGGATCTGTACCAGATCCTTGACTTGAAAAAGGCGTTGATTACAAGTCGTTTTGAGGTGTTAGATAATCTGACGTAGCTCATCCTCAAGATAACTGAAAAACCCACTAACACCATTACCTGATCTCAGACTTCATTGACTAGCCATCAATTATCAATTATGGCCTCATATTTGTCATGAACGAAAGAGGAGGCTGCATTATAAAAATTTACAAGGTGGGTCTGTAGGGCCTGGGTGAGCCCCAGTTGTCGTGAGACTTCCTGATGGTGCAACTCAACCAGTTGGATTAGGTGATGGATAACAAGGTGAACAAAGTGGCGGAGGACCTGAAGCTATACCTCCTCATGCCTCATGTCGCTGACGCCCCTACCCCTATGTTGTCTGCCATTGTCCGCCAGCTAAAGTGGGCGCTGGACAAAAGTTTCCCCAAAGCTTCCTCGCCTTCTGATATGGCTTCCTAGGCTGATAACCTAGGGGCTATATTAGGATTTTTTTTAATTTATGATAATCCTTTGTCTGGCCCATTTGCAAATAAAGATGCGTGGCGGCTCCCCCTTTTGGGTTGGGCACCACTAGTGCTAAAAAACAAAGTGGTGGAGGTAACGTTTGGGGCTCAATGTGAGTTCTGCTGGCGGCAGCTGGGCTGAGCTGTAGAGGTCCCGCATAGTAGAGGGAATGGATGAGGCGTGGGAACAACCAGTGCGGGCACCCGCAGAGTAGATGCCATTTATCAGTTGTTTATGACATCGTTAAGGTTCTCATATTGAAGTTGGTACTGACTCCCATCAATAGAAGGCATGGTGAACTGGAAAGTGGCTCAAAATTTCTTATATTTCAGGTTGAGTGGCCAGTATTTCATGCTGCAAGGTATTAACCCAATGGGCAACACTTCTTGAATGACCAGCAGCTTGGTCTTCTGGGCTGCTAGTATTTTCCATAGTAATAGATGTTTTCACTTGGGACAGCTTGGAGCCCCCTGTAATGAGCACCACTCTTGTCAGCGCTACAGTTCTCTAGACTGGTGCTGAGGTCTGAGGTGGCTCAAAGCTGCTATTTTGCAGAAAAGGTCAAGGAGGAAGCGAAAGTTAGGTAAGATATCAAATAATTTATTAGGCTTAGAAGAATTTGATATTTATAGGGTGTGTTGGGACTTGGTGCCTCAGAGATTGTCAGGGCCTCATCCGTTCAGGATTTTACTGATCTTCTGGAATGGCCTCCTCATGTGCATCCTCAATGGATTGTGTCACCCACCTGACAGAATTGGTGGAAACGCCACCCCACGTGACTCAGGAATTGGGGAGGGGGTTTCTGAAGCCGATTCACCTTAGGTAGGTTTAGAAACTGATTTGGTACATCTCAATCTGGAAGTGGGGAATTCAATTCGATTGTTATCATGAATTCCAACAATGTTCAAGAAGAAGTATAACCCCTATGCCCAAAACAGGGCAAAATGACTTTAAACCTTGAACTTACCAAAGTTTGATAGGGATGAAAATGTTCACTCTTTTCCAAACTATTAGAAAAAGCAATGCGGGGAGCATCAGACCATTCAAAAGGATCAGCGCTGATTAACTCACTCAATGCCCACAGCTGTAACCTCATTATGCCCTATTTGGGTGATGATTGGTTTATATGGATGCCAAAATTGCAGTATCAAAAAAATTTGAAGGGCCTGGAAAATTAGAGGCATAAAAACAAGAGCCCCTAAATATTGAATTTAAGCAATTGAGACTATAAAGGACTTTAGATTGGTGTATCCCCCCTTTAGGTTGGGACCACCTAGTGCTAAAAAAAGATACTATAAAGGACTTTGTAGACAGATTTTTCCATGAGGCACAAATATTGCTCAGGTGCAACGCATTAGATAAGTTTGATGTTAAGATTGAAATGGAACATTCAGTTATGCCCTACCGTGAACTGCACCATGTCATGATATCTGCATTCAATGGAGAAATGGAAACCCAAAAACTTACCAATTACTTGAGAATCTGTTACCATAGTTTTGAAACTTCTAATAAGCTCAAGGACCAGCAAAAATTCTGATCTTTGGGCCCAAAAAGCAACACTCTGTCCAATCATGGGAAAATTTCTGAGCTACAAAACAAAAATTCGAGCAAAAGCAGCAAACAGGGCATATTACATACCACAAATGTGTTTGAAAGAGGCATTTTGCTATCTAATGCTACAGAAGGTCTGATAAAAAGCCTGGGGTTAACATGCTCTAGAAATCAACAGAACAGTGAGGTGGGAAAAGAGCAGTTGGAGTAGAGGCGGAATGCTCTAACTCCATCAATTTATAAGCCATTCCAACTGACCCTAGCGAACTCTTTAGGGCCAAAGATGTCACCAAAGATAACCTCCACCATATTGTGGCTAATGATGTCCTGATGATCACTAATCAGGCCTCAGAAAAAGCAACTAAACCCTTGAAAACTCCAAAGAAGCCCAAGCAGAGGCACCAAAACCTTACGCAAAACAGATTATTGATCAGGGTTTAGACCTTCAACCTGGATGTTCAACCAGCCTACCTTAGCTTAACAATGTACAAGTAGCCATTCCAATGACGATCTTATCAGATAAATTACCAGATATTTGCTCAAGCCTGAAATCACATATGGAATCAGGCAGCAGTCATATTATTCACATGATAAGTACCTCTGTAAAACTACTCTGAATATACTTATGTGGATATAGCAGTAAACAAGGTGTGGGTTGGGCCATCGTTGATAGTGGTGCTCCTATCAATATAGTCAGCACAAAGTTGGTTAAAAAGTTGAAAATTGCACCCAATGTTGCTCACTATCAGGAATATGGTACAGCTGGAGCGCATACAACTAGATTGCTGGGTGCATACAGTACCTTACCTCTCAGATATAAATCTATTGTAGTGACAGCACCTGCTGTAGTGTTGCCAAATATGAACTACAATAATCTAATTGGGACTAATTTCCTAATAAGATATGGAGTTGTTACCGATCATAAGGATGATACTCTCACACTCTTGGCCAGGATATCCCAATTTACAATAACAGGGATGGGGCAGTTGAGAAAAAGAAACTCAGCCTATTCATAAATCAGGCCTACAAAGATGGAGTAGTCCCAATTGAGTATGTCAAAGAGCGGTCAAATATAAAAGCACTACCCACCCAGATCAATGAGTCAAAGGGCATTCCACTTCAGACAAATCAGCACATTACTATACCATCTGGAGATCAATTAATCGTCCTGACAGGACTGACAATTAATACCCTGGAAGGACTTTATAGTGAAATATATCAATTATGATCTAAATATCAATTTGAGCCAAACTTTTCCCCCGGTATCATCATTCCTGGCCATGGAGAAATACACATCTTGTGTGAAAACCTGCAAGATTGGCTCATCTCCATCAAGCGACATAAAACAATTGCATTTCTGCATCTTTTCCCTACATCAAAAATCACACATTCCATGAGTTTGGAACTTTTGTCAAATTAGGGCTTCCTGATAAGGACTTACTCAGCATCATTACTGTTGTCCCTATGGCCGATTTAAGCAACCTGACCAACTCTGAGAAAAGTCAAGCTCAGGAGCTATTCTCTAAATATTGGGAAATATTTGCAAATGATGATTTCAACTTGAGATGTGCTAAAGGTGTCATCCAAAATATTGATACAGGAGATTATAAACCTTGTTCAATTATGCCCAAATATATGCTCAAAATTATCAAAAGAAGCTGTATCCAAGGAGATTAAGGAAATCCTTGATCATGGCATTTAGTGCCTTCAAAAAGTCCCTGGGCGGCACCAATTTTAATAGTGAAGAAAAAGGATGGAACCAACCGAGTAGTCATTGATTACTAGAAGTTAAACAACATCACAAAGAAGGACTTGTACCCTCTGCCATGAATTTAAGATGCCTTGGATAGGCTAGGGGCGCGAAGTTCTTTTTGTCAATTGACCTTATCATCAGGTACTGGCAAATAGATCTTCCCAAAGAGGAGCGCAAAAAATGTGCAATTATAACACAAGAGGACCTATTTCAGCTGAATAGAATGCCTCAAGGGCATTGAAATGCCCCGGCTACCTTCCAGAGGGCCATAGACACAATCCTGGGAGATTTTGAGTTGTCATGCATACTAGTGTACCTTGATGATATCAACATTTTCAGCCGCACTTTTGACGACCACCTGGAACACTTAGAGGAGGTCTTTAAAAGGCTAGCAGCTGCGAACTTAAAAATTAGCCCAGAGAGTGCCAGGTTTTCAAAGACCAGCTGGAATACCTTATATTTAGAAATTGACAAAGTAGGTCTTTGGCCCCAACCCTCTAAATTAGATGCCATCTCCAAAATGACAGCCTGAATCCAAGCATGATATCCAAGTATTCCTAGTTATGATCAGGTACTATTGCCAATTTATTGCCAACTTTGCACAACTTGGGGAGCCAATTTTCTATCTACTTAAGGATAAGGTCCCATTCAACTGGACTCCAGCTTGCCAAATTGCATTTTAACCAACTCTGATTGTCACTATTGATCGCACTTGTTCTTCATATCTAGACATTGATTGTGAATTTTTTTGTCCAAACTGACGCATCCCTAACAGCAGTGGGGGCCATATTATCTCAAATTAATGAAGATGGTGAAGAACATCCAGTTGCCTACGCTATTCAGATCTTGAATGTTCATGAGATAAATTACACAGTGTCAGAAAGAGAATGCTTAGCTGTCATATATGCTTTCAAGCAATTTCTAGTCTACCTTCATGGCACTCATTTCAAAGTTTTTACCAATCATGATTCCCTAAGATGGTTAAACAACTTAAGAGATCCTGAGGGCTGATTAGCCCGCTGGGCATTAAAGCTTCAAGCTTATGATTACACAATTGAGCTTTGAGAAAAGGCAAAACATCAAAACGCTGATTGCCTATCCTGACTAACTACCATTGCAATGCTTAGTCAGGCCACTGATGAGTTGTTTAAAAAATGATCATTGGAGAGTACCAAAATGAGCCCAAATCCATCCAAAAACTATTATCAGATTTACAAAAAAATACAACTGTCAAAAACGGGATACTTTACAAGATCATTGAGGGCAATAAGTATATTTTACCAAGACCATCGGCCCAAACAGATATCATTTTGGATTCCCATAAGGCCATAGAGCATGGCGGAAAAAAGATGAAAGAGCATCTAAAGCAATTATACTATTGGGAGTCAATGCATTTCTACATCCAAGAAACATTAGAATGCTGTGCGGAGTGTCAAGGCAAAAAACCATTTTAAAAAAGCACATTTTATCAGCTTGTTTGGCCCAAGTTCACCTGGCACACTATATCTATTGACGTTGTTGTCCACTTCCAACAAGTAATATGAAGGACAAGTACATTATTGTAGCCATCAACCACTTGACCAAATGGATCAAAGCCAAGGCTATTTGGGAATCAGGGGCGGCAACAACAGCCATGTTCATCATTGAAAACATCCTCCACAAGCATGGATGTCCTCAGGTTATTCTTACCTATAATGTAACGAATTTTACTGCCAATGTCCTTGCCAAGCTTAAATAATTAATGGGAGTACAAGGTGTGCTTTCTGCTCCCCATCATCCCAAAAATAGTGATACAGTTTAGCATGCAAATGGGACGTTGGTGAACATTATCAGAAAATTAACTTCAGCCAAAGCATCCAAATGAGGTACTTTGCTAAGTCTGGCAGTATTTGCCTATAATATCTCCTACTATTTGGCAACCAGGATGTCCCCCTTTCAAGTATTATATAGAAGACATCCAGCCCTACCAACGCTACTATAGATGGTCTTAGAAGATCCTGGTGAAAACATTTATCCTCAATACATTGAGAAACTTGCAGATACTTTAATCAAACTTCAAGCTCAGGCCTTCAACAACAGCTTTGCTGTGAAAAAGCCTGACATTAAAAGGACTTGGAAAATTGCTACAAAATGGCAAAATTTGAAGTAAGCGATGAAGTTATATTTTGCAACGCCCATGGATGGGCCAATTGCAAAATTAAGATCACTTCTGGTTAGGGCTATTCAGAATAATCGAGAAGACATCTCAGTTTATATACACAATTAAGGATATTAGGACTGGCCATATATACAACTGAGTCCATGTAAAATTCCTAAGAAAATCAATAAGATGGCTGATTAAGAAAAATAAAAAAGGAAAAAATAATAATAAAAACATAATAAAAAATAATAAAAAATAAAATAATAATAGTAATTTTAATCTATTTAATACTTTAGTTTGCACTCAAGGATGTGGAAAGGATTCAAATCCAGATTCATCAAGAATTAGGGCCAAAGTTAAGGCTATGTACTTGGCCTACTCTATCAGCAGTTTGGGCCAAAATTAACAAATTACAAAGATCAGTGAAGGCTAGTTGGGAATCTTAGGGCTTATGTTTGAGTCAAGTGGGGGGTAATGTCAGATTCTAGTAGTTGACCCAAAGATAAACCCCTTGACAACCAACAGATCAGGCTGATTATCCTTCCAAACCTCAAGATAATACTTAATTCTCAACTTAAAGCCCATTGCAAATATATGCTTGGGCCAATTTTCTCAACATCAGTTGGATTCAATCTTTTATAAAAAGCTCAGACTAAATATCCTTGCATGTTCAGGCCAATTATACATGCAACAAAACTCAGCAATTGGTCCCAGCTAATTGGGAACAATATCAACTATTCAGTGTAAGAAATCGTCTGGGGATTGACACAAAAGAAAATATCTAAAAATACCATGGGCAAATAGACAGCAGTAAATCATAGTCAATTTTCCACCTATAAGAAATTTGTATGTCAATCCTCATATTTGGCACAATAGCACTTGCACATGGACTGCCCAAATGGAGTACCTAGTGCTATTAATAGAGGCCTGCCAACATCCCAATTAGGGGTGTATCATTTACTTCATTCAATGCCAAAATTACTCAGAAGATGTATTTTGTCAGCAGTAAGATGAAACTCAAATTGAGAGGAGCATAGGAGAATTTGCACGTTCTTATTGCGATTTTTATCCCTGAAATCCTCCCAAATATGAGAGTATTTAGCCACCAATCAACCTAGCAATAGGTCATAGTTGTATCAATTCAAGGGCCAAACTGAGGTGGAGAATAATCTGCAAATATTACATGCTCAATATGTTTCCAGGAGATGCCCTAGAGGTATAAATACCAGCGCCTGGCTTAATGAATAATTATTGAATAATATGGTCTAAATAAAGATTTATTTTATTTAATCTATCTATTAGTTTTTAATTGAAGTCTCTTTTAAAAAGTGTCAACAAGCTGGAATCTCAGAATCCACAGCTTGTACCTTTTTTTGCCTCAGTAGAAGTTCCAAAATACAAAGGGAAAATTGAGCTCAAAAGTTTGACCAGAGGAGATTTGGGGTTATTTGAATACTCCTAGTGAGCTTCTGAAAGGTCAAAATACCATAAGACACAGACAAAATCAATGATCATTCAGCCAAACTTCAACCCAATTAAGTGTGCAGGATCAAATTTATCAATTGTTCAATCCTTGGATTTTAACAACCTCCACATGAACTCATGTTGGGTTTGGCCATTTACAGCGAAAACCCCATTCTACAGTTCATAGTGCTAACGGGGAAGATTGTTGGCGGGCCTTAAGCCTTTTCTACAATTCTCCCTTTCCATTAAAATAATCATCTCATGATTCCCCCTCATATGGCAATCAAATCTGCCCCTGATCACCCCTTCTGGGCGTGGGGCAAGAACGACCATGTTATTTTCCCCTTTTGCTTTAAATTGGATAATTTGAAGTGCAAGTGCCCTGCAGTTTCTTCCTCTGCCACTTCCACCACCCCTCCCTCCAGCATTAGACCAGCTGCGACCAAGCCCAAAAATCTTTGAATGAGGCGTGATACTTTCATTTCAAACCTAGGGTAAATGCTGCTTGCACAAAAGTTCAACACTCTATATCAGTGGAGGAGCTCAGCCAATATACCCAACAAGAGATGTGGGTCGCTGCACAATATATTAGAAGCATGGCCAAAGCGACCACTAACTTTAAGGATGAACTACAAAATATCTGAAGCCAATAGATGGCCATGTACAATGACATCAAAGCCCTCAAGTTCAATTGTGTTTCCTTTATTAATTATTTAGGGGACGTTTTAGGGTCTAACAATGAGCTCTACCACATTACGTGAGAGTTATGGGACGCAAACAGAGACCAAAAGGGCAAGAATATCAAGCTGTGGACTTTGATTGATGAGCTATAAAATGAGGTTACTACGCTGAAACATTTAAAGAAATTTGCATAATGGTATTGAGAAGAATGGATGACTTGGGAGTGACACATGGAGACTGATCTGAGCAATTGACATTGCCAATGTAAAGTCCAAGTCCACCACCAAGAATGAGATAGACCAATTGAAGAAGCCCACTATGAATGGAGTTGGCCCAAGCTGAGAGTGCTCAGCCCTAACAATCCATGCTGGGGGCACTAATGGCACTGCAACCTTCAACTAGACCTTCTAGCCATCCTCAAGGCCCTACTGGGGAACCCAGAAACTTTGGACCTCACGTCAGGTCTTTCTAAGCTATATTCAGACCGGCTTCCTCCAGTATGCTCTTCCAGTTTTTTTTTCAAAAATTTTAACCCCATTAACCTGCCTAAGTTCAATTAGTCTTTTAATGTGCAATTCATTCATAAAGATGTTTAAAATGATGATGATGCATGGAGCTAATGATTTGTTTAAGGCACCACAATGATCAATTGCTTAGACAATTAAAGTCAAGACTTGATCATACCTTATCTTCCAGAGTATGATGGAATTATGCTAATGTTGAGAGCGCAGTTCTATGTAAGTTGGCAGCCCCGAAAAAATGCTACTTGTGAGGCTGAGTTTATGTCCATCCAGGTTTAAAGAAATTAGACTATTTATAAGTTTTCTGATTGGTTCAACCATGAGGCCCAGTTCTTATTGGGAGCCAAGGCTTTGGTCAATTTTGATGTATATTTTGCCTTGCAAAATGCTACAAAAAAACTACCCTAAACTCCACCATTCACAGCTGCCTGTGTTGGTTAAGAAGTTGGGTACTACTTCCATGACTGAATACCTCAAGCAATGCAAGGGTACCTTTGAACCCCTGAACAATGAAGTGCACGACACTTGTTACAACCCCTGTTAAGTAACGCTAAGAGCTCTATAGGAGTCAGCTAAAATTGGCATGGAAATATGGGCCTTCAAAAACCTCTCTGAAGTTACTTTCTAGATTTGTGAGTCTAAAGGGCACTATGCTACCAGCTACCCCAAGAGACACCCCAATATCAATTGCATCGCTTCCCCTATGGACAAGGATGATCAGGGAAAAGATTTTTGACAATAGATATGGGATAATCTATTGTCAAACAATTATCTATACCACCTCAGGCGCCAGACCAAACCCAACAATGATCACTGTGACCCAAAATCAGCAAGCTGAACTTAAGAAGGAAGGACGTAGAACTATTTTCAAACCATATGCTACACAGCTTGCTGAACAAGAACATTATGGAGAGCCAGATAGAAAATGAGATACCTCCCTTAAAAGCCATCAAGTAGCCTTATCTTTCAAAGTTCTGAATACATATTTTCCAAATGTAGGGGAGAAAATCAAAACTATGTTTAATCAAATTAATGATCTTTATTTACTAACATTGAATTCAAAAGGGGGTGGAAGGCGAGTTGGTAGGGAGTATGGCTACCAACCTGAAGGTTGCGGGTTTGATTCCCACCCTTTGCACAATGATAAGGGTGCCAGACGAAGGAAGCTTTTGGCGGTTAGTAGGTACAATAACACGAAAACCTTACCCATGATGTAACCAGAAAAATCTGAGTCCCGATCTGGAGGTGAAAAAAACTTTCTATGACAGAGTTGACCCTGATCAGGTTTCATGTCAATACGTTATTTCTCTATTTTGGTAATGTCCATCCCCTGGTCAGCTTGCCTCAAATAAATAAACATTATATACAAAATTCTGATCAATTTTATTATTGCTCTTATATCAACATACTTGCAAATAAGATCCAGGTCTATTCAATTGTTGACACCTGATCACCAGTTAATGTAATTTTAAGCCACTCTGTGAAGAAGTAAAGAATTGTTCCTGACGTGGCCCATAGTCAACCATATGGGACTGCAAGCCTGGAAAGTACCATTAGTGAAAGAGCCTACAGCGCTTTGTCCAAATGAATTAAATTGATTCATTTTAGCACCCCAAAATAGTATTACCGGTCAAACCTACCATTTTGATTGGCACAAGATCTCAAATTTTATGGGACAGCCATCAGCTATGAGAAAAATAACTATCAAATTATCTGTCAGATCTTGCCCCTCCATTACTATCATAATGAGCAGGTCCCTCTATCTATTAAAAGCAATTTTATCAATGTGATTTATACTGATAGGATAATTCCCATTTGATATAAGCAGACTGGTTGTCATAGTAGGGTCCCACTCTCTGTCATCTCCAAAGTCAGGGCATTCTTTTAAGCGCTTCAATCACTTGTGAGCTGCTTCTGGGGGTGCAAAAGTTGTAAATATGGGTTTGAATCTGAACCTGACAGGTGGGCTATTGAATAAGTTTACTTCCTGTGGGAAAATATATAATTGAACCTCATATAGCACCTGGGTAAATTATGCCAAGGCACCAGAAGTCCGTGTACTACTTGATAACCTGACAGCTTGAAAAATTACTGTAACCAAGGGGCAGAAAATTACTTGCATACATTTACTACCCATGATGATGTACTACATATCAAGAGTTTTGGAGACCAATCCCAGTTTGGTCTAACAGACACAGACCTAGTGAATGTTCTCTTATAGCTCAAAATCAATTATAAAGCCTGACTGAAGAGCAAAAGGACCAAGCCTTAGCCTTACTGCAAAAATATGCACATGTATTCACTACTGGGGATTATGACCTGGGGTGCACCAAAGGTATACTGCATCACACCAACACTGGGGATTCCCAGCCCATACATTCTTTTCCCATCTAATGCAGGTAATCTAGTTAAGAAGTCATTAAGAAAGTGCTTGACAAATTTATATAACGAGGGATAATTATGCCATACAGCAGCCCCTGGGCCAGTCCTGTATTTGTTGTTAAAAAGAAAGATAGCTCCAACCAAGTTGTTATCAATTATTGTCACCTAGATAAAAAGTGCTAATAAAACTCTTATCTGCTACCACGTATAGATGATGTTCTTGATTGGCTAAGAGGTGCAAGGTACTTTATCACCCTGGGTCTCATCAGTGGCTATTAGAAAATCTATTTATTCAAGGCCAATAAGGGAAATTCGCTATTATCACTTCTCAAGGGCTGTATCAACCTAATAGCATGCTCCAAGGCTTCTGCAATGCACCAGCCACCTTCCAAAGAGCCATGTGCATTATTCTGATGGATTTGAAGATGAGTTGTGGCATATTATACTTTGATGATATCAATGTCTTTTTATGCACCTTTAACCAGAATCTGTTTCATTTGGAAGTAGTTTTCAGGAGAATAGCTAAGGCTCAATTTAAATTTTAACCCAGCAAATGTCAGTATTTTGAGACTCAGATGGAGTATTTGGGTCATATCGTTGATACCCAAGGAATACAACTGCAGCTCAGAATCTCAAGACTGTTAATCAGATGAAAGTTATGAGAACAAGTGGGATGTACAGGTATTATTAGGTATGTTGGGATAATACCGCCAGTTCATACAAAAATTCACTCAGATGGCTGAAAATCTGTTTTCACTTACTCCAAAGTGGGGTGACTTTTCTCTGGTCCCCAGAGTGTATATATGCTTTCACCAAGTTGAAGGCAACGCTAATTCCAGACCCCATGCTACATCATCCAGAATTTGAGCGACCTTTTATTATCTAATCCAATGCTTCAATGACAGCCATCAGGGCTGTGCTCTCTCAACAGGATGAACAAGGAGAGGAGTACCTGTTAGCTTTCTGTAGTTGCGCCTTTACCAAGCAGTAAAGGAATCATACAGTAACAGAATGTGTATGTTTAGCTGATATTTTGCCTGTAAACCATTCCATGTTTATATTCACAATACTACTTTTCAGGTGGTTACTGATCACTCCTCTTTGTGGTGACCGTATACCTTTAAAAAGCCTGGAAGGTCAGCTGGAATGATGGGCGTTGAAGCTCCAGGACTATGACCATGAGTCTATACATCAATCTTGGTCCTCTCATTAACTTTCTGAAAGACTTTCCTGGCTACCCATTGTGTCCATGCTGATACTGTATGCTGACTAGTATTTGAGAAAATGAAAGCCCTTAAAAATGACAAAAACCATTACTTATGCGTACTTTGTATTAATTAATGAAGACTACCAAAGTTCAGAATGGTGTTTATAAAGTTGTTAGTGACAGCAGAAGGCGACTATATCCCGCGCCTTCCAGATGAACATCAATCATTAAGCAAGCTGATCACATCGTTGGGAATGGAGGACTAGTTAGGACTTCAAAGCAGATCCAACAAAGTTACTATTGTGAATCTATGAGGTTTGACATCCAGAAACTCTTGGCGAAGTGCCATAAGTGCCAATCACAACAACCTTTCTAATCTTCACCTATCAGCTGATTAATCCCAACTTGTGTGGCACACCATCTTAATTTATGCTATTGGTCCTCTACCAGTTAGAAATTTCAGCCATTGGTATATATTTTGACAATTAAAACTTAACCAAGTTGGTGAAGCTAAGCCCTTAAGCAATATTGGAGCAGTTATCATTGTCAAGTTTGTCATGGAGCATATCATTGACAGGCATGGGTGCCCTCAGGTTATCCTGATGGACAACGCTATTAACTTCACCATAAAAATGATTGTGGAACTGAACTGGCTTATAGGGATTAGATTTTTTTGCTGCTCCATAACATATGGAGACCAATGGAACTGTTGAGAGGGTTAACATAACCCTAGAGCAGATACTGCATAAGTTTGCTGCCTCTTACCATTCTTAATAAACTCTCTACATCAATTATTCTGCTTCAGCCTATAAAATCAAATATTATAGTGATACTGGATTATCCCCTTTCCAAATTACTGTATATTCAACAGCCCACTTTATTGACCATATTATACTCCATTATAGAGGATGAAGATGGGGTCTGTCCTGAAGAATACTATGATTGACTAGTCAAGGCTCTAATCAAGATTCAGACAGAAGCTTATGTGTCTACCTTGACTAGAAAAAGTAACCAGAAAGCACCTGACGATATGCATCTAACACTTTTCCATGAGTTCAACATGGGTGATCAGGTGGCATACTGCAACTCCTACAATATATTGGAAGAGACTTCGAGATGTCAAAACTCTGGAAAGGGTCATACGTAATTTTGGAGCACTCGTCCTTTGAGGTCTATACTATCAAGAAATTTCTCAATGATAATACTTTTAAGAAATTGACGCAAAATCCTCAGACTTTACCAAAGAAGTCCAATTCTGCTAGCCTCCTCCAAAATAGAGTCTGTTCAATGAGGAAGTGTTGTCAATAGTTTGACTCACCTTTGATAATCCTCTGTCAAACGTCTTTGGTAAGAATAAAAATGAAAGCAATTGGACTGCATCTAAGATGTTTTAACAATTCCTCATGCTCTCCAAGTTCCTACTCAATCCAGAATCATCACGCGACGATTTCTGCCCTCTAAATCAACTTTTCCCCATAAATGGCATGATTATACTAATTGTACTCATTGTACGCATTGTGCCCATTATACCTTTTTTGAAAATCATAGTTCTAGTCTGGAGAAATCAATGCTTTATGCTATAGATCCCCTATAAGACCTTATCCTTATATCCTATAAAGTATCATCATTTGCCTGAATTTAACTTAGTTTGATGGAAGTCACTTTTGCAGTAGAGATTTACTATTTTGAGAAGTCAAAGGGATATAGAGTAAAATATATCATTCTGTACAATATTCTGTGAAGATTACCTCGTCGCTGAATTGTAGTGGTATGTCATGAATGATAAAGAGAATTTCCAGATGAAATTATACCTGCGCCCATAGAGTAATTTTCTCACGCTCTACTTTAGTGATATGATTTTTTATAATGGTATTGAGGCGATGGTAGTTGATCTCAACTCAATTGTTAATACCCTTCTTTTTACAATAAGTATGAAGCTGTCTCATGGACTCTTAGTTGTAAGATCATCTCACTTTTTCGAAGTTTATTAAGCTCCTCTCCAACTACTTCATCACTTGCTCTGGAACGCTAGATTGGACTCATCCTATTGGGTGCATGATCCCTAGTATCCATAAAATAATGAACATAGCCAAAATTCAAGTTGCAATTGTTTTTTGCTAAATTGTTTGATAACGCTCAACAGTCTCAACAATTTATACTTCTGTTGTTCTGTTATCCCAGAGATTGATTCTTATTGGGATCACAGCATGTGCCCTCATACCTTTGCATGGTAGTCCAAGTTCTGAAAGCCCACCAAATTTGATGTCTGATTGTAACTCAATCTTTAGATTAAGGAGTACAAAGGAAGTAACTTGGTGCTTCTTCACCTTGACTTCATGCTTTGTTAAATTTGTTAATAAACATCATTCTTATCATGTCTGGGTATAAGTATATGGGTGCTACACTCAGTTCCATTTGGGAAAAATTCCAGGGAGGCAACACTTCCCCATACAATCCTTCTAAGAGGTCCAATGTTTTAACAGTTCTCACTCCAAATTGATTTCTGGAAGTAATTGTGGTAGTTTTTTTGCCATAATGGCTTTCCTCAATTTTCATAAATAGCGTTAGGCAATGGTTAACTACAATTGCCTTTTGTGTATAACTTATTGATGCAATTATGTTGGCATAATTGACATTAACTTAGTTATAACGGCATTTTGTAAGCTTGTCCTACTAACAAAAATAAGAAACAGGATTATCTTCCCCAATATTTTCAATATATCTTCTTTGAAACCACAATATATTCCATATTTACACAGAAAAATTGTACTAACAATAATTATATAATTAGCACTAAGGAGGAGTGGTAGCATAGTGGGGTGTTCCTGCTATACTCTGGGTTGGGTTTTGATTAAAAGCAAGTTCAAAACTAGCACAGGCTAAAAAATCGGCGTGGTATATTTGTCTAAGGTCAACCCACCTTGTTTACACTTTATATAATTAGCGCTAGGCAACACAACTGATGGAGCTTACTTTTCTAAAAGGACCAAAATTCAGCAGTAGCGCATAATATGCACCTTCACTCTTAGTGATAATATGCCCTGTCATCCCATACTCCTTTGATGGTCAATGTCTAAAGAAAATTTCATGTTTTTCACTAGCTTGTCAAAAGATTATTTATTAGTGCCCCACTATCTATTGTTTCCCTAACTTCAATCTTGTTGACAATTATGACAGCATAAGTAAACTCAGTGATAAAAGGATTGTCAAAATTTACTAAATAAATATGGGATAAACTAAGGGAACTAATAGTGTAAATACGCGTACTGCCAATGCTATTACCTTTTTTAATAAACGTATCTATAGGTAATACAATAATAAAACTATTCAGGTTGGGAGTTTCACTATTGTAGTTTAGCTCATTGGTTGACAGGTTCTTCACAATTTTTTGTACATTGGGCTTAGCAGATATGTCAAACGTTTCAATGTCATCATTTTCTTTTGAGAGCAATTAGCCACGTGGATATAATTAGAGACAATATAATGCGCTTGATGGTCATCACTTTTGGATAGCTTAATCCCAGATGCTGATGCTTTACTACGTGCATCATTTCAGATCATGAGGGAGAGGATTTTGTAACACAATAGAGTGTCTGCTTCTACTGTGCGCTCCCTTTTCCTTCTGGTTATATATTATTAGGAGTCATGACATTGAAACTGCTCTTGGGAAATTTTTAAAAGGAAGTGCCCCTTCTGATTGCAGAGATAGAAAGTGACTTCAGATTTGGGTTGCAGAATTATTAAGGATCCCTGATAAGGTATCTCCTTTTAAGAAACTACATTGCCCAAGGGGGTGGAAGGAGAGTCAGTAGGGCATATGGCTACCAACCTGAAGGTTGCGGGTTCAATTCCCGCCCTTTGCACATCGATTGGGGTGCCAGCCAAAGGAAGCTATTGGAGGTTAGTAGGTACAATAATACAAAAACCTTATCCATGATGTAACCAGAAAAATTTGAGTCCCGATCTGGAGGTGGAAAAAAACTTTCTATGACAGAGTTGACCCTGCTCAGGTTTCATGTTGATACTTTCTTTCTCCATTTTGGTAATATCCATCCCCTGGTCAGCTTGCCTCAAATAAATATATAAATATAAAAACTTCATTGCCCATGTAAGGCTTAGGGTCAACGGTTGGTTTTTTGAAAGAACCTAGAATCCCTAGCTTTGCGCAGGTTTGGAGGTTGTATATCTTTGAACAACTCTGTAAATAATCATCCAATTCTTTAGATTTATTGTGGGGAAGGCCAACCATGGGATGGACACTTCCAAATATGACTCAGGGAAGACAAACTTAGTACCAGGGGAGTCACCCTAGAGAAGCGATGCTATCTCTTGTTGCCAGCGGGAACGCCACTTATGGGGAGGGGGAGGGAACGTGTGAAGGGGCCATAGCCACTATTGAGCACATGTGGAGGAAGGGGTCTGATTTGATGAACAAGACTGGGAACCAGGAGGAGACCAGCTGTCGGTGACGCGGTGGGAGGTATCCAAACATCCATGCTTGAAAGTGGTCCACCAAATGAGACTGGAATCTGTGGACAGTTTCTGGGAGGGTGGAAAGGTGGAAGGGAGGAGGCCATTGATAGAGAAAACATATCTCTTGACAGACTGAAGGGATGCGTTTGATCCTGGCCCAGCAGACGTTGAACTTCGCGCCATATCACTTTAGAGGTGGGGCACTTCTCCAGGCGATGGAATAGCGTTCCATACTGGCCACACACGACACAGGATGAGTGTGAAGCGTTAGAGCGCTCAGCTGTACGATATACCCGCCTCAGGCAGCGCCACACATGGGAGCGGACTTGAGGCTGCAACAGAGGATGGTGTGCATATTTCCAGATAGTTTTTTGGGTCTCAATGGAGTAAGGGATGTCCATCATGTACAGGTAGTCCACCCTGGATAGGACATGGGGCTGAATGGGGATCACGCCATCATGGATGGGTAGCTCCTGTACCTCTTGTGTGAACTGAGGAGAGAAGCGGCCTCTTCAGGTTGTATGTCCGCTAATACGAATTCTCCACTCTGTGCTTCGCATGGAGAGTAGGATTCGTTTGTAGTGGGTTTTAGTCCCGTGAGGACCTGTGGCCGATGTGTGTGATGCGAGGTATATCATCAGGGAGTTGGGGTTTGATGGATTGTGAGGCCCAAGGCTCAGGAGAAGTTGGAGCGGGCTTCGTGGGACCAGTGTTGGGATGGGAGTGTAGGAGCGGTGATGGCTGTGATCCAGGTGCCCAGGATCTTGGCAGCATGGGCTTTGAAGTCAAGCAGGCCCATGCCACCTTGATGATGAGGGCCAAACATGACCTCTAGCCGTACTGGTGGAGGGCGGCCTGACCAAAGCCATCCTTGCAGCAAGGCATACAGGGATTTGAAGAAGCTTGGGGAGAAGGGGATGGCGTGGGCTCTGAACCAGACTTTGGATAGGAGCATAGAGTTGGCTAGAACAACCCTGCCAGTAAGGGTAGTAGGGTGGGCTCTGAGAGAGGCGATTCGCTTTGTCACGTTGTCCAGTATACAGCACTCCATTACTGCTGACGCGTAGCCGCCTGCCTCCATCCACACGCCCAGATGGCGCACTGGTCCTATGGTAGGACGTGGCACGAAGGGGAGCACCAGTGGAGCGGTGTGTGTTGAGTTAGTAAGGCGTGGATGTGGGTGAGCAGATGGCCGGGTTGGGAACTAATTGCTGGGGCCCAGCAGTTCTGAAACTGACCAAGGAGGATGATTTCAGTTTTAGAGGCGTTCAGTGCCGCGTTGCTTACCTGGGAATATTCCTGGATGAGGGCTTAAAGCGCGCATGCATCTTTATTGTTAGACACCCCCACCATGCAGTCATCTGAAAATGCCATCATCTTGATTGGGGTTTGGCCTGGCACATGGACCACAGTGAGTTGGGCATTCACATTTCGCAGTAGTGGGTCAAGGCTGAAGTTGTATAAGAGTGGGCTGAGGGGGTCCCCTTGTTGCAAGCCCCTTTAAGGGTGGACTACTTCCGTTAGGAAGCCAGGGCCATGCACTGCCATTGTTGCAGATTCTGTAAGCAGCATCACCCAGTTGATGAAGCGGGGGGTAGGCGGAATTGATGGAGGCAGGCCCTTAGGTATTCCCAGTTTACTCTATCATAGGCCTTTTGTTGGTCCAAGAATACCAGTGCCCCAGAGGCTGTGGACTGACATGCATTAGCCACGGAGTGCACGTTATCCCAAATTGACCTTCTGGGGATGAAACTGAATTGTTCTGGGGAGATGGTGGCAGATGCTACAGTCCCTAAACGGTTAGCCATGATTTTTGTTAAAATTTTGGTGTCTGTGTTTGTTAGAGAAATGGGGCGCCAGTTGGCTAAGTCAAGCTTATCCCCATTCTTGAAGAGTGTGACAGTAAAGGCCTCATGTCCTCCTGGTAGGAGGCGCGTTTCCAACAGGCTTTGGTTAAGTGAGGCGAGCAGCAATGGGGATATATATTTGAAATATTTTTTGTAGAACTTATATGGAATGCCATCTGGGCCTGGGCATTTTTGGTTTGGTGCACTGCAAATGGCTGTCCATAATTCATTTTAGAGTAATTAAATTCATTATTTCTGGGTATCAGAAAATGGTGCGGATATGATCTTGGTTGAGAAATTTTGCCACTTCAGCCAGCTGAATTGGTTCAGCTCAGTATAACTTGGAGTAATATTTTTGTGTTTCGATTGCCACTTCAGCCAGTATGTCCACAATGGAATTATCTGATATTTGCACCTGTGTGCAGGCCACGCTCTGGCGTGGTGTGAAAATTTTTTTAAAGAAATATGTGGTGCACTTGTCACCTTTTGTGATGCGTGTGGCCCTGTATTGAACACAAACCCGATGTTTGTGTTGCCTTTTGAGTGTGTTGAGGTGGGCGGCTGCCTCCACCCACTTCCGGCCCCATGCAGGGCTGTATCCTGTAGCTGGAATATTGGACTCCAAGTGTGCCAATTCCACCAGAGCATGTGAGATAACTGCCGATGTGGCCCGTGAGCGTCTGGAGGAGAGATGGCAAGAGTGGCAGATGGTGTCCTCTTTAAAATTGCCCATGTGGAAATGGGGTCCGCGCAAAATGGTGCAACAAACAATTTTGCCAAAGTTGCCTCTTCCACCCATGTGGAAAATCCTGGTGACGTGAGCTTGGGGGGGCGGATTTTGCACTAATGTGGGGCCTTAGCAACTGTGATAGGTAGGTGGTAGGTTATCAAGACCAGTTGGTGGTCAGAGAATTCCATTTTCATTGTTTTGAAGTGGGAGATGTGGGGCTGGAATTTCGCCGGCATTAGAATAAGGTCGATGCAGGTCATGGACCTTAATTGGCTGTTGTGGACGTGGGGATGCATCATGTTTTCGAGCAGTGGGGCATGTCATGGCAGCGCATCCATCAACCCAAGGGCGGCCTTTAGAATGCAAAGTTCTACATGACCCTGTGGGGCATGGGGTGAGGGAGGCCATTGGTCCGTTGGTGAGGTTAGCCAACAGTTCATGTCACTGACTAGGAAAGAATCAGGGGGTAGTGGGAGGGATTTGACCAATGAGAAAAATTCCTGACGCTTGTGTGCACCATTTGGGGCATAGATGTTGATGATTGCATGCGCTACATCAGCCCATGAGAAGGTGACAACGAGCACTCGGCCATTTAGGAATGTTTCTGAGGATGTGAATTTGAAAAAATTATTTTTCCAAATTAGCACCCCACAGTGCTTCGACCAAAAGGATAGGGATGGGAGGAGCATTGTCTTCCAAGCTTCCTCAGAACCTCATGGACAGTGGGACTCCTGGATGGCCAGGATATCCACGGGTAAATTGTGTTGTAAAAACTCAGTTTCCTAGCCTGGGATGGGGAGGCCTTGAGTCCAGCAATATTCAACGTCCCTAGAGTGAAGGTTTCCCCCATCACACCTTAGGTGCGAGGGGGTGGGCCCCCAGGCCCACCAGCCTCTTCTATGTCCCCACGGGCTTTCACAGCAGCGTGGGTGTTAGCAGCAACGCTATTGGAGTTTTTGTTGATTTTTGTGGAAAGAGTCGCGTTGGCTTTGGCCTTCACTTTTTGTTTTCCTGACATCGGACAAATTTTTTGTGGTGCGGATGAGTTCAGTGCACCGTCAAGCGGGTCAAAAAATTTTTCAGTTGGGATAGGTCCCAAGTCGGTTTCAACCGGAGCTTGGGTGCAACGATTGGGTGAGATCAAATCTCCCATCAGATCCTCAGATTGAGTGGCCCGCTCAGCATGGGCTTCCCAATCTGATTGGATGATGGATTCCCAAGTTGCTTCCACCGCGAAGGTCTCCATGTCCTCCTAGCGTTGTGAGTGTGGGATAGTGGTGGTGGTCTTAGCCACTTCCTTGGCTGCAGCCCTATGGGCCTGCTTGGCCTTCTTCCACTCCTGTGGGGAGATAGGCTTTACCAATAGGTAGCAGCCTTGTGCTCCCCACGGGAAAGCCTCCTTGGTGCTTGCAGTTGGTTTGTAGTGCGCCTCTCCGTTGGCCATGGCTGCTGAGGGGTGCTCTTGGAATGTGACGCCCTCCTTGATGGGGCATGCGTGTGCCTTATGGCCAAACGCGTCACAGTGGGTGCAAATGGGGGGCACGCTGCCCATGGTTACCCGGAAAGGGTGGGTGGTATGCCCTTCAATATTAATAAAAGTGGAGTGTGGGATCTGGGTTAGGTCCTTCGCAATTTCCTCAGTTGGGGTCAGAACTGCGATGGCTTTGACGGTGCACAGGTGTGGCATCAGTGTGAAGCGTTGCATTTTGAAAGATTGTATTTCGCCATATATGGCGAGACCATCTTTCAGGTGTTTTTCCAAAATGTCACGTTTTACCGTAGTAGGCAAAAAGTCAAATGTGAGGAAAATTTGGTTTGATTTTGTCCATCTGGTGCATTTGGTTTTGACGACCCATTGCCCTTCGTGGAGGTCGACCACTATGCGCACTGCTGCAGCCTTGTCTGCTGCTTTTTTGCTTTTGAAGCCTAGGTTCAGCCAACCGTGTGACATGGAGTGAGGTGCAACATACACCGCAGTTGGGAAAACTTTGTGTACATTTTCACAAAATTTTTCTCATAAGGCCATTTTTTGGATGTCCAGATACACACAGACTCCAAATTCCACCGATGAAAGTGGCTGGGAGTGTGGCGTGTTGATGTACTGGTTGCATCATGCTTGCCATGCGAGTATCTCCGGGGAAATTGTGACCGCCAGTTTTTTAAGATTTTTTGTCTATTCTGCCAGATTCTCCAGGGCTTTTTTGAACATTGGAGGCCGCAGGCCTTCCACCTGCTCCTCTTACCTTGCTTTCCCAACTGCTCCCTGACATGGGTGCTGACTAATCTCCTCTGTGAGATTATCAAACTAGATTCAGTCTTGAATTGAATAGGTTGCAAAAGTGATTGCAACGAGAAAGAAAAGTCATAATCATCCAATTCTAAGGCGAACAAATTATGAACAAATGCTGGTAGTAGTGTGTTCATTAGGTTGCAATAAGGCTGCAATTCAAGCTGCAGATTAATCTTTGCATCAGGTTAATATTGGTCTTAGCACCCAAGAGGGCTTGCGCTTCATGATAAAAGCAATAGCAGACTCACCTAAGATGTGAATATATTAAAGCTGATGGTCATAAATTTATATTTTTTGCATAGCCATTCCTTCTATCCAACCAAACTTACATAATATTGCCGCCTTATCCTCAGCTTAAGTGTAATTTTATTGCCTAGATAAGGCGTCATGAGCTCAATGCTCTGTTCTTATAGGAATTCAACTATCATGGCCACTTTCTTTCAACCACTTGCCCCATGCATTGCCAACATAAATTTTTTAAAAAAGTGGTGACACTTCCTTTTTTAAAAATCAGATAATAAGAGGTCTTAAAGTTGTTGTTATCCCATAATAGTAACGGTATGTATTTGAACATAGCTATCAATATTGTGAGCTTAGCTAATTTTTTTAGGGCGTCAGGGTAATGTGACTTGATGAATCTCACTATTAATTGATTTGACATGTTAAGAAATTGTGTTCTGGGCGTCCCACTGAAAATGAGTTCTGAAAGCCGAGGCACTGCACCTCAGGGGGTTTCACCAGAAGTAGGTTAGGTGACAATTTGTTGGGCATATTCCTACAACAATTCTGGCAGGTATCAGGTCTTGTTCTAATGCCTCATTTCTATTAAGAGGAGTTATTTCCATTGTCAAATTTACTTGATCAAAGTGGCAGCATCAATCATCTGCCTTACATATTTGACGTCAATGACCTTTTCCCAGGATAAATGGCTTTGAATCTCTTATTTGAGGGCAACAATCTCTTATTTTTTGATTTGCCGCCAAGAATATCAGCTCATTTATGGCTTAAGTTTGGTCTTAGTTAAGAATTTTTATACTAATTCTCTGGACAATAAGGTTAGTACCTGCCCATTGATGGTATTACCTCCTGCCTCTGCCTCCATAACTTAGCAGCTAAGGGTTTTAATTATATTGGCTAATCTGTGTCTTTTAACCTGTTCAAACTTGAGGTCAGCATGCCAACAACTCGACTTTGCATGTGAGATAATAACTTCCCCCAAGAACTTGGGCATTAAGGTGTAAATATTGTTATTAGTACTCTAGATTTGATTTCGAGTATTACCAGTGGGTCTATTGTTATTCTCATAAATTATTTGAATTTAATGGAAGCCTCTGTTATACCTCTAACCTAGTCATCTGATATCTCTTGATCAATAAGATAACTTTGTAAATACTATACAAGTTAGCGTTGAGATCTTACACCAACTTAGTGGACCTATTAATGATCCATGTAGCCAAGTTGTTCATAGCCACTAGCTAGTGCAGACTTTCCAAAACTTGCATTTAGTCGCCCTATCAATTCTTTTCATGCCTGGCTCAAGGTTTACAAGAACTTTAATAGTTCATTCAGAGTGAAACGATGTCAGGCAATAGTTTGAGCGCAGCCCTCAAAGTTGTATATAAAATCAATTAAATATTGTGTAATAAAATTAATTAGGTTGTTTCTAGTCTGTGCAACGCTCAGTTGTTAGTGGGACAAATATCTTGCTCATAATGCGTCTTGAGTATGCTTTCTATAAAAAGGAAGTTTCACATAACTGCTGACTCTCCCTAAAGTTGAATCCTCATAAGAGTTGTCTCTTAATGTGCTTAAGTTTGTCACATGAGACAGGTTCATCCTGGAAACATTCTGGGTATATCATTCCAAATAATCTAGGTATTATCATCTTTTTGTTCCACATAGATTGTGCAATAATTTGAGATATTTGTAAATAGCCAGAACATCCTAATTGTATAATGCGGTCAGTACCATCGTCATACCAGCCATGAGCACCAATGTTAAAGACCTTGTCTACTATGAGATGTGGGTTTTTCAAAATGAGGGTTGAAATGGAGTTACTTTGCTTTTTTAAGTGGAATATCAGCTCAACAATTGTTATTCTCAGTATCTTGACTCTGGTGTATTAAATGCCTTCAATAATATACTTGTCTCAATGGCACTAAAGCAACTGCACTATGATCCTTCTGAACAAAATTAGTACCAACTTAGACCACAATAATAAAGATAAATCTGATAGAATAAAGTTTTTGATAATGGAAATAAACAATAATGTGCTCCATCTTAATTCACCTTTTTTTCCTTGCCAAATAATAGTAACTTATAGGGATACTTATGATGCCATTCTGAACATTCATCCATATCAATACCTCCTTTCACCTCCACATACCGTGGATTATGGTAATCTCTTCATATGAATCAGCACTTTGGCTTTTGCTCACTTAACTTGGGAAGACAAATTGCTGCAGAGTGTTTCTGTCAAATATATATTAGACACCAGGCGAGCTTTTTAAGGGGCATGGTAATCCTCACTAAATAAATAATTTGATTTTACCTGATGTAGCATTATTTGAAGGTTAGAACTGCACATCACCCTGCTTTCAGTATTATTATTGACAATCTTTGACATAACTTAAGTATTTTGGCCTCTGGCACAAAGCTCAACAGAAACATCAAGAAATCTCTCCATTAGCATTATCAGCAACCAAGGTATTCTTTTCTAGAAAGTATATAATTTTATAAATCCCATACTGGTCACTGGAAATCTCTTCTGTTCCTTAAATCCCATACTGGTTAAGGGAGATCTCTTCATTTAACTCAAATATAGGGGAATACATAAACTTATTATTCTGTGGTAACAAGCTTTCTTATCAATTTAAAATTAAAGTATTTTTATACTTAAGGTATAATTTTAGATATATAGTAAATATAAATTGATCATAAAGTAGGAATAGGGTATGTGATATAAATGCTTCATGAATCCCTTGTAGGTCTCATCTTGATCTTGCCTTAGTGACGGCATCCATTTGGCTTAATCCTTGTATCCAAGAGCTCTGTGTCTCGGTGGACATACCTGAATCAGGATGTTTGGTGGTATCTTGCTTAATCCACAATTCTAGGTTTTGCTGCAAACCAGTTATGGTTATTTCTTCTTCACCCAGTTTAGTAATATGCTGCTCAGGTTGAAATTTGTATGATGGCGCTTCTCTGATGCACCTCGCTTTGTGGGTTTTAATAGAATCTCAATATTGCTTGATTGGCCTTTTTGGGTAATGTTAATACTGAAGGTTTGATCACTTTCATTAGAATAACTTGGTTCAGATGGCTTCTAATTATTCTTCATCATTGGCAATTTCAGATGGAATTAGTTCATCATTAGTTAACTGTAAATTATTTTGCCCTCCATAATATTAGGAGTCAAAATTCATTGTCTTCAATGGCGCCATTGTCATCTTCATATAGTAAATGTTTTTGATCAGCAGGTAACAAAGTATTTCATGTGACATCATTTAATGGACTGGTAAGTTTCTTGGGCTGTTGTCATTTATAGAGGGGTTCATTTCCATTTGTCACCAATTTTGATCTTTTATATGTAAAATCTGTTGGTGGTTGTATACCGGCATGATTCCTGCAGAGGGTAGAAAATTATTTCCAATTATACTCATGGTAGTTTCCAAGGCACTTTCCTTCAAGACGAGACTGAGGGAAGGACCTAGGTGCTGGGCATGTACTCTATTGAATACTATATTGGTGTCATTGTCAATTTATGTAATACTAAGCTCCTCTCTTGGTCAAGATAGTTTCTGAGCCAGTTCAGATGGCTTTCAACTTCTCAGGGTGATTTAACCATACATGGTAGAATAGGACTTTTTCTCCTATACTAAACTCTGGTAAATTAGTCCATTTCTGACTTTCAAGTTGACACTTGAGGATAGTGGCTTTTATATTCTTAAATGCTTCAAGCTGATTAATTAATAACTCATAAGCTATCTATTACTGGTAACTCCCAGGTGGTAGGTTCTTGAAACCCGCAGAGATGACTGGTACCAACAAGGTGGGTAGCTCTACTTCTTGCCCATACAAACATTGAATGGAGTATGCCAATCGCCCAGTGATGGATAAATCTGTATTCTAACAGCGTGGATGACCGCAGTTGATCCCAATTCAACTTGTAGTTCAGGGCTATCTCTTTCATTAACCCTCCTAAGAATCTAATCACGCGCTCTACGCTTCCATTAGAAGTAGAGTATATGGAGAAGTGATTTTCTGTCTCAATTCAACTAGATACATAAGCTTCCTAATGACATTGGAGATAAAGTTATTGCCATTATTTGATAGCAGAATCTGAGATAATCCATGCCATGTTACCACTTGATATAAAGGAATTAAGCGGCTGATCAGGTGGTGTAAGTGTTGAAGGCTGATGCATCAACCAATTTGGTGAAGTAATTGATTGCTACAATAATAAATGTCATAAAAATCAACTTTAAGCTCTGCTCGTTGGCAGACCAACCAGTATGAAGGCTAGTTTGCCCTTGCCATTTTGCCTTAGGCTTAGGCAAACAGCGCTGGAAGGCCCCTTGGAATATCACCTGTGCCCTTTGGGGATCTTCAAGCCTAACCCCTAACCAACTAAAGAAATTATTAACTTAATTCAAATGGTAAATTAGGCAAAGGAGATATTTATTGAAAAAGAAGCGCCAGGTATTTATACTATTTACAAAAGGGCTACTGCGCCCACCACTGACCTATTGGCTTTCTGCTGGACCTTCCAAAAATTCTTCTCAGCATATACTGCGCTACTCTCTTCCCTGGTGTCTACCCTTTCACCCCATCCTTCCTAATGTCCAAATTAGTTTTGGCTCATCCTCAGCCTTTTGTTGCTGGTGAGCCATATAAATTATAATATCGAATAAACATCAAATTTTGGATTTGACCTTTTAGTTGATTATTATGTTCCAGAAACCTCTTAATCAGCTTGATTTGACTTGGGATATCTTGGCATCTCGCTGATGGCACGTTTTGGCTATTCTATTCAATATTTGGGTAATCACCTTTCTTAGGCAATAGTTGATTTAATTAATAATGAAATGCCAGAAATATCCTTGGCCGCCTCAAACTCAGGATCATCAGTTTTCATCTACATTAAATAATTAGTACAATTGTAGCATTCTTGGCATAAGTCGCCAGTACTCCAATTTAGGCAGCAAAATCATAGTTGAATGATTAATAGCAAATACATCAGCTTTGAGTGGAAATTTCCACAATGGCCGCATGAATGTCAGTTAATTACAAACACAGATTCTGCCAGCATATACTAAATTTAACTAATTGGATCATCCTCAGCTATTAGTCACCAGTGATACTTATACTAATTTGGGGCCACTAATTGGCCCCACTTGAACCTAACTTCCCAACTCGGAAGAATACTAATTTTGGCTCAACCCAATTGGGGAGTAACTAACCAGCAATCATATCACTACCACAAAATTTAGTCAATGAGCCACTCTGTAGGAATTGTTCATTTTATCCCAAGTAATGATAAATCATTAAAGGATTTCATCTGGTTAAAATTCTGACATTTCCCCCCACTTAACAAAAAGGTAATCCTCTTACTTCCTGCCTTAGCATGCAAGGCATGCGCTCAGGGCTTGCCCCTCCCCGCTACCAACAATCTCCAGAACCTAACCATGGTGGCACATCCCTGCTACCTCCTCACCCACCCATCAGCTACTCCAACACCAACCCACAGAACACCCTATAGTGAGCATACTGTTTGAAATTTGACTGTGGGCTCTGCTAGTTGGCAGTCCAACCAGAATGAAGACTGGTTGTCAATTGCATTTTTCCTTAGGCTCAGGGCCAGCAGCGCTGGCTGACCACTTGGCGTATCACCTGCTCCATTTGGTATTCTCTAGACTAACCTCCAACCAACAATATAAATTATAAACTTAATTCAAATGGTAGATTAGGCAAAGGGAGATATTTATTGAAAGGGAAGCGCCAGGTATTTATACTAATTACAAAAGGGGTACTGCGCCCACCACTGACCTATTGGCTTTCTGCTGGACCTTCCAAAAATTCTTCTCGTCATATACTGTCCTACTCTCTTCCCTGGTGTCTACCCTCTCACCCCATCCTTTCTAATGTCTGAATTAGTTTTGAATCATCCTTGGCCTTGAGTCACTGGTGAGCTATATAAGATATAATATTAAATAAACATCAAATTTGGATTTGACATTTAAGTTGTCTATTATGCGCCAGAAACCTCTTTAGTTGCATGCTTTGACTCAGAATATCTTGGCATCTTGCCAATGGCATGTTTTAACTATTTAGTCAATATTTAGGGAATCGCCTTTCTTAGGCAATAAGTGACATAAATTAAATATGAGATGCCAGAAAAATCTTGGCCATCTTGAACTAGGGATCTTCAGTTTTCACCTACATTAAAAATTATTACAATTCAAGCATCCTCAGCATAAGTTGACAGTACTCCAATTTAGGCAGCAAAATTATAGTTGGACAATTAATAGCAAATACATCAGCTTTCTGATGGAAATTTCCACAATGTCCCCATGAATGGCAGTTGGCGTCAAACACAGATTCCGCTGACATAAATTCAATTTAACTAATTGGATCATCCTCAGCTAATAGTCACCAGTGATACTTATACTAATTTGGGCCACTGATTGACCCCACTTGAACCTATTTTCCCAACTTGGCGGAATACCAATTTTGGCTCAACCCAATTGGGGAGTAACTAACCATCAATCATATCAACTACCACAAAATTCAGTCAATGAGCCATTATTTAGGGTTTGTCCATTTCATCCCAAATAATATCATTGTAGGATTCCATCTGGTTTAAATTCCAACACTTCCTCAAAATAACCAGATGGTAATCCTCTTACTTCCTGCCTCAGCATGTGAGGCATGCGCTCAGGGTTTGCATCTCTCCACTACCAACAATCTCCAGAACCTACCCAAGGTGGCATATCCCCACCACCTCCTCACTCACCCATTAGCTACTCCAACACCAACCCACAGAACCCCCTATAGTGAGCCTATTGTTTGAAAATTGACTGTGGGCTCTGCTAGTTGGCAGGCCAACCAGTATGAATACTGGTTGTCAATTGCATTTTTTCCTTAGGCGCAGGGCCAGCAGCGCTGGCTGACCCCTTGGCGTATCACCTGCTCCATTTGGTATTCTCTAGCTAACCCCTAACCAACAAAATAAATTATAAACTTAACTCAAAAGGTAGATTAGGTAAAGACAGATATATATTGAAGGGGAAGTGCCAGGTATTTATACTATTTACAAAAGGGCTACTGCGCCCACCACTGACCTATTGGCTTTCTGCTGGACCTTCCAAAAATTCTTCTCAGCATATACTGCGCTACTCTCTTCCCTGGTATTGACCCTCTCACTCTATCTTTTCCAATGTCTATATTAGTTTGGCTCATCCTTGGTCTGGAAGTTTTGAATTACACTTACAATGGGGCAGGTTGTATCTCAAAGTTACATTAGCGGATTCTCCAAAAATGCAATGAAGTAAATAAGAAAATACAGGTTAACCTCGACCTAATTTTTATTTTTGAAAAGAGGAGGTATTTATAGGCTTTTTTACAGTTTGTAATCTATCAGAGTGAATTAATCTCTGCGCAATTGAATCTTCAATCAGTAGATTGGGATCTGATTGATCATCAACTTTAATGGATTGTGATAGATTGTCACTACTTCCAATGATGTTGGGGGAATTGAGGAAAGGGATTTTTCTAGAGATATGCATATTTGGTGAAATCCCAACACTTCCCCCTCAAGATTTGATCGCGGTGGAGGATGACTTCTTAAAAACCTAGGATGAATATGATTTACCACAATACCAGTATCAGTATGAACAATCGAATATTCTAGTCCTATTCAAAATATAACTCTATAAGGACCAGATCAATTAGTTCCCAGCTTTTCAGTCCATCCACCTGGCTGAGAATGATAATACATAACATAATCTCCAATCTGATATCCAGTAAGACTGGTTTATGTTGATTGCTTCGTAGAGTCTCTTCAAGTGGTGGTTTCAATTGAATTCATTGCTTGAGCCTGGAGGCGGATAATCTCATCAGCCAAATTTCTCATAACTAAATTGGAATTTTCTGGGATGCTTTCTTCAAGGATAGTCTGAACACTAGAAGGGACTGAAGGATCCCGCCCATATATACACTTAAACGGGGACTTCTTGATAATGAGGTGATAACTTATCTGATAAGCAAACAAGGCACTCAGTAAATAAAAATTCCACCAAGTCGGATCAGTTGAGGCCATCTTCCTTAAAATTGAGACCAAGGTTCCATTAACTCGTTCAATGGCCCCATTTGTGGATGGATTATATGGGACAACAAATCGCTGAGTAGTGTTAAATAATTTTGATAACTCCTGTATAAGCTGCGAGGTGAAATTAGTCCCATTATCTGACATAAGGACCTTTGGACATCCATGTTGGGAAACAATATGCTGATATAGGAATAAGGCTGTAGTCTTAGCTGAAGGGGTAGCAATTGAAATGGCCTCAACCCATTTGGTCAAATGGTCAATGGCCATAATGATATACTGATGACCATGCGCTCCTCAAGGAAAAGGCCCTACAACATCAATGCTTAACTACTTCAAACGCCTTAGTTGGGTAAATGACTTGATGTTGATAAGTAGGGTTGGTAGTTCCATGACGTTTGCAAGTAAGACATGAGTCAAGAGTCTCCTGATTGAACTCAGTCATGTTGTTCCAATAGTATCGAGTCTTCAACCATTCTTGAGTTTTCAATAAGCCGCAATGACTGACTTGTTCATGACCTTCCATTACAGCGTGAAACCTGGAGTTGGGATGTAGGAAGGGCAACCACTTATACTTGACTTTCTTGTACAAAGCTCCATCTTGAATCATAGTATCCTTGGTAATTGATTTTGGATAGGCTCAATCCTCTTCAGTCTCTCAATCCCATAATTCCAGTCATCCAATAAGATTATACAAGCGTTCTTCTTTTTCTGGTTCCAAGGTCAGAATAGGTAGTCAGGATAACCCATCTGAATTTTGATGCTGAGCTCCTGAGCGATGAACAACTGAAAAATTGTAATTTTGCAATCGTAAAGCCCAATGGGCCAACCTCCCATCAGGATCCCTCATATTCTGCAGCCATTGTAAGGAGGAATGTTTGGTAATAACGGTGAAATGGGTACCATATAAAAAGGGCCAAAAATGCTTGATGGCCAAAATTATCACCAAACATTCCCGCTCAGTAACATTATAATTTCGTTTGGCCTTTGACAAAATTTTACTATAGAAGCAACAGGATGATCCTTATTTTCTTCATCACACTGAGATAAAATAGCCCCAATAGCGACATTGCTTGCATCCATATGTAGAAAGAAAGGCTTATTGAACTGGGGGTGAATTAGAACAGGTGCCTTCATCAAGGCGGTACGCAGAGAATTGAAAGAATTTTCTTGAGCTGATCCCCACTTGAAAGACACTTCTTTTTGCAATAGATAAGATAAGGGTTCATTCATATCAGCAAAGTTGGGAATAAATTGCCAGTAATACCCAACCATACCAAGAAAGACTTGAATATCCCGTAAAGAAAGTGGAGGAGGCATCTGTTGGATGGCTTGAACTTTGTCTGCAAGAGGTCAAATCCCTTTAACTGAAACCTGATGTCCTAAGAAGTCCATATTATTTAGAAAGAATGAGCACTTAAAGGGCTTGAGTTTTAAGGGAAGAGCCCTAAATTTGGGCTAAAAACTTCTATTAAATGGTTTAAATGCTCAGTAAAGGTTTTGGAAAACATGGTAGTGTCGTCAGGATATACCAGAACACAAGTAAGCTTTAAATCCCGCAGCATACTATCCATGGCCCTTTGGAAAGTTGCGGGGGCATTACTTAGGCCTTGAGGCATGAAAGTTAGTTCAAACAACCCCTCACTCAATATCAGGGCACACTTGGCACGATCTTCTGGAGACAGTTCAATTTTCCAATATCCACTGGCTAAGTCCATGGCCTAAAAATAGGTGGATCCAGCCAACAATATAAGAGAATCATCAATCCTAGGTAAGGGATAACAGTCCCGTCGGGTAATAGCATTCTATCCATGATAATCCATCATGACTTGATGAGAACCATCTTTCTAAACCAACAACAATGGGGATGCCCAGGGACTATTGGAGGGTTTCAATAATCCAGCCTCCAGAAATTGATTTAACTCCTTAGTAACCTGGGCTTCTTCAACTTTAGATTTATGATAGGGCTTCACACGTATAGGAAGGCGATCACCAGTTTCAACAGTGTGCACTACACCTTTCATCTTCCCAAAATGGAAGTATGCCTAGCAAAAATATCGGAATATTCATCCAATAATTGAAGCACTTGTTTCTCCTGTTCCTTAGAGAGATGTTTCCCGATAGCAGGTCCCACAGTAAGGATTTCCTAATCACTCTCCAATCCAAAGACTTGAAAACTCTTAAAGGGTTTAACATCATAGATATGAGATAAGGGTAACAGCTTGACATAAGAAATTGGGCGCTCTCAATCTACCAGTTTTGGCACATCAGTAAGGTTTGCTAGTAAGACAGATAAAGAGCCTGAATAAGAATAATCCAATATTTCAGGACAAGGCAAGAGTTCTTTGGCAGAAGGATTGACAGTGCCCTGGACTTGTAGCAAATGCCCCTTGGGAATTGAAAAGTGCAAAGAAGTATTAATGATCACATGTGATTTTGGTGGAATAACTAATTTCTCAGGAGAAAAATAGGCATTCCCTCTTCAATATCAGCCATGGTAGGAGGTAATTTTACATAAGGATCTTCAACCTGATACTGAAGTGAATAAGACCTTTTAGTTCCTTCTAGCAGACTAACTGACGTTGAGTGGAAGCATGATCATATAAAAGTAAGGGAACTCAATACCCCAAGAGTGACAACGATGAGTCAGGGTAGTTGATAATTCCATCAAATTCTCGTAAAAATTGAGTTCCCAAGAGTAGGTAATAACTCAAATTCATTGAGCACAATCGCTGGAATGGTAAAGGTTAATTTCCCAATTTTTAGAGGAAGGGATGAAAAATATCCAATAGACTGAGTACTCTGAGGGCCAGCGGTGCCATATTATTCATAATGAGAAATATTAGGGGTTAATTTGATCCATTTGACCAATTTGGAGGAGAAAACATTCACCGGAGATCCAGTATCTATGATAGCCTTAGCATTGATTTGATTTACTTGGAGATTAATTCAGGTAATGGTGCTTCCAAATTGAGAGGATAATGCCAATAAGGAGGGCAAGGAATAAGAAGAATGGTCATCATTATTACACTCAATTGAACTTTGCTGCTCTTGCTGCGCATTCAAATCATCAAGGTGAAGAAGCTTATTGGTCTTATCTCTTTTCTTTTTTTTTCATCTCCTTCCTTTTTAAAACAACGATCCTCAGTATGAAAGTAGCGATGACAGTAATTACACTGGATCGCTCTAGTGTTCTCAGGCATGGCAAAGACTTTGGGCCAACTAGGTCTAGGAGACTCATAAACTTAGGAGTTTTTGGAGAATTGAGGGGGCAACTCCTATAAGGCCTCCTTAATATCCAAAATACTTCAAAAATTCTTTTTGACACTGATCAGGTAGACTTGTATTTGCGTCCTAGTAGTAAAGGCTGACAGAACTGCGGTTATTGCATTGTTCAAGTTTAACTGACCACAGGCTACAAGAGTTTGAGCTTCCCCAATAGAACCAATGAGCAAAGTCCTTAATAAATTCATTTTGGTGGGGCTGTATACCCATAAAGGCCTGTTTTTGCTAAGATAGGGTCTGCTCACTTCCAAATTCTTTGATCAATGCTTCTTTGACTTGAGCCCAAGTAGAGCAAGTCATTAAGTGGGGAACCATAATATCTTGAGCCAATCAATTAAGTCAGTTATGCAAGTAATTCATCTTTTGGTGATCCGTGGCCTCAAATAATGCCTTTTCATACAGATATAGAAAGGCGATAATGCTGCCTTCCCCTGGGGAGTATTTGTGCTTAAATACTGGCTTGAAACTCATGGGAGCATTGGTAGTCAAAACATGAACTCCAGGTTGTTCAAATTAATTAGACACATAAGAGGCAGAATCTGAAGCTTGAGAAGATATTTGAGGGTAAGGATCAACAGCTTCCATCTGAATTTTGTTAATCCATTGATTCAGGTCTGCATGCCCTACTTTCTCATCTAGTCGGCGAGATAGCTCAAAAAGCTGTTCCTGTTGTGCATTGTACTTGAGTTCCAGAGTCTTAATTTTTGCTTGGAGCAATTCCCCTTTTGATTCACAAGCACGTAATAAGATATCAGTGTCCTTGGCCCACTTTCCCAAATTGATCAATTCATTGGACAAGGACTGCAGAGTCAAAAGGGGGTCAATTGTTACCCCATCAGGGGTTAGGTTGCATTCTTTGGCCACATTAGAGAATTGTTCACGTAAATGGGTCATCATGTTCATGAGAGAGTTAATTTGCTGATGAGATCCTGAATGACCATCAGCGCCTGGAGGTCCACGGAGCCCATCAGCTCCAGGAGGTCCACGAGGTCCTTCTAACCCGGGAGGACCCATATTTCCAGAGGTCTTTTCTACTTCATTGACCCATAACTGAATTCCTGAGTACGATTTCTCCAATTGAAACGGATGGGTTCTAATTTCTTCCTCCATTGATTGACTACGCTCAGAGAGTTAGGAAACACCCTCTCTCCATTCCTTCTGGATCTCTTGAACCTTTTATGGAAACTGTACATCAATAAAATTTGATATCCCATGATCAAACTGAATGAGCTGCTGTTGTACTTCGTTGAGGGAAGTTCAATTATTAATAATAGAATCATGATTATCTCAGCTAAACTTGGAGGCTGATTTAAAAAACTCAGAAATATGATTATTCAAGGATTGGAGTCCTTCTAGTAAATCGAGCATCCCTTGATGGTGCATTCCAACTACAGGTAGCAAGTGGATAATGTAGGATGTACAAGTTGTTGTAGATATTTTTTGGAGCCAATCCCTGGCATTTGAGAGGTTTGCAGCACTTCTTGCAATATAGAAGGTACTGCATTCAATCGAGATCAGGTAGAACATATTCCAGGGATTAGAGCCCCTTCAAGTAATTGATTGATGATATTTCGCAAGGCCTCAGGTGGAATTTGAAAGTCTGAGGCGAAACTTAAGTTAGGATTATAGAATTCCAAGTTGGCCCAAAATTTCAACGTGGAGGGTAATCTTAAGATTTGGGTTCCAATTGAAGGGACCCATCATAAAATACTGCCTTGCTCTTGATCTTGAGCCTCATCAGGCGAAAATTGAGAATCCATGGTGATAGATGTGGTTACTGGTACGTAACTCAGAGAGCCCAAGTAGTGAGCACCAGTCTGGAAGTTTTGAATTACACTTACAATGGGGAAGGTTGTATCTCAAAGTTACACTGGGCAGATTCTCCAAAAATGAAATGAAGTATAAGAAAATACAGGTTAAACTTGACCTAAATTTTATTTTTGAAAAGAGGAAATATTTATAGGCTTTTTTACGATTCATAATCTATCAGAGTATTTTAATCTCTGCGCGATTGAATCTTCAATCAGTTGATCAGGATCCAATTGATCATCAACTTTGATAGAGTGTGATAGATTGCTTGCTCCTTCCAATGATGTCAAGGGAATTGAGGAAGGGGATTTTTCGAAGATATGCAAATTCAGTGAAATCCTGACACTTGGCCTTGAGTTGCCGGTGAGCTATATAAAAATATTAAATAAACATCAAATTTTAATTTGCCCTTTGAGTTGATAATTATGCTCCAGAAACCTCTTAAGCTGCTTGATTTGACTTGGAATATCTCAGCATCTCGCCAATGGCTTGTTTTGACTCTTCTAGTCATTATTTGGTGAATCGCCTTTCTTAGGCAATAGTTGATTTAATTAGATATGAGCTGCCAGAAATAACCTCAGCTTTCTCAAACTCAAGATCATTAGTTTTCACCTACATTAAATAATTAGTACAATTGGAGCATCCTTGGCATAAGTTGCCAGTACTTAAATTTATGCAGCAAATTATTGATGGATAATTAATAGCAAATAAATCAGCTTTGACTGGAAATTTCCACAAGAGCCCCATGAATGTCAGTTGGTTACAAACACAGATTTTGCCAACATAAAAAAGTTAACTAGAGGATCATCCTTAGCTATTAGTCTTTGGTGATCCTTATACTAATTTGGGGCCACCAATTGGCCCCACTCAAACCTAACTTCCTAGGTAAACAGAATACTAATTTTGGCTCAACCTAATTGGGGAGCAACTAACCAGCGCTTATATCAAATACCACGAATTTCAGTCAATGAGACACTCCGCCAGGATTGGCATTACATCCTAAATAATAATAAATCATTGGAAGATTCCATCTGGTTAAATTCTGACAATAAACTTGGATTCATTTAAGGCAGTTGGAAATGGTCCTATCATGTCAATATAAACATTATGAAACATAGCTGTTGGAAAGATTGGCTGGAAACCAAAGCGCTTTTTAAGAAGAAGCTTGAGCGGGGTGCAATAAGTTCCAAAGCTTGGTGTACTTCATATGGTATTGACTCCCAATAGTACCTTTTTTATTAGGTATGCCAAAGTATTTTAAAATCTTCCATGGATAACGTGTTTGTGAACTTATATAGCAGTTTTCATTAAATCACTAGGTCATATGTATGGGATCCACTTGTCCTTGCTCCTTTTCTGAAAGTTTTCCATCAATATGCCAGGTATCTTTGTAACATCTTTTTAGGGCAGACTTCTTTTTGTATTCAAGGTGGGTCAACCTTGGGACAAATATACCACACTGGGAATTTTTTACTCAGCACAGGTTTTGAACTTTTATTGAACTAAACCTGCACTATAATGGAACCAGGAATTACTACTTAGGACTGTCTTCACTTCATCAATTTAGTCCTGGAATTCCTCCACTGGTAATTTGAACAGGTCATACAGGCAATTAATATTATGTGTTTGGACGTGGAAAACAGGTGTTTTGAAATTGTCCACTGGCATTGGGATGCTTACTGGCTTCTCTGTGTATTATTTTAAAACCATACCTTTATTTTGTAATGCCCATTGGGAAAGGCATTCATCTGGATCCTTAGTTGTGCAGACAGCGGAGCAACGCATAATACATCTTGACTTTAGAGTTTACTCCATATAAGTATAGTTGAAAAGTGCTTCACTGCTCTTATCATGGCCAGGCACTCTCACTCTGTGATATCATAGTTCATTTCTGCTCATATCAAAACTTTGGAGTATTAATCAATAGGGTTGTCAACACCTCTTTTATTCAAGAGGGAGTGTATTGCTCCAAGCCAAAATGCCTATGATGTCTGTTTACAGGTAAACCATTTTGTTGAAATTTAGGTAGGTTAGGATTGGTGCCTCTACCAATCTAGCGCTCAAGTATTCAAAAACCTGATTCCTTCAAGCACCATTCAAAATTGATCTACTTAGTTGACAGGTAGGTGAGCGGCGTAGCCAAGTCTGCGAAATGGAGGATAAACTGCCAATAGTGTCCCACCATCCCAAGGAATTCTTAGATGTAGCATATGCTTTGAGACTGTTCCATGACCACTATGGCTTTTTCTTTTCTCCTGAGGCTTGATTCCTTTGAGGCTGATCTCATATCTTAGGATCTCCAGCTTCCTCTTCAGGAAGTTGCACTTGCTTCGTTTCAGCTTGAGGTTAGAATCATATAGTCAGGTAAGATTCTCTCACAAGTTTTGGAGGTGCTCCCAGAAATTAATACTGAACACTGTAATATTCATATGTATGAGCGAACTTGATAACTTGAGATCCCCAAAGATTTAATTCATCTCTCTTTGGAAGGTTGCAGGCACATTGTAAAGTCAATTAAAATTCTTTTAGGTTCAAACAATCCCTGATTGCTGATCAGGGAGCACTTCTCTTGATCCTCAGGCGAAAGCTACATCTTCCAGTGGCTACTGGCCAGATCTATCGCAAAGATCTACTTCAATTCTCACAAAAGCTTAAGGGAATTTTCTATTTGAGGGAGAAGGTACAAAAGCTTTCTTGGTAAATACATTTAACTAGTGATAGTACATCACCACGTGGTGTGTTCCAGCCTTCTTACAAATTATTAACAGCGGATATGCCCTTAGGCTCTTTGAGGCTTTGATTAAGATGGCTTCAGATAGCCAATTTAATTCTTTGGTTATAAATTCTTCTTGTGGCTTATAAATAGTATACGTTTAGATTTAAAAGCGATGACAAATGCTTGTCTATCCTATAAGCCTATCCTTTGCAGAGTTCATAGTCGTTTGGTCCAGTAAAAAAGATATCTTTGACTCATCCAAGAGCTCATCTAATTCCTTTTGCATCTTTTTAGTCACAATCTCAACTTCTAATTTCTCAGAAATCTCCAACTATGTGACCTTATTTTGATGGCATCACATCATGTCAATCTGTATTGGGCGATGACCAGTTTAACTCTCTATATGGATAGACTGGGGCATTATTTCCTTCAATATAACATTTAGTTCTCTAGTATAGTTGTCATTAAAGAACTCAGTCAGATCTTTTGACTCCTGCTTTTTCTCATTCCAATTATAAATTTTGAGTATTTGGTTTATATATCTTCATACTGACTAATAAGATTCATTGTTGTTCACCATGTTTGATCTCCATGGCCTCACTAGCGCTCAGTGGTAGGCCTTCCTTTGCACTTACCATGAGAGGTAGTTGCTTAACACAATTCTCCTTAGGGGTGTAGCGGATTGGGTAGACTGGCTGATTAGTTTCCATCAAACATGTCCTCTACTTGCATGACTTTCATCTTCATCATTGTATATTAATGGAAGTGGTAGCTAAGTATGCTCATGGTACTGTCGTGAAGTCAATCTTAGCACCAAACTCCAGTAAAAACTCTTTACCAATAGGAGATTATAGTGGTCGTTGTCCAGAGCTACTGCTAGAGCCGCCAAAACCATGCACCAAAAACGTAACAGCAACGCTGAATATGCTCCTAAGGCGCGCGTAACATCAGGACCATCTATCCTGTACTTGACATCGTAATCTATATCTGGAATGAACTTAGTTCCTTTATCAACTTGGAGGACACAATATTTAAATGCGCTCTAGTAAACAGTAAAAACAAAACGCAAACCTTCTTTATCATCTAATCAACCCTATTAATTCTATTTTCAATCCAGTTTCAGTCTTTAAAAAGTCAGTGCCAACTTTTCAAAAAAGCCTCAGAGCTTTTTCCTTTGATTCGTCCTTAGTGATGTCCTCAGTATCTTGTTCAATGCTCTTAAAAATAGACATCAAAAGATGCTCTCATTCTAAAACAGCTTTGATGATCCTGGTAGGTTGGGTTGTCTACGCCATGTAGTTTTTATTTGATCCAATTCCACCCATTACATTTAATTGCAGTTGAGCAGGTACACCCACAGATTTTAGTGCCCCTTGCACATGGTATCCTGCACTGATTAAACCTCATCTGAATGATAATCTTACCATTTGGTGTGTCGATACAATTAGTTCATTGCATTAATGTCATCTTCGTTAGTGAGTGCATCCTTCTTCTCAGTGGCGTTCAATAGACAAGAGCTTAAAGGTATCTAGGCTTATAGAAACTGTTGCAGGTGAGTTCCCTATATGGATGGTTTTCTACAGGTTTTTGGGTCTTATCTCTGGGCTTTTAAATTCTTACCATAAAAGATGAAGAAAGCCTTGTTTGTTCTTCAAGGGGGTTACTATGATGACTTATATTCCATCTTATATGTTCCTTGGACGTGAAGTTAAGCCTCTATGGTGAACTTCAGCAACATCTCAGCCTTGATGGCTAAGGTCATGTGCATTTAAAGAGGAAACATTTCTAGGAAGCTCAGTAGCACCCTTTCCACAGTTACGGAGTCAAGGCTCCTGTTGTCCACAGTTACTGATCCTTGAGGTAATAACATGCAGAATATTTAGTGACTAACTCTCTTTTTATCTTCATGAGCAAGAAGTTTATTTCTTTATTTTATGGATGCCATGACCGCTTCCAAACTCTGACAGGGGTGTATTCTTTACTTCAGCCAGGTTAAACCATGTCTAAGAGTTCACTGAGAATCTCTTAAGCCTCACAACTCATTCACTTGTATTTGGTGAGAATTCTGGTAATCACTTGTGCCATACACACTGTTTTTGTACATCTGCAGAATACCTGCGATACTTCCCTCGTCAGGTGTATACATCATCTTGAATTAGGGCTTAAAGTTTGGATCATGTATAATAGGTTCAGCAAAATCATGCATGTCAGCACAGAAGTCAATTGATAAGCCAAGATAGATAACTTTAGTACAGGTAGCTGCTCAAGAAGAGGTAGGGTCTGGTTGAGGTATAGCCCACAGTTGAGCTTTCATTTTATCAAGACTCTTGTCAAAGGTGTACAGCATGGAATTATACTTATCTAAACGCACTTTATAATCATTCAAGTTGCAAATGATCACTTTATTTTGTTCTCAAGGAATAACAGTTTGTATCCAATCTCTTTAATGGTGGCTTCACTACTCTTTACAGCTGAAGTTCCACCCACAATTGGTGTGGTAGCAGCGTGGGATCTTCTAGCAGTCTCTTTGACATGCTCAAGTTGTTTCATAAATCTGCTAATTTATGTTCCAAAAACTAATGCCTTGAATGGATGGTTTCTCCTCTCTTGCCAGGAGTCTAGAGGATACCACCGTAATATGCCTCCATATCCTTAACGGAACTCTATTCTTGAGGAATCTCATGCTCTTAGCTTTGATCTGTAGGTATTTTCCTGTAGTGAGCACCACAGTCAGAACGTAAGCCTTTGATCTCTACACTTGGGTGGTTATATTGCTGCAGAGGGGTTCTGTTAAACACAGATTAGACACCAGGCGACCTTATGAAGGGTCATGGTAATTTTAACAGAGTAATTAATCTTCTTATGCTACCTGATTTAACATTGGTTGCTTATTGGAACTTGTTGAGATTCTGATATGACTAGACAATAAGTCCTTAAGGCTATTGCAGATTGGTGAAAATCCTCTGACTAGAATGATTAATTACGAGTATTAGAGCGCCTTGAAATGAGGCGATATTGGAATATGACAGATTATTATAAGATCGCCTACAAATAAGGTGATAAGGCAATGTTGACATTTGCTAAATATTATTTAGATCGCCTTAAACTAAGTATAGAGAATTTGAGAATACCATCCCAAAACCAATGAGGCTATGGCAGAACTGAATAGTCTAAGCCAAGGGAACGGTATTGTATGAAGTTGCTGATATATAAGTGAGATGGGGCGATTGAAAGAGAAGGTTGTTAGTAGTTTTGAGAGAGCAGAACAGCGATTAACCGCTTTATTTATTAAATAAGTAAAAGTGTCAGAAAAACATATTGCTGTCTATTTATCATATTTTCAAAAGTGTTTGGAGGGCCAACGATCCTCACATTGTCCATCCATTGTTTGGTGGGTTTGACCTGTGTGACCCTTATGGCGTATCCTAACAGTATTGCTAAAATTTATAACAGAACTTCTCTAAGCC
>JAKSZP010002708.1:0-225361 GCA_022478985.1 Massospora cicadina
TGGGCAGTACTCCCTCAGCCTCAACCAGGTCCTTTAAAGCACCTATGCGGGAATTACCCCCTTTTATAGGCGTGGCTGGTGTCCCCCAAGGCGCAAAAGATTTCGCAAATGGAGATTGGCTGAAGTTCTTAAATCCTCTACCTCATGGGTACATTTTAGCCAATAGTAATTCCCCTGCTATTGTTCAGCCAAAATGAAGCAAGTATTTTGAGCTTTGATAGGCTGCTTTAAAATATATCCTAATTTGGATGGTAACAAGATTTACCAAATTTACTAGTAAATTACTCTAACCCTCGATACTGTTTAAATATGGATTGGTCAGATATCAAGGGGATCACTTTTTCTTTCTTACCCACTTTAAAAAAATAAAGACTCTAAAAAACCCAAGTTTTTTACTAGTGTAATGTTATTAAATATATCAAAATTTTTGTGGGATCCAGTGGCGTTAGCACCAGCGAGCACATAAAAGCTGAATTCCTACACACCCATTGTTTACATCCTAAAAATGGTTTTCCTATTTTATAAAAATATAAATGTCAGGACTAAGGTAGGTCTGAAGGTGGGTCCTTCAAAGCGTGCGAGGTGGACAGGCGAGAGGAGGACTTAACCTTTGTAATAAGTTCATAGGTTCTAATAGTTAACAGTTAGGGACTTAACCTAGGAAGGTTCAGAGGTTCAATAGTTAATAGTTAGGGACTTAAACACACTGGTTCAAGGTCCCAAAACAAATAGTGAACTTTAAAAAGAGTCTAATTAAAGGTAGAAGTGTAAAAGTTTTTTATTAGGTAAATAACCAGTACCTTAAAAAGGGCTAAGAAGAGAAAAGATAAGATAAGGGATATAAGGAATGATTGGCATATTCCCTGGTGGAATTTGGACTAGATTAGGAAATATTTTTCTTTTTCCTTTATAAGATAAAGGGAAGTAGGAAATAGGTAAAGATACTTATAATATAAAGCGAAGGTAGAGATAAGGTTGTATAAGTTGAAATAGGGATTCCTAGTTGAATAAAGTTTATCAGCCTGGATTATTGATTAATGGAGCAATTTGATTATAATTTATCTCAAGTTCGTCCAATATTAACTGAATTTGGACGATGCTAAGTAAATTAAAGCCAATAATGATTTTGGGCTCTAAGCCCAATAAAGCATCAATTGGTAGATTGATAAATTTAAATATATGTTGAGATTGCCCAAAATAAATAATAAGTTGGAAGCCCCAAGTTGAGGCTTCATTTAAGCTATTGAGAATCCAAACATTAAATAAAATGGCAGTTGAAGCTGCTGCAGCTCCTGCCAACACCCTACTCCGCCAGCAACTCCATGGGAATGGAACCCCTGTACAAGTGTTTTCCAATCCCCAAATTCACACATGATTTTGAGGAAGAGACAAAATATAAGATCGAGGAGCTGGCTTTTGGTGAGAGCCACTCCTGCATTGATGCAGAAAAAACCTCTCTTTTTGACCCTAATTACCCTGACACCCACCAGCGCATCAAGTCATTTACTTGTGTGCCTGCTCTAATCACTTTGCGGAGCATCAACTTGCTCTATACGTTGAGGTGATAGTCACTGATGGCCTCAAAATTGAAAGAAACCCACAACTATACCTCCTTATGCCCTATGTTGCTGATACTCCCACCCCAATGCTGTCCTCCATGGTCCACCAGCTAAAGCGGGCGCTGGAAAAAAGTTTCCCCAAAGCTTCCTCCCCTTCTGATATGGCTTCCTAGGCTTTTAGCTGAGGTGCCATATTAGGAAAGTTTTTTTTATTTCTGATAATGACTTTTTTGGCCCAATTGCAAATAAAGATGCGTGGCGGCTCCCCCTTTTTGGGTTGGGCACCACTAGTGCTAAAAATATTCCTGTGATACTATTCCTATCATGATAAATGTGTATTCCTGCGTCCAACAATTTAGTTAACCAACCAACCTTAAAGCAACACCTTTAAGTCCCCTACTAAAAACAAATATGTCTTTTGAGAATAAAGTGTCTTTTCCTTTTTGTATTGTTTTGAGAAAACAGTGAAGATGGCTACTGATCATCAAATACTTAATCATCTAACCAACTGCCTCATCTGATTTTCTCAAGATATTTTAGTCCTGCACTTAATTTAGTTGATGCACATGGGATAATGCTAAGACTGCTCTACTCAGAGAGTTCAGGAGCTATTTAACCTTGGCAAAACAAAAACAGGCTTGCATAAAGGATTATTCTTAATTGAGTAGATCTATAAAAGTGTTTTCCTAAAAGTTATATCTTGATGCTCAGACTTTAATTGTGGGGAATCAACTCACCTGGGATGATGCTATCACACCTGTTTTATCTGCATTCCAAAACATGTCCAATTTCATTTTTACATTAAGGCGGTTAAGCATAACCTTAAATCGTTACTGTACATTAGGGAAGCTCTTATGAAGATTTCTCAAAATCTCTTTAAACGAGTGAAACTTATTACCTACTTCTAATGCTCAGCCCCAACTTCTAGCTGTGACGCCTCCTGAATATCTTACTTTGAGAAAGTACTGCATCTATTTTTTTAGTACTAGAAAAGTACAGCATCTATTGTAAGCGCCAATTACACTGTTGATAGCTGTTTCCATTGCTATCAAAATGATGCAGCAAAAGATTGGACATCTTAGAGAAAGAGGCTCCCTCTGCTAAAAATTTTTGAGCGCATCACATTTATCAGTTTTAAGCCTAATACTTCTGGCTGTTTTGTATTAGCCGCCTCAGGTATAGTCAATGTACCTCCTTCTATACAAGGCGATAAATATTTAAATCTTTCATATTCTTATATAGGACAATTTTAAAAACAATTTTTTACAGTCAGATCCACTTACAAAAACCAGACTTTAACTGAAAACTTTAATCCAATATCAAAGGCCCTGAGCTTTTCCTAAGAAAAATCTCATCTAACCTCACTGTAAGTATCCTCTGACTGTCTTCTAACAGTTAATCACCAGTTTGGATCTTCTTTTGTATAAGTAGAAGTGATAGTCCACAAAGTTATAGTTCTGGTCATAGTTGGCACTGAAACCCAGTTAACTTTATATCTCCTGATTTAGTTAAAAATCAAAGTGTCTCCTTATTTGATCCATGAGGATGAATATGGAACAGCGGGAGCTTAGCCCACTAAAGTTATTGGAGAATACTCAGTATTACTTTTAGATTTGAGAAGCTTCCAATAACTGCTCTTGTTATAGCCTTAGATAACATTAGTTAGGTAAACTAATCAGAGTCCAATAATTGGGAGAATTTATCTGTTATCATTCATAATTAACTATACCTCTCTCACTCTCTTTTTGCTCGTTATAACTTTCTGAGAAAATTTTATGGAGAAAAGAAGCAAATCTTGATCGTCCACATAGTTTTGTTCCTATGTCCTCAGATTCCCCACTAACTTCCCCAGTGTGGGACAGCAGTGAAACTCCCCCACCATTTTCCATCCAACAGGAAAATGCGCTTAGACTTATCTTGCCCAGTCATACCAAACCTTGGGACGATTTGTTCCTCTCAAGGATCTCAATGCTGACCTCGCTCATACCCAAGCGGCGCCTCAATGCCCCCTGGTGCTCCCCTGGAGCAACATGCATTTTAGCTTTTAGGGTCAATTATGGGAAACCTTTCCATTACCATGACCAAGCCTGTTATCAAAATGGCTCAGGCAGTGATGAAACCCGCCGGTTTTATTAACTTCCGCCCCTATAAGGGGTATTTTGATCTCAGCTTCACCTGTGAGCCTGACGCCACCACTGTGGCAACGATGCCCCTGGCTTTCCAGGGTACCTCTATCCCCACAATTTAGACCCAGCTCCCAGAGGATACCACTTCGGTGGTCCAGTTTGCTGGTTTGCCCACCCACCTCCCCCTGAGGTTTTCCACCAGGAGCTGATGGACGGTTTGGCAGCCTATGGCTCCAACCCCACCTTACAATTTGTGGTCCCAAATGGGGCCACACGCCTCGCTGGGCCTCAGGGATATATGCCATGATCAGACCTGAATTTAATAAAATTACCTTTTTGATTCACACCATCATCCCCTTGCCCCTGACCATCTGTTCTGGGCCTGCGTCAAGGGATGGCAGATGATTTGTCCATCCTGTTTCTAGTTGGACCACTCAAAATGTAATTGTCCATCCTTAGCTTCTTCTGATGGCTCTGATTTTTTGTCCGCCGCTTCCAATCTGCCACCCACCCCACGCCAGCTTCATTATTGGGTATGATCCTACCTTCCCCTCCCTCAAAGCCTGTTGCTGCAGCCTCACCCACAACCACCAATCAGACTCCTCCTCGCCCCAGTGCCACAAATGCTCCCTCCAATCAAGCACCAGATTGGACCCCATTTCTCCCATGTATCCTCCAATGAACCAATCAAACCTCAGGCATATGCTGACTCCCCAATTCAATTCAACAAAAATCCTTGGGATCCATTGGCTGTTATTGATGAGTCTGGGAATATTATTGAAGACCACACAATCCAACTTGAGCAGTTTGTGTATGCTGACCATGACTCTGTGCTACCCCCTCATTTATACACCCCCAGAAAAATGCCAAAATGTTCTGTGGCAACCACCAGCTGGATGTTGAAGCAACGGCTAAGCCAGATCATTGTCCTATCCGCAAAGCTGCTGCCAAATCAGTGTCGATGCTTGCAGGAGGAATCCCTTCTCCCATTATTTCCTCCACCGCCAATATGCTCCAAAAGAAGATGTTGATCAAATCTCACAAAGCCGCCAATGACGCCATCCAGCACTTGGCAGTGGTAGTGCAGAATCCTAAATCCAAGATTACCTGCACCAATATTGCCACGTTTGTAAATCTCCCCAACGCATGCATGAAAGCTAAAACAGCTTTAATTAGTTGCATCATATCTCTTATATTCAACCACTGTTTTTTTGCCACCCCAATCATCAGAAATTTCTCTCCACATCCCGCTGACGCTCTGACGCCCCTGCTCTCCACCGTAGCCCATGCCCTGCTTTGGGGTGAAGCAGAGGCCAATGATGAGCCCCCTGATCCCCCCTCCCCTTCCGCCATGATGGGATAAGTGGTTCTCACTGTCCCACCTGGTTGGTTGTATTCACACTTTGTGTGTCATCTGCTTGTTTTGGGAAGCTCATTTATTTTGTTTTCTGAGGATTTATTTGTTAGCTTTTCAAGTTTTGGTAATGTCCATCCCCTGGTCAGCTTACCTCAGTTAAATAATAACTATACTTCTCTCTTCTGGGATATTACATAACACTGCTATTAAATCTCCAGGTAAAAAAGGGGGCTCTAATAAGAGTTCATGCCTAATTGAGTATCCTACTCTATATGTCAGATAGAATAAAAAATCTAATGTAAGAAAAATTAGCTTTTCCACAACAATGTTGTTTCTAAGGATGAAATATCACTCTAAACCCTCATTCCCTTATTATACTTTCACGTTTTCAAGTCATGGTGAAGCCCAAGTTAAAATTCAGATTCCTCATAGTCATGTTCTTACTAATATGGAAAAACCAATCCTTCTTTTAAGGAAGCTATGACCTGTCCAAGAGCCTAGATCCTGTCTATGAAAAATATATATCTGTTTTATTAGGTAAGTTAACAAATAAGACTCTTTTTATCCCATGGCGTGCTGCCATCAATTATGTCAATCTCTGTCCTATTGCACAATCATGGATGCAAACTGTTTTGCTTTTTACAAGATTTATGTAAGACTCGCCTACCACAATTTCCCTAGTTTAAAGTAAAATATGGAACACCCTTAATCTCAATCAATACAAGATGTATAAGCCCTAATAGAAGAATACAAAGATAGCTTTTCTAAGGACCTGGCGATTAAGGGAAAATCTCTGGATATACTAATTAAGTTGAAACTAAAATAAAACCCTTTTAACGCTCAAGCTTATTGTAAGTTCAAGGTAGAGGAGGCACAATCAACTCTTGAGTTAAAAATATTAGTAGAGCCCAAACTACTTGTACCATCTAAAGGCCCTCAAGCTTCCACACTGATATAGTTCAAAAGAAAGGATGGATTCCATTGGGCTTTAATGTACTATTGCTTCCTAGATTCCATCACTTGAGATTATTATTACCCCTTTCCTCATATACGATTCTTTACATTTAATGTCTGGATCAAAGTATCTTTTGGCAAAGATCTCGCCAGTGGCTACTGAGAGATTGAGCTATCCCCTAAGTATTTTGGAAAGTATTCTTCTATCTCTAGAAATGGGCTCTCTGAACCTACACAGATTATACAGGGGCTATGAAATGCCCCTGCTACCTTTCAAAGAGCAATGTATGGTCTACTAAGAGACTTAAAACGATCCTGTGTTTTAGTATACCTCAACAACATAACCTTCTTTCTCATGGACTTTCACTACACATTTATCTTACCTTAGGGATGTCTTTTAGTGATTATGACAAAATTCACTAAAGTCATTTAAATGTTCTAACTTCAAAATTCAATGACATTTTCTAGGTTATAATGTAAGTCTATTTATTGGTTTGAGTCAAGCTGACCAGGGGATGGACATTACTGAAATAAAGAAATGAAGTATTGGCATGAAACCAAGCAGGATCAACTCCATCAAAGTAAGTTTTTACCTCCAGAATGAGATTCATATTTTTCTGGTTACGTCATGGGTAAGGCTTTTGTGTTATTAGACCTACTAACCACCTATAGCTTCCTTCAGATGGCACCCCAATCAATGTGCGGTGGGCAGAAATTGAACATGCGACCTTTAGGTTGGTAGCCATACGCCCTACCAACTCACCTTACACCATCGCTATAATGTAAGTCAAGAAGGATTCTCCCAATATATAACAAAGTCACAGCTATCTCTTAAATGCCACCGCCTAAGCACCTTCAAGATGTTCAGGTTTTTCTAGGAATGGCTAGAAATTAATGACAATTCACTCTCTATTTTAGAAATACATCTGAGCCCACAACCTTCTTATTAAATTTGAGAATTTTTTTCAGTGTGGAGAACAGCAACGATCCTTTGAGATATTATGCGTAACTCATACTCACTCCCCCATAGTTATACACTCCATATTAGATAAACCTTTTTTATCTTCACTGATGGTAGCAATATCTCTATAGAAGCCATACTATCCCAACATAATAAAAATTTATTTTAATTTTCATTTCCTATTATAGCAAAACATTATCCAAAGCTTAACGCAATTATAGTGTAACAGAAGGTTAGTGCCTGGATGTCTTAATGGCCATCAAACATTTCCACCCCATTTATATGGGGCCCACTTACCTATAATTACTGATCATTCATTTTTGCGATGGCTCCAGAAAATGAAAGATCCCAACAGCTTTTGGCCTAGTAGCTTTAAAGCTCCATTGTTATGCTTTCTCTAAAGTCCACCCCCAAGGCAATTTATTTTAACGCGAAATGTCTGTCCAGATTACCTATTCTACTCTAAATAAAACTTGGTAAGACTGACTCTACAATCTCTTAAGCCATACTAACCTTTAGAAAATAAGCAAATCTTAATTCAAAAAATGTTAGAAAAAGGTTGGCAAACATTCATATCTGGGATGGCCATCTGTATAAGCTAGTATCATCCTAATGGTTACCCTATATTTATCCCACTGAGCAAATGATACTATCTTAGAAGGGCACCTGCAAGTCAGCCAGGGGTTAATTTGTAAAACATATAAATGTCTCAAGTCCCAATGCTACTAGGAAAAGATGTTCCCTTTGATCCATAATGCACTAGAGTCGTTCTTAGTATGTAAAAGCCAAGATGGACCTACTCCTTACCCCAACATCAAGTGGTTTTTCCAAATAATCCTTTCTATACGGTTTATTGACGTTGTAAGCCCTTTATAATAAGAATCTAATGGCCATCAATTCCTCATAATGGCTTTTAAAATATCACTAAATAGAATGAGGCTATATCAATTTCTTCAGCTTTGGCCAAGACTGCTGTTTCCTTTCTATATAATTGTACCACCCAACATGGATGTACTAACATAAACCTCTTGTACAATGAACAAAGCTTTGTTCATCATTGGTGATAGAATTAAACAAATTAATGGTATCCACTCAAGTGTTTACCACCACCTATCATCTTGAAACTAATGGGATGGTAGAGCAAGTCAACATTAATTTAATTCCAACACTTTGGAAAATGGTTTAAACTGACCCTCTACATTGGCCACATCTTACCCAGAGCTATTCAAGCTTACCAAATCAGCCACCTTGTATTATCAAAAATACCACTTTCCAAGCTTTGTATGGAAGGAATTTTCCAAAAGCTTTCTAAAATACAAATTCTGTTAGACAAGACCTTGATCAAATTTCCCTGAAATTACTGTAATGGCTATTGTTAATAATATATGGCTTTAGGCTCTGGAATTAATTAATTTGTCTACTGCCACCACTAGTGAAACCAACCTGTTCAATGACAAACATGTTCCCCTACATACTTACCAGCCAGGTGCTTTAGTGATTTCTACCATCAATGGCCAGGTGGAAGAGACAACAGATTAGCCTCCAATTGGGCAGGAACTTACAAGTTCATTTTTAAAATATGAATGAAAATTTAATTGTCAAAGTTGATCAGATACTATGTTGAATTAATTACATAGCCAATAATTATGACACTTTACTCCCCTACACCAAGATCTAGAAGGGGTGCGTTGTTGCGCTTTCAGCCCCATCTGCAGATTTGATCACCTCTAATGACAAAACTCAACCCTGATATAAAAAGATCACTTCTGATTTCAGGGTTTGAACCTGATCCAAATTATTGACTCTCACTACTTTCAGGGGCGCAAACCTGATCTAAACAATCAAATATCTCTACTTTGACACAATTTTAGTATGCCTCAGAAATCCAAAAGAAGACGTTAAATATAAATCTTGTATCAGAAGTTCTTGGGGATTTTACCTATGTTATTGGTACTTAATTCTCCTTAGATATCACTACCTGGAATAAAATGGGATGCGTTTTTTATCCTTAAATATTTTTGACTGTCACTATTAAATAGCATAATTCAAGGATAATCATCAATTAAGGAGATATTCCCTTAATTTTATATTTAAAATATTTATATTAAATCTTTACACTTGGGCCTTTGGTAGCCCTGAAAATTATATTGGATGGTTGTAATACAATTGTCCCCACCCTGACACCCTCCTTGTCAGGTTCACTCTGTAGTATTAGAACAAGTTTTATCAATGCAGCCCAAAAATAGCACATATTAAGCATCCTTTGTATACTATCTTATGCAGAAAGAGAGCTTGAGCTGGAAGAGAAGAGGTATACATCAGATATAAAATAAATTAAAAAATTAAGGATAAGCAGGTAACTGGACCACATCGTCATTAGTTTGTTGAAGCAAACTTGAAGAACCCTGAAGTTCTACAAAACTACCTACAATACTGTAAGGTTTTCTTTCTCAGGTTTGTCTAGAAAACAACATACTTGAATTGTGTTTGCAATTGTATAAGCTTCAACAAGGTAATGACTAATTGGAGTCTTCTATAACAAACTCATAAATACAAAGTACCAACTTTGACTTTATGATACATAAGTATGTTTATTGATGTAGTAAAGGTTGCCCGTGCCATAGTACAATGACTTCTTGGCTCATCAACAACTATTATATACTTACAATAATGTAGTAAAAATACTTTGCTTATGAGGCGTAAACTTGAGCATCTGCCCATGAGATTGCGCTCAGCAAGGTGTGTGAAAATTACTAAAGATTTCACATCATGGTTACAACATCACAAGGAGCCTTGCCCAGAACTATACTCAAAGAAGGGGAAGGAGTTAAACTTACCCTTAAAGAAAATAAACTCCAGATTCAATATATACATTGTTGTTTCCATCTAGTACTAAAAAATATATATATATTGTTGCTTTTCTTTCTCGTAACAATCACTTTAGTTACTACGATTCAATTTGAACAGCAAATTTGGATAATCACACACAGGAAAGATGGGCGACTTTAATAACAAAAATAATACAACATGGGCGAGCGTCGCGGCAAGTGGTGCACTTAACGGTGCAACTAAGGGCAAGAAACGCCCTGGAGGGGGACCAGGAACCCAAGACATAAAAATTACAAACTCAGACACCATCTGGGTTTATGGTATTTACTATAAAGCACGTGAAATACATGTTCATTCAATTCAACCAACCTTTGTCAAAGATGGAACATGGGATCAGACTCTTCCTTGGGGATGAGTCACCGACCCTGTGGGAGAAAACATGTGAGGCACAGCCCTCACTTTTCCCTCACGCGGTATATGTAGCCACCAACAACATGGGCTGTGGCTGGATCAATATTGGTCTCAAAAAAGCCAATGAAGGAGATGCCGCAGCAAAAATCTGCGTGGAAATTGCCCTCCCTGAGGGCAAAAAATTGTGCGCACTGCGTGCACCAGATGGAGCAAAGTGAAAACTTTGATTATTTTGTTTGAATCACTCCCTACCAACCTTCTTCATAAGGTAATTGAGGAGGAGCTCCGCAAAGGGCTCATAGCCTACAGAGAAATTATGCAACTCAAATCACTCAATTTCGCTTGATGCCAACCCTGTGCACAGGCAAAGCTATCGCCATGATCAACCCATTCCCCAAAGTGGAAGATGAATTATCAAGAATTCCCTGCGCAGCAGAATTTTACTTTGCAGATGGGGGCCAGTCAGCTACATTATGAGTTACACTGGAATGTGCACCGCCTATATGCAACCACTGCAGTTCATTGGGACACAAGGAACATGCATGCCCTGTGAAGGAAGGCTTAATGGAAGCAGACTACTGTGAGGAAGCCATGGACGAAGATAATGAAAACTTCGCCAAAATGACTGATGGCCACCACCCATTCTGCTGAGGTGAAGATGGAATATACTCCATCGTGGACCCAGTTACAAGTAAACATCATAAAGCGGCACAAAAATCCCGCAAAGAGAGCAGCGGCTGAAGCGGCGGCACATGCGGAATCCGCCATTAACCACGGACAAATTCAGGAGGATATTTCAGATATTCACCAAACCAACCAAACAGAACAATATGCCCAGGTCAAAAATTCTCACAGTAACCAGACTGAGTCACAAAGCGTCATCAGTCATGCACATACTGAGGAACAATGCAACCGCAATTTGGGTGAAAATGCGGTGCACAATGCAACAAAGTTGAACCCCAAAAATCTAAAATCCAATCAACAACCCGCATCAAATCAACATGAGACCTGTGCAGGAAAAGTTGACGCAAATGCAAAAAACCGCAATTCCCTTAAATCATTGGGTCAGATCAAGGGAACCAACAATGGCAGTGAAAGAGTTGAAGTACAGATGCGGAGCATGGCCAAAATGAGCCGTGGTTGGATAGGACCAGAGGGTCCTCCCAACCGCTCCAGAGGTGCCACGGGCACCTCAGTGTCAATAGGGGATGTTAAATATCGCAGGATCCAGGGCTCACACGCCCCAAGCCAAAAAGCTGGCATGACTGCGAAAACCTCTTGTAGACATCTTGGCCATCCAAGAAACCCATTGCCTACAAGGGGAAGAAAAATCCTGGTCAACCAGGGTCGCACCATCACAATCAGTATGGACTTCTCACTGTGGGGTGATAGTACAAAACAACAAAAAATTTAAATTACAAATTCATCATCACACTTGCATGGTCGAGTCCTGGTAGCAACAATCACATGCCAAGATGAAATAATTTCGTTAGCATGTATCTACGCACTGTGCACTGCAACTGAGAGAAAAAAAATTTTGAAAAATTTCTAACCTCACCCTCCCACCAGATATCATCATGTTAGGCGATTTCAACTGCAGGGATAGCCCCAATACAGATCAATGGCCTAATCCCAGGTGATACCCACCTGGACACATTGAATATCGCACAATGAAGGCATCTCTTGGCTTACAGGATGCTCTTCCTCCCAATTCACCAATCCTTCCCCATATGAAAAGACCCAACATACGTGAGGGACTGCTCATATCAATTAGTCGTATTGAACACATCCTCATTTCAAAATCCCACCACTCAAAAATCTCCAAATTTACAACAAAAAAGATCAATATTTTTGATCACCGATTAGTTATGGTGCAGTTAGCGCCAACCCAATCCCACACACAGGTGTCACCTTGGAGAAAGCTTCACCCAGAAAATATAAGATTGCCTGAGATATCTGACTGGGTTGAAAACAAGGCTACAAACCCAGAATTCACAGACCCATTCACTTCAGATCCCATCGGAACATGGGAAAATTTCAAAGAAGATTTAATCAACAAAACCTGACATATTGCATCATGCAAGTACACCGCGGACACAGCCACAATCAAGCGTACCTTGGCAGAACTAGACCACCTGGAAATAAATACTCTGAGATCTGGCTATAGCCCTAATTGGGGACGCAGATGGGCAGAAATTCCAGCCCAACTTAACAATCTCATTTTTGAACACCAACACAGAATCAAAGTATTGAACAAAAGAAAGTTCATAAAGGAAGGCGAAACCTGTTCAACATACTTTTTCTGCCAATTCCACTCCCGCGGAAACCAGCCCACGTGCACACAGGTCCATAATGCCAATGGCACCATGGCAACTGACCCTGAGGAGGTCAAGGAGGAAGTACACCACTATTACACCAAATTATATTGCGATATGCCAACAGATCAGAAAAAATTAAAGAATTTATTCAAACTGCCAAGATACAAAGTACACCACCAAATTACAATATACTATCCCTTATCACATAGGAGGAGCTTTAAGAAACAATTCGCGGTGTACCACGTAGGAAATGCCCAGGGCCTGATGGGATACCCTACGAATTTTACAAAAAAATTCAACAAATTGCCCCCTCCTATTGGCGTCTATGAACCAGTGCTTGCTGGAAACACGCCTCTTACCTGGTGGCCATAAATCCTACGTTATAACCTTGTATAAAAAGGGTGACAAGTTGGACCTGGCCAACTGGCGCCCAATTGCACTCTCCAACACTGACACAAAAATTCTAACAAAAATTCTAGCAGCTAGATTAGGCGCAATTGCATCTGACGCCCTATCACCCAACCAGTTTGGGTTTATACCAGGGCGTTAAATCTGGAACAGCATACACCCTGTTGCAAACATTTTCCAATACAAAGCAACTGATGCCCTGGTCTTCTTGGATCAGGAAAAGGCGTATGACCGTGTTAGCTGGCCATACCTAAAAGAATGTCTACATGCCTTCAAACTCCCACCAAGATTCATAAAATGGGTGATGCTCCTAACAGAATCTGCAACCATGGCTGTATGCGGCCCTGGATTCCTAAAAAACAATATCAAACCACACAGGGCTCAAACTAGGGGACCCCTTCAGCCCACTGCTATACAATTTCAGCTTTGACCCGCTCCTCCGAGTACTGACTCACGTCTCATGGGTATAACCTCACAAGGACAACCAACAGTCAAGATACTGGCCTTTGCAGATGACTGCGTAGCAGGTATAGCAAACAATGAAGATGCCCAACAGCTGGAACACACTCTAGAGGAATACTCCAAGGTGAGCAATGCATTGCTCAACAAAAGCAAGACAGAAATCATCCTCTTAGGCAAATACACAAACAATTGGGCCACAACATCAGAACCTCACACCAACAATTGAAGAAAAAACCCAATTATTTTATCTTCTGCAACACCTCCCACCACCACTCCTGTCCAACACCTTGGAATCTGGCTAGAATCAGGGGGATATGCTAATGAGACAATGAAAAGTAACCTGTTACAACAGGTACTCAAACGCATCGCCTCCCTCAAGGGAATAACCCCAGGACTAACAGGACGAGTTACAGTTGCTAACTCGCTCATCCTCCCAATACTGTGGTACCAGGCCCATGCGATAGCCTTCTCACCTACCTTTATAACCTCAATTCGCTCGCTCATCCAGGACTGGCTGTGGCCCAGATCCCATCCTCCCATATGGATGGAAACACATTTTTGGCCCACGCTCAAGAGGAGGCATGGTACTAATAGATTTTGAGAGCCACGCCAATCGCATCCTAGGTACCTGGATAAAGGAAATCCTTGCTCCAGACCTCCCGCAACAACATTGGTCCTGAGCAGCAAGGACTAACTTTGCACAGGCGCTCAAATTAACCAACCCACATAGTCCACCCAGACTACTTTCATACCTTGCCAAGCACCCTACTGCAACGGGTCCACATGGAACCTCCCCTCATTTCAAACATATCCTCTGAACTATCCGCCGTATGGGATGGACCATAGAGAACATGGGTAATATACAGGGAAGGGGACGACCCAGCCCCCAATTCAAATTAAGAAACCCAGAAAATCACCCCCAGAGGGATATGCTCGCAACAACCCCAAGCATAGCTAGGATAGAATACCTAGATATGCTGGACATTCCCTATGATATAAACACACAGAAAGCAATGTGGAAAATGACACACCACTCACTCCTACAACCAAGGATAAGAGCAAACGCCTGGCGCTGTTTGAGAAGGACCTATAGGATGGCGGACCGCTCCAACCCCTTACAAAACATGTGCAGTATGTGGAGGGGAGGGATCCCTACATCACCGCCTAGAAACATGCCCCCCAACCAAAGCTATATGGCAGGAAGTCGCACGCCTGCTCAAGATTCAAAAAGAACAGGAATTCTCGCTATCAAAGAGTATCTTTGCGCTCCAGATCAAGTCACCAATTCCATCTACCCTCCACTCCCTAATAATACCCATTGCAATGTGGACAATACACACAATTGCATTAGATGCGTCTAAGGGCATGGTCCCAACCATTCATGGGATTATTAACAGATTCCATGTCCACTTACTGGAGCACTTCCAAGCCTGGCTCTATGGATATATGAGACCAAGACAAAAAGCGCTCAAAAATCATGGTTCCCACCCTGGTTCCTCCACACAGACCCTTTCCTTCACACCTGCTCCATAGCAGGGAAACCCCCTCGGAGTAGTGCACCAACCCCCCATACCTGGAAGTCCCTCTGGCAACAGGGGTAACTTGAGTACCCTGGGGTGCCCAATTTTTATATTTCTTAGTTATTCTTATAGTTTCACATATATTCGGTAATGTCTGTCCCCTGGTCAGCTTACCTCAGTTAAATAAATATATATATTGTTTAAACTGTGTAGAAAACTGGCATTTAGATGTTTCAAAATATTCTTCTACAACAGTCATAAAAAATATGATTAGGATACAAACATCCACGGTACTAGCAAGTATTTAAAGTGGTAGTAAAATATCATCTTAACCATATGCTAATATTTATATACATCTATCTAATAAAGGCCAGGGTATATCAATCTAAGCTTTATTTGACACTAAAGCCATGGCCAATTTATATTTTATGGTCTTTTCAATTCATTAAAGGGTTACTATACAAAAAAAGAAAATATAAGATAGCAGATGGAACAACTCTGTATGTTAAAAAGTTAACTATCACTTCAGGGTTGATATCAAAAAATAAGCTCTAACCAAAGTTCTATATTAATGAAACAAATTTTTTTCCTGTTGTACTAGGATTCCCTTTGTGTAAATAAGCACGTTGCAGTATAAATTTATATTTTGATACTGTTAGCTTTTAAAAAGGAAGAGTTTTAAGTTCAGTAAAAATATAGGCAGATATGGAATTATTTATTTGTCCTAGGCTACGCATCAATGAGCAAGATACCAATCAAAGGAAAATTATCAACAAATTACTAAAGAAGCTATAAGATTACTAAGATCTATTTAGTGAAGTGACCTGTAGCATATTATCCTCACGCCTGAACTGCAATATGAATTTTGGCCTAATGCTATGGAAAATCCCAATTGGGAAAATATTACCCTTACAAATCACCAATAAGGAGTTTTTTTAAAATAGTATCTTAAGGATAACTTAGACAATGGATACATGAGAAGGTTAAACTCAACTTTCCCTCTTCAATTTTCTATATCAATAAATGGTATGGAGGCCTTATACCTTGTGTAGATTACACTATTCTGAAACTCTCTATTATGAAAACAAATACCCTGTCCCATCAGCTTAACAAAACAAAAAATGGTATTACAGGGACTCAAATTTTACAAACTTGAAATTTGAAATGCATATAATAAAAGTCAATTCTTCAAAGAGTTTTAAATAGAAGACTTCTGTTAGGGCTCCTTTTGTAATTTATGGATAACTGGTAATGACTTTTAGACTATGTAGCGCCCTGGAAGCCTTTCAAGCTTTAATAAAAGAAGTCATGTTCCTGTTACTAGATGACTTTGTAGTTGTCTACTTAGTAGACATTCTTGTTTATTTTAAGGACATTGGAACTCATTTAAAACATGCAGATGTTATAAAGATATTGAGAAAGCACAATATATAAGCCAAAAAGAAAAATGTGAGTTTTTTGCATGATGTAACAATTGATGATCCTACATGGATTTTTAATGTTGGGACTTAGTGAATCTGCTACAACAACGGTTGTAATCCCAAATTTTCTGACTTGATTTATGTCGGAAAATCCACTAATAATTCCAAATCTCACACTTATTCTCCTATTTTGGGTCTAATGATTTACCCTCTAAGTTCAATGATTCCTCATCCAATTTAGGAGATTTTTCATTGTCTAAAACAGAATCCACTTCCCAAGGTTCCATAAAAAAATCAAAACCTTTGATAATCAGAACATGTCTGATAAGAGCTATTCTTATAAACAAGGACATCTCCGATCATCTGTTAATGATAAAGATCTTTCCTCATCAATGCCACGTCGATCATTTTGAAAATTTACTAAATCACACCCTATAAATATTCCTAATTTTAAATATTAAAGTATCTCGAATATAGATCTGTTTTAATTCAACCTAATAAGTTGAAATTAAATTTTCATTCCTTAGCGAGAAATCTCCCTAAGATGACGCTAGACCTTAAATTTAATAAAATCGACGCCTTCGGAGTACCTGAACTCAGATTTCAGTGTGAAATCCAACAATTTAGTTGTTAAGTTGATAAATTTTAAAATTATTATGATGAATTTTTATATTTCTGGGGTGTCATGATAAATTTAGATTCCCTCAATCCACTGGCAAATAGATGTCAGGATGTTAGCATTTGTTAAGCTTTTCTATCACCCTATTTTTTTATTAATTTGCATAGCTCTTGCTGGGCTAGTATTTATCAGGTGAGGATGTGTTCCCCCTTTTTTCCCCTTAGACAAACTAAATTATTTTATTCAAACTTTGAATAAAGCTCATTCTCTTATAACAGTGTCTTTATATTTTTATTTATTTAAGTTTATGATATTTGAGAACCCAATGTGGCAGGGTCAGGAGGGAGAGCTAATGTTTCATAACGCTGGGAGGGCAGTTGCACAACACAAGCGAGTCATAATGAAGAAAGTACTGAAGGACCACAGGACTGATGTGTGAGTATCTGGAATCCTTCACAAAAGGGGACCTTAGGCCGTTGAGATCCAGGGTAGGTTTGAAGCCCCAAGTGGCGCAGCCCTATGAATCCCAACAGATGGTAGAGGCAAGCAGCATATTGAACATCTGCTGAAGCTTAACCAGAAAAAGATACTTTCTGTATCATTATCACTCAGCATGTGATATCCAAAAACCTGAACACAGCATAACTTGAACTTAACGTTGATTTCACAAATTTTGCAATCCGCTACATCAGGGCTCTGCCAGTGTGCCAGGCCAAATAGTATGAGGACTGCTGACCCTTAATGTTTCTCCTTCATAGGCGTACCAACTCCCTACAAGTCCACGTCCAGCCCACCAACTCAGCAGAACAACAACTTTGCTTTAGCATTATTAGCCCCTTTTGGGAGTTACCAATGGTCCTCGGCCCTCTTCCTGGGTGGCCTGACCCCTTGCTACTTATCCCTCATGACCAATCGCTAGCCCCTCTTAGGTGTGCACTCACAAGTCCTTCACCCATCCTGGGGGACATGGCTCCCATGCTACACCATCTTCATGGCTGAAGGCCATCAGCCCATCACTGTTGGTAACTGGTTAGCCAGGTTCCCATTGGGGGTTCTTTGTAGGGCTAAGGTATGGGAGCTGGAAGTGTCAGCCACTCCAGGAGAGTCACCCCACACCTGCCTTGGGGATCTCCTGTCCCATCTTCTACCACCAAGTTGCTTTCACTACTTCAATAATAATAAGATGTCTGAAAGAGAGATCTTTATTAGGTGAGAACTACAATTATTTATACTAGTCTACTTCACCTATTCAAAACCCATCAGAATTCTGTGCCAGGTCCTCATCCAATCATTATCCTCCCATAATACTTATTTTCTCCTAATTCACTCTTCTTGAACACCAAATATTTTATTTAACTGAGGCAAGCCGACCAGGGGATGGGCATTACCGAGTATGTGTGGAAAATGAAGATAGATAAAATTGGGCACCCCAGGGATACTCAAGTTACCCCTATTGCCAGTGGGACTTCCAGGTATGGGGGTTGGTGTGCTACTCCAAGGGGGTTTCCCCCACTATGGAGCAGGTGTGAAGGAAGGGGTCTGTGTGGGAGGAACCAGAGTGGGAACCACGAATCTATGAGCGCCTGTTGCCTTGGCCTCATATATCCATAGAGCCAGGCTTGGAAGTGCTCCAGTAAGTGGACATGGAGCCTGTTGATAACCCCATGAATGGTTGGGACCATGCCCCTGAACGCATCTAAGGCAATTGTTTGGATTGTTCACATTGCAATGGGTATCATTAGAGATTGGAGGGTAGCTGGGATTGGTGACTTGATCTGGAGCGCGAGGAGGCTCTTTGATATAGAAAATTCCTGCTCCTTTAGGAGCTTAAGCAAGCGCGCGACTTCCTGCCATATGGCTTTGGTTGGGGGGCATGTTTCTAGGCGGTGATGTAGGGAGCCCTCCCCTCCACATACTGCGCAGGTTGCGTGGAGGGAATTGGAGCAGTCCGCCATCCTATAGGTCCTTCTCAGACAGCGCCAGGCGTTGGCTCTTACCCTCATCTGTAGGAGTGGGTGGTGCGTCATTATCCACACTGTCTTCTGTTTGGTTAAATCGTAGGGGATGTCCAACGCGTCTAGGTATTTGATTCTAGCAATGGTTGGGGTCATAGCAAGCATGTATCTCTGGGGGTGGTTTTATGGATTCTTAATTTAGAGTGGGGGCTGGGTTGTCCCCTTCCCTGCACAGTGCCAGTGTTCTCTACAGTCCATCCCATGCGTCAGATGGTTTGGAGGATATTTTTGAAGTGAGGGGGTTCCACGCAGGCCCGTTCCGGTAGGGTGTTTAGCAAGGTATGATAGTAGTCTGGGTGGGCTATGTGGATTGGTTAATTTGAGCGCCTGTGAGAAGTTAATTCTCGCTGCCCTGGACCAGTGTTGTTGCGGGAGGTATGGGACAAGGACTTCCTTTATCCAGTTGCTAGGATGCAGTTGGCGTGGCTCTCAAATTCTATTAGTCCCATGCCTCCACTTGAGCGTGGGCCAAAAATGTGTTTCCATCCATATGGGAGGATGGGATCCGGGCCACAGCCAGTCCTGGATGAGCGCGCGGATTGATGTTATAAAGGTGGGTGAGAAGGCGATTGCGTGGGCAGGGTACCATAGTTTTGGGAGGATGAGTGAGTTACCAACTGCTACTCACCCCGTTATTCCTGAGGATCTTCCCTTAAGGGAGGCGACGCGTTTGGATACCCGATGTAGTAGGTTGCTTTCCTATGTTTCTTTGGCATATCCCCCTGATTCCAGCCATATCCCAAGGTGGCGGACAGGAGTGGTGGTTGGAGGTGATGCAAAGGGTAAGATGAGTGGGTATTCCTTTGTATGGGGGTATGAGGTTCTGGTGTTGTAGCCCAGTTGTTAGTGTACTTGCCTAAGAGGATGATTTCTGTTTTCCTTTTGTTGAGCAATGCGTTGCCCACCATGGAGTATTCCTCTAGGGTGCTTTCCAGCTGTCAGGAATCATTGTTGTTAGCTATACCTGCCACGCAGTTATCTGTGAAGGCCAGTATCTTGACTGTTGGCTGGCCTTGTGCAGTTATGCTTTGAGGCGTGAGTCAATTACGTGGAGGAGTGGATTAAAACTGAAATTATACAGTATTGGGCTGAGGGGGTCCCCTTGTTTGAGACCTCTGTGTGGTGTGATCTTGTTAGTTAAGAAGCCAGGGCAGCATACAGCTGTGGTTGCAGATTCTGTGAGGAGCATCGCCCAGTTTATGAATTCAGGTGGGAGTTTTAAGGTGTAGGCATTCCTTTAGGTATGACCAGCTAACGCGGTCATATGCCTTTTCCTGGTCTAAGAAGACTAGGGCTCCAGTTGCTTTGGACTGACATATGTTTGCAACAGGGTGTATGTTGTTCCAGATTGAGCGCCTGGTATAAACCCAAACTGGTTGGGTGATAGGACGTCAGGCAATTGCGCCTAATCTGGCTGCTAAAACTTTTGTTAGAATTTTTATGCCAGTATTAGATAGTGCTATTGGATGACAGTTGGCTAGGTCCAATCTGTCACCCTTTTTATATAAGGTTATGACATATGATTCATGGCCACCAGGTAAGAGGCGTGTTTCCAGCAAGCACTGGTTTTTAGACGCCAATAGGAGGGGGCAATTTGTTGAAAATATTTTTTTGTAAAATTTGTAGGGTATCCCATCAGGCCCTGAGCATTTCCTATGTGGTGCACCGCGGATTTTATCCCAAAGCTCCTCCCATGTAATTAGATTTAGAATATTGTAGTTTGGTGGTGTGCTTTGTATTACGGCAGTTTGTATAAATTTTGTGATTTTTTGTGGGTCTCTCAGTTTATTGCAGTATAATTTGGTGTAATAGCGGTGTACTTCCACCTTGACCTCCTCAGGGTCAGTTGCCATGGTGCCGTTGGTCTTGTGGACCTGTGTGCATGCAAGCTGGTTGCTGCGGTAGTGGAATTGGCGGAAGAAATATGTCAAACATGTTTCTCCTTCCTTTATGAACTTACCTTTGTTTGATACTTTGATTCTGTGTTGGTGCTCGAAGATGAGGGTGTTTAATCAGGCGGATATTTCCGCCCATTTGCGTCCTCAGTTGGGGCTATAACCGGATCTTGGGGTATTAAGCTTAAGGTGGTCCATTTCCACCAAGGTACGCCTGATTGTGGCTGTATTGGCGGTGTACTTACGTGATGCAATATGTCAGGTTTTGTTGATTAGTTCCTTTTTGAAATTTGCCCATGTTGCAATGGGATCCAAAGTGAATGGGGCTGTAAATTCTTGGTTAATGGCCTCATGTTCAACCCATTCAGTTATTTTGGTAATTTTATGTTTTCTGGGTGTATTTTCTCTAAGGTGACCACCTGTGCGTGAGTTTGGGTTGGCAATAACTGCACCATAACAAGTCGGTGGTCAGAAAAATTGATTTTTTTGTTGTAAATTTGAAAAATCTTGAGCGTTGGGCAATGCGGGATGAGGATGTGATTGATGCGGCTCATTGATATGAGTGTTCCCTCACATATGTTGGGCCGTGTCATGTGGGGAAGGAGTGGTGATCCAGGGGGAGGGCATCCTGTAGGCCAAGGGATTCCTTCATTGTGCGGAATTTAATGTGTCCCAGTGGGTATCCCCTGGGGTTTGGCCATTGGTCCATGTCAGGGTTATCCCAGCAGTTAAAGTCACCCAACAGGATGGTATCTGGTGGGAGGATGAGTTTTGAAACGGTTTCAAGAAATTGTTTTCTCTCAGCTGTGGTGCACAGTGCATAGATGCATGCTATCGAGATTGATTCCTCTTGGCGTGTGAATGTTGCTATCAGGACATGGCCATGAAGGTATGATGAGGAGTTTGTAATTTTTAATTTTTTGTTATTCTGGATAATCACCCCACAGTGAGACATCCATACTGATTGTGATGGTGAGACCCTGGCTGACCAGGATCCTTCTTCCCCTTGTAGACAGTGGGTTTCTTAGATGGCCAAGATGTCTATAAGGGGTTTTTGCAGGAAGTCCAGTTTTTTGTCTTTGGACATTTGAGCCCTGGCTCCCGCGATGTTTAGCATTCCTATTGACACTGAGGTGCCCGCGGCGCCTCAGGAGCAGTTGGGAGGGCCCTCTGGCCCTAACCCACCATGGCTCATTTTGGCCATGCTCCGCATCTGTACTCCAACTCTCATAGTGACAATATCAGTTCCCTCAATCTGACTTGATTTTTTGTGGGAATTGCAGTTTTTGGAATTTGCATTATCTTTTCCTGCTCTTATCTCATGATGGTTCAATGCGGGGTGCTTATTGGGTCCTGTGTTTTGGGGTTCAAATTTGGAGAATTGTGCACGGCATTTTCGCCCCTATTGCGGTTGAATTGTTCCTCATTGTGTGCATGATTGATGTTGCTTGGTGACTCAGTCGAGTTACTGTGAAAATTTTCAACCTGGGCATATTGTTCTGATTGGTTGGCTTGGTGAATATCTGAAATATACTCTTGAATTTGTCCAGGGTTGATGGATGATTCCACATGCACTGCCGCCTTGGACGCTGCCCGCTTGCAGGCTTTTTGTGCCATTTTGCATTGTTTATGTGTAACTGGGTCCACGATGGAGTAAAGTCCATCTTCACCCCAGCGGAATGGGTGGTGACCATTTGTCATTCTGGTGAAGTTTTCATTACTTTTGTCCATGGCTTCCTCACAGTAGTCTGCTTCCATTAAGCCTTCCTTCACAGGGCATGCATGTTCCTTGTGTCCCAATGAACTGCAGTGGTTGCATATAGGCGGTGCACATTCCAGTGTAACTCAGAATGCAGATGACTGTCCCCCATCCACAAAGTAAAACTCTGCTGTGTGGGGACTTCTTGATAATTCATCTTCCACTTTGGGGAATGGGTTGATCATGGCGATATCTTTGCCTGAGCACAGGGTTGGCATCAGGCGAAATTGTGTGATTTAAGTTGCATAATTTCTCTGTAGGCTATGAGCCCTTTGCGGAGCTCCTCCTCAGTTACCTTATGAGGAAGGTTTGTAGGGAGCAAGTCAAATGAGATGAACAAAGTTTTCACTTTGTTCCATCTGGTGTGCAGTGCGCACTAATTTTTTGCCCTCAGGAAGGGCAATTTTGACGCAGACTTTTGCTGCAGCCTCCACGTCTTTGGCTGTTTCAAAACCAATAATGATCTAGCTGCAACCCATGTTGTTGTTGGTGACATATACTGCGTGGGGGAAAAGGGAGGCCTGTGGCTCACATGTTTCTCCCACAGGGTCGGGGACTCATCCCCAAGGAAGATATGGAGCCCGTGATCCACCTTTGAAAGGGGTTGGTTACATTGGATATACATGTATTGATCTTGTTTTATAGTAAACACCATAAACCTGGATGGTGTCTGAGTTTGTGTTTTCTTGGCGGCTTGGGTTCCTGGTCCTCCTCCAGGGTGTTTCTTGCCCTTGGGTTCACCATTTTGCGCACCTCTTGATGTGACGCTCTCCCAGGTTGTATTAGATTTATTATAAAAATTGCCCATCTCTCCTGTGTGATAATCAAAAAATGCTGTTCAAGTTGAATCGTAGTAACTAAAGTGATTGTTATAGAAAAAGCTCCTTGAACGCCAAATATTTAATTTAATTTATTGCGGGGAAGGCCAACCATGGGACGGACACTTCTGAATATGACTCAGGAAAGACAAACTTAGTACCAGGGGAGGCACCCCAGAGAAGCGATGCTATCTCTTGTTGCCAGCGGGAACGCCACTTATGGGGAGGGGGAGGGGACGTGTGAAGGGGCCGTAGCCACTATTGAGCACATGTGGAGGAAGGGGTCTGATTTGATGAACCAGACTGGGAACCAGGAGGAGACCAGCTGTCAGCGACGCGGTGGGAGGTATCCAAACATCCATGCTTGGAAGTGGTCCACCAAATGAGACTGGAATCTGTGGACAGTTTCTGGGAGGGTGGGGGTGGAGCCTGCGATGGCATCTAAGACAATCGTGTGGATGGTCCACATGGTGATTGCAACCACCAGAGCATGGAGGGAGGGTGGAAGGGAGGAGGCCATTGATAGAGCAAACATATCTCTTGACAGACTGAAGGGATGCATTTGATCCTGGCTGTAACAAATGGAAATCATCCAAAAGGATGAATTTCCAAACGTTACATTCTGATTGGTTAGTTTGGTTAATTCAAACTGAACCAATCAGAATTGTTGGGCATGGTGGAGTGGGTGGTCAGACTCAGAGGGCTGGGCTGAGCTGCTCCGACCATCCTTAAGCTCAGCAGGCTTAAGGAATGAATTGGAGAGGCTCCTCAGAAGCAACTTTATAAAAGTTGAACCTGACCTTCTCAAATTCCAAGTTGGAATTCTAAGTCTTGGCCTTGGTCCCCTCCGGTTCAGTTTTTTATTATTTTTAAAATAAAAATAAAGTTCTTTCGAGGTGTCACGCCTCGCTTACCTGATATTTTTGGGTTTGGGTTTGTGATAGGGGACCTCGTATTAGTGACAGTCCAGCCTCATCACTCCATTTGCCACCGCGTGGGCATTTCTGAGATTTGATGAGAAAAGGTTCGCCTCGCCTGTGCCTAAGTCTGTCTGGTTAGGTTGCCCGCCTGGAATGCCGCCGCGTGGGCATTTCCAGGATGAAACAGATGGGGTCTGGGATCCCTGCCCATGACATTATTCTAACTTCATTTTGCTTCTGGTTGGAGGTGGTCCTGTCCCTCAGAGGATTTCTGTTTTGTCCCAGCTGTTGAGGAAACTGGCGCTGGGCCAACCCAGCGACCGATGGCTAGCCCTGCAATGTCAGTGAAATTAGAGGGTCTGCCAAATTTCGGGTTCCCGCCTATTCCAGCAGCCATGTCCGAGGGCATCTGTTCCCAGCAGGTTCCCTCAACCCCTGAAAGTCCCAAAAGGGGAGGATATTCGCCCCAGCACCAGCGCCATGGGGTCAACCCCACTGCCAGCAGGACTGAGGAAAGCGCCTTCCCAGTCAGGATGGGAAGGCCATTCTCAGGCCTGACAGTGCAAAGGGGATGTCCCATGGCCAGTACTGTTTCGCGCCTTCTGGGGCTATCGTTGGGAAAAGCGCCTTCCCAGTTGGGATGGGAAGGCCATTCCTAGTGGTAGCCTCCAGGAGGTGGTGATTTGGCCAGGTGTTGGGTATGAATGTTCTTACCTGTTGGGGCTTACTCCAACAGCCCAGCTTCCAGTTTCCGTCCCCCCATTTCCCCTCAAGAGGATCCTTCTTGGGGCTTGAGGTGACTCGCTCCAGCAAGACCTCTCACCGACGATTTCCTCCTAAAATGGCAGCTCTCTGCCCCCAGAGGGCCGTTTTAGTGGGGGTGATGTAACAAACAAAAACCATCTGAAAGGATGAATTTTGAATCTTACATTACGATTGGTTCATTTGATTAATTCAAATTGAACTAATCGGAATTGTTGGGTATGGTGAAGTGGGTGGTTGGACTCGGAGGGCTGGGCTGAGCTGTTCCGACCATTCCTTAAGCTCAGCAGGCTTAAGGAATGAATCAGAGAGGCTCCTTGGAAGCGACTTTATAAAAGTCAAACCTGACCTTCTCAAATTCCAAGTTGGAATTCTAAGTCTTGGCCTTGGTCCCCTCCGGTTCAGTTTTTTATTATTTTTAAAATAAAAATAAAGTTCTTTTGAGGTGTCACGCCTCGCTTACCTGGTATTTTCAGGTTTGGGTTTATGATAGGGGACCTCGTAATAGTGACAGTCCAGCCTCATCACTCCGTTTGCTGCCGCATGGGCATTTCCAAGATTTGATGAGAAAAGGTTCGCCTCGCCTGTGCCTAAGTCTGTTTGGTTAGGTTGCCCGCCTGGAATGCCGCTGCGTGGGCATTTCCAGGATGAAACAGATGAGGTCTGGTATCCCTGCCCGTGACACTGGCCCAGCAGACGTTGAACTTCACGCCATATCACTTCAGAGGTGGGGCACTTCTCCAGGCGGTGGAACAGCGTTCCATACTGGCCACACACGACACAGGATGAGTGTAAAGCATTAGAGCACTCAGCTGTACGATACACCTGCCTCAGGCAGTGCCACACATGGGAGCGGACTAGAGGCTGCAACAGAGGATGGTGTGCGTATTTCAAGATAGTTCTTTGGGTCTCAGTGGAATAAGGGATGTCCATCATGTCCAAGTAGTCCACCCTGGATAGGACATGGGGCCGAATGTGGATCACGCCATCATGGATGGGTAGCCCCTGTACCTCTTGTGTGAACTGAGGAGAGAGGCGGCCTCTTCGGGTTGTATGTCTGCTAATACGAATTCTCCACTCTGCGCTTCGCATGGAGAGTAGGATTCGTTTGTAGTGGGTTTTAGTCCCGTGAGGTCCTGTGGCCGATGTGTGTGATGCGAAGTATTTCATCAGGGAGTGGGGGTTTGATGGATTGTTGAGGTTCAAGGCTCGGGAGAAGTTGGAGTGGGCAGCGTGGGACCAGTGTTGGGATGGGAGTGTAGGAGCGGTGACGGCCATGATCCAGGTGCCCAGGATCTTGGCAGCATGGGCTTTAAAGTCAAGCAGGCCCATGCCACCTTGATGATGAGAGCTAAACATGACCTCTAGCCGTACTGGTGGAGGGCGGCCTAACCAAAGCCATCCTTGCAGTAAGGCATACAGGGATTTGAAGAAGCTTGGGGAGAAGGGGATGGCATGGCTCCAAACCAGACTTTGGATAGGAGCATAGAGTTGGCTAGAACAACCATTGCCAGTGAGGGTAGTAGGGTGGGCTCTGAGAGAGGCTATTCACTTCGTCACGTTGTCCATTATACGGCCCTCCATTACTGCTGACGCGTATCCGCCTGCCTCCATCCACACGCACAGATGGCGCACCAGTCCTATGGTAGGACGTGGCACGAAGGGGAGCACCAGTGGGGTGGTGTGCGTTGAGTTAGTAAGGCGTGGGCGTGGGCGAGCAGATGGGCTGGGTTGGGAACTAATTGCTGGGGCCCAGCAGTTCTGAAACTGACCAAGGAGGATGATTTCAGTTTTGGAGGCGTTCAGTGTCATGTTGCTTACCTGGGAATATTCCTGGATGAGGGCTTCAAGCGCGCATGCATCTTTATTATTAGACACCCCCACCACGCAGTCATCTGCAAATGCCATCATCTTGACTGGGTTTGGCCTGGCACATGGACCCCAGTGAGTTGGGCATTCACATTTTTAAGTAGTGGGTCAAGGCTGAAGTTGTATAAGATGGGCTAAGGGGGTCCCCTTGTCGCAAGCCCCTTTGAGGGTGGACTACTTCTGTTAGGAAGCCTGGGCCACACACTGCCATTGTTGCAGATTCCGTGAGCAGCATCACCCAGTTGATGAAATGGGGGGGTAGGCGGAATTGAAGGAGGCAGGCCCTTAGGTATTCCTAGTTTACTCTATCATAGGCCTTTTGTTGGTCCAAGAATACCAGTGCTCCTGAGGCTGTGGACTGACATGCATTAGCCACGGAGTGCATGTTAACCCAAATCGACCTTCTGGGGATGAAACCGAATGTTCTGGGGAGATGGTGGCAGATGCTACAGTCCCTAAACGGGTAGCCATGATTTTTATTAAAATTTTGGTGTCTGTGTTTGTTAGAGAAATGGGGCACCAGTTGGCTAAGTCAAGCTTATCCCCTTTCTTGAAGAGTGTGACAGTAAAGGCCTCATGTCCTCCTGGTAGGAGGCGCATTTCCAACAGGCTTTGGTTAAGTGAGGCAAGCAAAAGTGGGGATATATATTTGAAATATTTTTTGTAGGATTCATATGGAATGCCATCTGGGCCTGGGCATTTTCAGATTGGCGCACCACGAATGGCTGTCCATAATTCGTTCAGAGTGATTAAATTTATTATTTCTGGGTATCAGAAAATGGTGTGGATATGAGCTCGGTCAAGAAATTCTGCCACTTCGGCTGGCTGAATTGGTTTGGCTCAGTATAACTTGGAGTAATATTTTTTTAGTACTAGATGGTCCCATAACTTGGAGTAATATTTTTGTGTTTCAATTGCCACTTTGGCCAGTGTGTCTGCAATGGAATTATCCGATCTTTGCACCTGTGTGCAGGCCACACTCTGGCGTGGTGCAAAATTTTTTTTGAAGAAAGATGCAGTGCACTTGTTGCCTTTAGTGATGCATGTGGCCCTGTTTTGGACACAAACCCGATGTTTGTGTTGCCTTTTGAGTGCATTGAGGTGCGCGGCTGCCTCCACCCACTTCCGGCCCCATGCAGGGCTGTATCCTGTAGCTGGAATGTTGGACTCCAAGTGGGCCAGTTCTGCCAGAGCGCGTGAGATAACTGCTGATGTGGCTCATGAGCATCTGGAGAGACATGGCAATAGTGGCGGATGGTGTACTCTTTGAAAGTTGCCCATGTGGAAATGGGGTCCGCACAAAACAGTGCAACAAACGATTTTGCCAAAGTTGCCTCTTCCACCCACATGGAAAATCCTGGCAACGTGAGCTCAGGGGGGCATATTTTGCACCAATGTGGGGCCTTAGCAACTGTGACCAGTAGGTGGTAGGTTATCAAGACCAGTCGGTGGTTGGAGAATTCCATTTTTGTTGTTTTGAAGTGGGAGATGTGGGGTTGGAATTTCGCCGGCATTAGAATAAGGTTGATGCGGGTCATGGACCTTAATTGGCCGTTGTGGACGTGAGGATGCATCATGTTTTCGAGCAGCAGGGCATGTCGCAGCAGTGCATCCATTAACCTAAGGGTGGCCTTTAGAACGCATAGTTCTACGTGACCCTGTGGGGCGTGAGGTGAGGGGGGCCGCTGGTCCATTGGTGAGGTTAGCCAACAGTTCATGTCACTGACTAGGAAAGAATCAGGGAGTAGCGGGAGGTATTTGACCAATGAGAAAAATTCCCAACGCTCATGTGCACCATTTGGGGCATAGATGTTGACGATTGCATGTGCTACGTCAGCCCACAAGAAGGTGACAACGAGCACTTGGCCATTTAGGGATGTTTCTGAGGATGTGAATTTATAAATTCAATTTTCTGAATTAGCACCCCACAGTGCTTTGACCAAAAGGATAGGGATGGGAGGAGCATTGTTTTCCAAGCTTCCTCAGAACCTCGTGGACAGTGGGACTCCTGAATGGCCAGGATATCCATGGATAAATTGTGTTGTAAAAAACTCAGTTTCCTAGCCAGGGACGGGGAGGCCTTGAGTCCGGCGATATTCAATGTCCCTAGAGTGAAGGTTTCCCCCATCACACCTTAAGTGCGAGGGGGTGGGCCCCCAGGCCCACCAGCCTCTTCTTGGTCCCCACGGGCTTTCACAGCAGCATGGGTGTTAGCAACAACGCTATTGGAGTTTTTATTGATTTTTGCAGAAAGAGTCGCATTTGCTTTTGCCTTCACTTTTTGTTTTCCCAACATCAGACGAATTTTTTGTGGTGCAGATGAGTTCGGTGCACCGTCAAGTGGGTCAAAAAAAATTTTTTAATTGGGATAGGTCCCAAGTCAGTTTTGACCGGAGCTTGGGTGCAATGATTGGGTGAGACCAAATCTCCCATCAGATCCTCAGATTGAGTGGCCCACTTGGCATAGGCTTCCCAATTTGATTGGATGATGGATTCCCAAGTTGCTTCCACCGCGAAGGTTTTCATGTCCTCCTGGCGTTGTGAGTGTGGGATAGCGGTGGTGGCCTTGGCTGCTTCCTTGGCTGCAGCCCTATGGGCCTGCTTGGCCTTCTTCCACTCCTGCAGGGAGATAGGCTTTACCAATAGGTAGCAGCCTTGTGCTCCCCATGGGAAAGCCTCCTTGGTGCTTGCAGTTGGTTCGTAGTGCACCTCTCTGCTGGCCATGGCTGCCGAGGGGTGCTCTTGGAATGTGACGCCCTCCTTGATGGGGCATGCATGCGCCTTATGGCCAAATGCATCACAGTGGGTGCAGATGGGGGGCGCGCTGTCCACGGTCACCTGGAATGGGTGGGTGGTATGCCCCTCAATATTAATAAAAGTGGAGTGCGGGATCTGGGTTAGGTCCTTCACAATCTCCTCAGTTGGGGTCAGAACTGCGATAGCTTTGCTGGTGCACAGGTGTGGCATCAGCATGAAGCGTTGCATTTTGAAAGATTGTATTTCGCCATATATGGCGAGACCATCTTTCAGGTGTTGTTCCAAAATGTCACGTTTTACCATAGTAGGCAAAAAGTCAAACATGAGGAAAATTTGGTTTGATTTTCTCCATCTGGTGCATTTGGTTTTGATGACCCATTGCCTTTCAGGGAGGTCAACCACTATGTGCACCGCTGCAGCCTCGTCTGCTGCTTTTTTGCTTTTGGAACCTAGGTCCAGCCAACCGCATGACATGGAGTGAGGTACAACGTATACTGCAGTCGGGAAAACTTTGTATACATCTTCACAAAATTTTTCCCATAAGGCCGTTTTTTGGATGTCCAGATACACACGGACTCCAAATTCCACCGCCAAAAGTGGCTGGGAGTGTGGCGTGTAGATGTACTGGTTGCATCGTGCTTGCCACGCGAGTATCTCTGGGGAAATTGTGACCACCAGTTTTTTAAGATTTTTGTCTATTCCGCTGGATTCTCCAGGGCGTTTTTGAACGTTGGAGGCCGCGGGCCTTCCACCTGCTCCTCTTACCTTGCTTGCCCAACTGCTCCCTGACATGGGCACAGACTAATCTCCTCTGTGAGATTATCAAACTAGATTCAGTCTTGAATTGAATAGGTTGCAATAGTGATTGCAACGAGAAAGAAAAGTTTTGAACGCCAAATATTAATTTGAAACACTTCTTGGAATCAGTCGCCAGTCAGTCATATATAACCTACTTATTATAAAGCATTATCAATTATCCTCAGCATCAGTTGCCAGGTATTAAAATTGTAGGCGGCGGAATCATCATCACTCACTCTCATAACAGTAACCTCAGCATTTCGCTGACAGAATGATTATCCTCAGCTTAAGTTGTTGGCTAATCCCTAAACGACTAACTGATTAGATAATCCTTGTCATTAATTGCCGGTGATCCCAATAACCTAACATTGAATTGCATTCGCCAATGAAACTTCCTCAATCAAATTCTTGATTTATCCTTGGCATATATCGCGGTAAAATCCTCCTAATTTAATAATAATAATTAGTAGATTATCCTTGGCCTAAGTTGCCAGTGATCAAAACAATATTAATTACTGTCAGGGATTGGCATTGACAAATACAGCCTTGGCGGAATAATTGAATTAGCTCAACCCACTAAATGGGGTGCAAAAAGGGTACATTTACCATTAATATCATTAAAACTATGTAATTGATTATTATACCAGGACTACCAATCTTGACCCTAATTTTGAAATTAGGGGAGAATCGATTAGGTTAGTTTTATGACAGTTGGTATAGTTTGGGCCGTGTTTGTTTACATTCATATGTAACCTAGTCTTCCAGAAGATTGAGGCGACTTTCCTCCGTTTGGTTTGCATATGTTGAGATAAACATGGTCTTGGGAGAGTTGTTTATTACACTCAGATATTGAGTTTCTTGTGTATAAAACTGAGCAAAAAGGGGTTGCTAGTTTAGTCTTGCACGGTCTTTGCAATAACTGACTGACCTCAATTTTCAACAAGAAAAAAATGCACGCTTTTCTTGGGCTTGCATTTACTGCAGAAAGTTTCAAAATCTCTTATAAATTGCGCTTCCTATAACAGATCTCTCTCCAGTTCATTACCATCCAAATGGATGGAGAGCTTAAAAGTCATTTTTAATTATAATAAGCATTTACCAAAACTCCAGTTCTTATCAGACCTGAACTAACGAACATTTTTACTAGAGACTGTTGCATCAGACTTTGATTATAGCACCGTCCTGCTTCAGGAGGGAAAATAAAAGAGTTCATCATGTGGCCTTCTTTTCCCAAAAAGATGATGAACGTGGAGAGAAACTACAAGGTTTATGTTAAAGAAACTTTAGTCATTGTCAATTTAATGGAATAATGAAAACAATTCCTAGAATGCAGTAAACATCTATAAATATTAGATGAGTAATAAAAACTTTTATAGTTAAAGAAAGCCATAAGACAGTTAGCAACAGGCATGAGTGGCTTTTGATTTGGCCAAATATGGTTTTAGATCGACTTTACACCGAGAAAATTCAATACTGTTCTGGGCGCATTTATCAATAGAGAAGATCATGGTAAAAATTAATCTAGTTATTTGATCAAGTTACTAGTACTGCGATTGAATCATATTAATCCTTGTTCTCATGCTTAGACATGAAACATGATGAATCTTCTAGAAAGTAAGTAAAAGCACAAAAGAAGGACCTTAGATATTATTTAATGCTGTGGATAGATTATATTCTTGACTTACTCATGCATTGGTAAACAAAGACCAAACAGTAATCCTAAAACGTGCCCTATGGGTCCCAAATGGGCAAAATCAGTTGGAAGTAATTAAGAGCTTCCATGATACTCAAGCTGGAGGGCATGAGGATTCAAAGAAAACACTTAAACGTATTTAAGATAATTATTGGTAGCCTGGTATGACAAAGGCTGTTAAAGAACACATACAGGAATACCAGCAATTTTAAGGAATTTGGTATTTACTCATAATCACCATGGGAAACTTTAACAGTTGCCTATTCTGGTTGGTACATGGAAAAGAATATATAAGAATTTCATAACTTACCTACACCTAAGAAATGGGCGCCCCACAATATGAGTAGTAATTGATAGTCTAAACAAGGCAGCAGTGTTTGTGCCATGTTATGGGGTGCTTTCAGTAGAGGAAACAGCTTTTTTATTAAGAAAAACTACCCTCACCATGGCTGTCCTTCAGAGATAACTTCTAATAGGAGGTCTCAAATCATGTCTAAACTATGAAAAAATTCTTGCCTGTTGATGATTATATTTAAGCCATAAACTTCCTTTCCACAGACTAATGTACAAATGTAAAGAGTCAACCAGGTATTAAAGCATTATCTCAGTTCCTATGTAAATTTTAGATGAGACAACTGGGAAGGATTTCTTCCTATAGCTCAATTCAATTTATAACGGTTCATACCATGCTTCAACCAAGATGATACCATTTATTGGCAAACCATGGGTATAAACCACTGATGTTTACAAGCTCTAATCAGGACAGCACAGTACCAGATGCACACGACTATGTAAAAAGGATTAAGGATTTACAATTAGAGCTCAAAGACAATTTAACCGTAGCATTTTAGAATTATAGTAACACGCTGATAAAAAGCGTAGAAATACCCTGGTCTTAAAAAAAGAATTATATTTGTATATGGACACTAAGAATATTAAGGTCAAATGGACATCCAAGAAGTTAAATGCCAGAAGAATTAGCCTATGAGATCTTAAAGATATTATCAGATACTAACTATCAATTACAATTGCCTCCTGAATAAACACTATACAACTTTCCATATTTCAAATCTAAACCTTAGGAAACTGCCTATGCTTTTTCATCAACAAATAAAGCAAAGATCATTACCAGTAATTTTATATTATGTAGATGTATATGATGTGGAAGAGATCATGAAGGATAAGAATATCAGAGGGAAAATACAAAAACTGATCTAGTGGAAAGGATGTCATATAAGAGGTTAATATGGGAGCCAAGAGCTAGCTTATGAATTTCACAGAGAAGTTAGTAGTATACAAGGAGAAGATCCATAAGAAGGGAAATAGTGTCAGGATTGCAAACCTGAGCAATCTTAGGATAACTTTACTGAAAGTATAATTATATAAGATTTATATCTTAATTTGATTTTATCTAATTGACTTTTTTTTATCTAATTAAATTGTTTGATTGTTTTAAATATTCAATCAATTTATTTTAACATTGTGGATCTCCTGGGGATTCTTATGTGTTAATAGAAGCTTATATTATAAACTTTTTAAATTCCTTCAAATTTAAGTTGAAATTACTTTATCCTTTTACTCAGGTATGGTATAAATAAACATGTCTAGCTGATAGAAATCTTAAGCTAGCATAAAGTGTTATAAATTTTAGTTTATCAATTCATGGTTATATTTATATGGAAATCAGTTCTTCTAGTAAAATTCTTCTTTTTGAGTGTTCTGATGGAAATTTACTGCTAACAGCCAAGCTCAGATGCCACCTCCTAATAAAAATACTTTATTAAGATTTATTGAGAAACTTGCCACATGACATTCCTTGACAAAATCAGAGACTATTTCTCCAGTAATGTACCAATTTGCACATTTTTATTTAGCATATATTATGCTATAGATGCTTCTTAGCTAGTTTAAACACCACCTTGGGTGAAAGTCACTTTTTTTACACATTGTGCAAGTTTTTATGGTACTACAACCATTGACCACTAACTTAATATGATCAATTCTAAAAATCCTTTCCAATCCATATCCTAAACTGGTCATCCCTGGATGAGTGCCTTTCAGAGTATAATTAATATTAGAAAATTATTAACTTTGGGTTTTTTTATCTTAAAAAGGCAGACCTTACTGTGTTGTATCTTATATGTATATAAATATATGTTTACATAGAATTTCTAAGAGCTGATTTTGAATTTAATTGTATACCTTTATTTTCCAATTCAGCATCAATCTTAATTAGTATATCAATGTGTTATCTAGATTCTTAGGTAAGCACGTGTGCTAACTTATCATGTTAAATAGTCACTGCAGCAACGCTTGAATTTTATATATATGAATTTAAGGTCAGCATGATTAGGGCAAAAAGGTGTCATTACTTAATTTTCAATATAAAAGCTTGAAAGTAATATGGGAGTATTATATATGGTATTAATTTTTTCATTTGTAAAGATTTAAAATTAGAGCCATCACTAAAATTTTAAAAATTAAAGATATAAGTAATACAGAGAAAATCAGAACACAATATAGAATAAATATAACAATTAAGAAATTTATGCTTAGATCTGCTTTTGTAAGGAATCTTATTATATCCTTTTATGGATTGATTTGGTGATCCTAAAGAAATTTTCTTTCGTTGCTTAAAATATGAAATAAGGGCTTCATGCTTCATCTAAGCTGACACAATATTTATATCTTTCATAGAAAAAGAGGGCAGTACAAGGTGAGTCATTGTGTACCTTGCTTTTGTTTATATAAGAATAATTGAACAGTGCTTTGTTATTACAAAAACACTGAGACTAATATTGACTTGCTTGTTATAAATAAGGAAGTATGGCTAAGATTGAAACAAAATTTTATAATATTTTATAATGCATAAAGAGTGCTTCTTAAAATTTATAGTAATGACAGTAGAGACCTTTTGAGTAACTGCTCTCAGGCTACTATTGGTAATACTATACAATCTTTATTATAATTATGTAATTATATATTATACTTTGACTGCGTAGGTAATTATATTCCACTTTATTCTTTGCACTATTCTTGATATAATTATATCTCTTTTGGGTTGCTTTGCTAATCTCTAACTAATATATACCAAGGGGTTCTGATATTTTTGCAAGTACATACTTGGGTCATAAATGCTGATGCCTACTATTATTATATTTAATTTTTTAATGGTTTTCAGGAGGTCTGTAAATTTATATTTTTGTTGTCCAACCCCTTTATACATCTACATATAAAAAAAAGGTTTTATTGTTTTTCCCATATGCGTTCCTAAAAATTCATCAGATTATGATGAAACTTTGCTGAGTTGCTGTGCCATGCCCACAAATGTTTTTGAATTAGTACAAACATATTGTTTTATTTAAAATGCTTTATATGTAAGAAGAGAAAGTTTTATATTTTTAATGGTATTAGGTATATTGTTAAAGCTGAGCAGTTTGATATTCAGTTGTTTTGATAGTGTAAATGGGTTTGACAATTGGTTAGTGGTTTTTAGTTGGTTAATAAGCTTGATGGTTTTAGTAAGCAGGTTGTGATTGGTTGATTCAATAAGTTAATTTTGTCTGGTAAAAAGTGGTTTTTGGTTGTTTACTAATTATATTTTAGGTTTACCAAGCGGTTGGTGAATAAGTAAATTGGTATGTTCAACTCTTTGATAAGTATATTGGTTTATCTATGATATAAAATCTAAAATATTCAACTTGAATCATTTGTTTGTTAAACCTGAAAAATGCCAGATAATACCACTATCTATCTATAATATAAAATTAAATTAATCATTTTGAATCATTTGTATATTAAACCTGAGCAACGCCAGGTAACATTACTATAAAGAATTTATAATAATTTTTTTTCAAATCATCTGGTAAGCTAAAAACTTCTAGCAAAGCATGGGTTTCTAGACGCTATTTTTCTATAATTTTACCAGAAGTATATAACTAGTTATTAATTTTGGTAAAGTAAATTATTTAAATGCCCAAGTTTATATCTTAGGTACATCATTTAATTAACATTCAAATAGTTAATATCAAGGCTTAGTAGTGTTAAGTTTAGGGTTGGAAACATTTTATAGTAAAAAATTTCAAAATATATAATAAAAAATGAGAAATGAATATCAGCTAATATTAGGATTGTACTATATTTATCTAAAAATTCAGGTATGTAACTGTTTTTAATTATCCTGGTTTAAAACAGATGCTGGTTGTTATATAATTGTTTGACTTGATTCTTTGTTTTTGACTTGGGAACGTAATTCAATCTTAACTCCAATTTTAAGTTTTTTCCTAAAACAGATTTTATTGAAGTTAACCCCCATGACACCCATTCAAACCCTTTCCTGACCTATCAATCCCTTTGCACAATTTGATTGTATGATAGTCTATGATCCTATTCTTGAAAGTACTATTGCTCCTTGAATGATTTAATTTGACTATAAATATCATTTGCATATTCTGAATAAATGATCACTTTAAGTACAAATCTTGTTATTTATTTGTGAAAATTTTTAGCGTAGTCTATCAATACTAAAAAATGAGACCTTCTCCATGTAGTCATTCTATATGAAAAAGATATAGTTGGACTGGCCAACTTGGACCTGTGCAGTAGTGAGTAAAGGGACCTCTTGCTGCATTGTGGTGCTCACTACAGGGGGACTGTAATATCAAAAAAGAATTAGTTTTTACCCTTACAATGAACTTTGCCAAGAAGGAGAGAATGTCTAGGACCTCCAATCTGTCATCTTTTACATTACTCATCCCACTCCTGATTGACTGGCATTAAAAAACTCAGCTTTCAATAATATCCCTGATTTGAGAGCTTTGATACTTATACCCTCACAGCAGAGCAGCTGAGAGAGATTAATGTCATGTTACTTTGGGGATTTTAGCTTTTTGGCCACAAAAAACTGACCTAGTTCCTGCTTTATTCTAACATCAGCAGAATTAAGACCACCTAATTCAACAATAAGAAACTTAAGACTCTAAGACATAGTTAAGTACTACAATAAGCTAGTAAGCCTATCTCAGATAGGGAAATACCTGGCTGGATATCTCCAACCAATAGTGCGAAATTCTCAGCTGAAAAATTTTTGTCACCACTTACTAATTGCAGAAGTGTTTACAGAAACCAAAAAATGTGGAAGTGCTACAGGACCAGAATAGACAGCTCGAGGCTAGCTTCCAAGGAGTTCACCAGGCTGTTAATGACAACCATAACCTTATAGTCCAAAAATTACGGCGCTTGGATTAACTTACTAATCAATTAATTCAGAAAGTGTTGGTCATAGCATATCAAGCCATGTCTAACCAAAAAGTCACTAATGTATGGGTCCAAGGAATGACTCGCCTCCAGAAGGAGGTCAAACATAGCTGTGTCACTCTGGGAGACATAACTTATCAGGCTGAGGCGGTAAAAGCCCTTGACCAATACGCCTAACACGAAATGGGGATGGCTGCACAACACTTAGGAAGCAACATTGAGACCACTAACTACCTCCTGTCCGAGTTGCAACAGATCAAAAATCAACAAGCAGCCATGCAACATGATATCAAAGGATAGAGAGGCTTAGTTTAGATGCTACAACAAGACAGTGGAGACCTCCTCCAGTCAAATAACGATCTATGGCGTCATATACACAAGCTTTGTACCTCAGAAACTACTCATAAAAGTGAGTTGGAAGAACTTCACAGTAGTGGTTGTGACATGAAAAGACACCTTAGTAACTTGCAACAGTTTAAGCTACAATGTCTTCAAATACAGGTTAATTGTACCACTTGAAAACAACAACTGAAGGTGAAGTACAGGATGGCAGATTTCAAGGCCCTCCTCTAACTCCATCTCCTACATGCTCAGAGCTATTTGGGGAGGAACCCAAAAGAAGAGGTTACCCAAGGACCAATGTATTAAACCACCCATGCTGTACCGCACTCATTGCTCACCTTGTCTCCTTCCGTGGAGACCCCATCTCTTGAACATGATTATCTCACTCCAGTAACCCTGGACCTTGTGTCAGTGCTGCACCAATGACTTCCAGATCTGGAAGTTTCTATTTAGGATTCTAGTGGTTTAATCCAGTCAATCTTCCTAATTTTAATAAGCATGTAAATGTGCATTCTTTCTTAGAAATGTTCAGGATGACCATGCATGGGACCAATGATCTTTTTAAACCTAATAGTACTATTAAATGTTTAGATTACCAGAATCGAGATATGATCTTACCATACTTACCTGAGAAGTGTTGGCATTTGCTGATGTGAAAAGCGCCTTTTTATAAGAGTTTGGAAGCCCCAATTGTATGGCTACTCAGAAGTCTGAATTTGTGACTATTCAGTTTAAGAACAAAAACATTTTTATTCTGCGGAATGTTTTACAAAAAGCTCAGATGTTGTTGAACGCCAAGGCCATGGTGGACTTAAACGTTAAAATTTCACAAAAAAATTCTACCAATAATTACCCAGAATTACACAGCTCTCTGCTTCCAGCGTACATGAAAGAATTAGATATACCCTCTATGATTAAATAATTGAAGAGATGAAAAGTTACATTTTGACCACCCAATGTTAAAGAATGAACCAGTTGACTTCCTTGTGTGAATAAAGGTATAGGGACCTTGGAGAGCTTCCCCCTTCGTTGAGGAAATTTTGGAAGCTACCACATTATATCTGAGATAACTTGTTAAATCATCAAATTTAAGGGATACTACGCTTCCACCTGTCCTAAACGTCACCCTGGTGTGAACCTTATAACATCTCAAGAGGATGACATACAAGGAAAAAAGCCTTGGTAATAGAAGGGGATGCTCAACTTCCAGTTATCCCCTGAGTTTTTTTTCCCAAAATCCAGAAATTGCGAATTATTCTCCTACTCAGGAACCTAATTGGAGCATCCTTGTGGTGTCAGCCATCACCAGAAGTCAACAAGTGGCCATAGAACGAGAAGGGCAAGAAGTTTTATTTAAACTGTATGCTACTCAAATCGTTAAGCATCTTCAATTTATACCAATGAAGAGCCACAATCTTTACTTCACTTACAGGGAGTCAAAGTTGCACTGATGGTTGTATCCTTGAACAGCCACTTCTCCAATTTAGAAGAACAGATCAAGACAATGATTGTATAAATTAATACTTTTAATTCTCTAGTAAACTTGGTTTTGTAATAGCTTTCTGAAATTACTTGTATTAATGTTTGTATAAACAAAGTTCAAGTGTGAGCTATTGTTGACAGTGGCGCTTTTGTGGATGTAATATCTAGTCAGTTCATAAAAATGGTTGGGACTAGCTCCTGATGTAGCTCAACATCAATGATATGGAACTGCTGGCCCTGAGGGTATTACTAATGAAGGGTCATATAGTGTGTTACCAATGGAGTTTGGCTCCCTGTGGTTTGTGCACCTGATATTGTAATTCCTAATGATATCTACCAATTTCTTGTTGGTACTATCTTCCTTAGATTTTATGGAGGTGATATAAGTTGTGACAAGAAGGCTTTTATAAACCCATGTCAAACATTACACTCCACTATTCAACAGATAATTAGACTCCTTTACCCCATAAAAATATGTTTATCAATGTTATCTATAATGACAGTGTAGTCCACATTAATTATCAACAAGTAGGTCACAAAAGTTTCATCTCCTGCCACCATTCTTAAGAATAAAGACATTTTCTTCAGAGCTTCCAAGGATTGTGTTATATACCCTGGATAACAGCGTGTGGTCTCCACCTGAATGAATTTAGAGCTACATTAAGGGTTGGTAGGAAATTTTATTTCCCTTGACAACAGTCAAGGTCCAAACCTTTAATGACTCTTGGAATAATCTTGTCTGGACGTCCTGATATCTATGTTTACTTGCCAACCTAAGATCCTCCAAAATATTCAACAAAAGAGGACAGAAAATTGCAACTGTACACCTTAATACGTTAGAAGAAATTAGTAAAGTACATGAGTTGAGAAACTAAACAGAGTTTTGCTTACCTGATCAGGATCCTTGAATTGTGCAGTCATTACCCGTGAACAACTCAATGGGTTAACTGAGGTTCAGAAAGACCAAGTGATGGCCCTTATATAATACGCGCAAGTATTTGCAGCGGACAATCATGACCTAAGATGCGCAGTAGGAATCCAGCATGACGTTGATACTGCTGGTGTGAAGCCCATTTGTTTGTGACTGATATGGAGAAGTAAGGCTGCTAATAAGAAAGTGCAAAATGAATTAGAGAAGCTCCTAAAAAGGAGTAGTTGAGCCCTTCACGCAGCCCATAGGTCAGTTCAGTGCTCTTAGTTAAGAAAAAGATGTCTCTAATATATTCATCATTGATTACCAACATCTGAATAGCATAATGTAAAAGGATTTTATCCTTTACCTCAAGTAGATGACACTTTATATCAGTTGAAGGGGAGCTATATATTTTCCACTTTAGATCTCATTAGCAGATACTGGCAGATCAAACACGCTTCTTAAAGACCAAGAAAAATGTGCTATTACCTCTCAAGTGTTGTTCCAGCCAACTTGACTACACCAAGAATTGTTCAAAGCTCCAGCCACTTTCCAGCAGGCAATGAACACTATTATTGGTAGACTTAAAAATAAATTGCATTTTATCTACCTTGGCGATATAAATGTGTTCTCAAAAAAAGTTTACCCAACATCTAGAGCATTTGGAAGTAGTCTTTCAAAGGTTGGCCTAGGCTCATTTAAAAAGTAAGCCTGGTAAGTGCCAGTTCTTTATGTCCCAAATGAAATATCTGGGGAATATTGTCAACTTGGGAAATATGGCGACAACACCAGAAGCTTGAGGCTATTAGTCACATGAGAGAGACTGAAAGTAAGCGAGATATCCAAGTATTCTTAGAATGGTTGGATATTACCACTAATTTATACTAGATTTGCACAGATCGCCAAGCCCTTGAAACATTTACTTCAAGGAGGAATTACCTTCCAGTGGTCACAAGAATGTAAAGACTCTATTAACCAGCTGCAGAAAGCTTTTATTAACCCCTGTTGAGATATCCTAACTTTAAACAGCCTTTTATACTGCTTTCTGATGCATCTCTCACAGCTATAGAGATGATAAGTTCTCAGATAGGAGATTAAGGGACGAAGAACCAGGTAACTATTGCAGCCATACCATGGACAAACAAAAACATAATTACACAGTAACTTAGCAAGTATGATTAGCCATCGCTTATGCTTATAATTACTTCTAAGTCTACATACATGGAACTTGGTTCAAAATTCTCGCTGACCATGATTCCTTACAATGGTAATCAATCTCAAAGAACTTTAGGGACAGCTAGAACGTTGGGCCATAAAATTATGGGCTTACGACTATGAGATAGTTCATCACTCAAGTAATACACATCAGAATGCCAATAAACTTTCACAACTGCCTGTTACCGCATCCCTCACTCCTTTTGTGGATCAACTATTTAAAAAGATGAAATCAAAAAATTCCGCCAATGAGAAACCTGTGATTTGCGCACCTTGGACCAGCTCATGAAGGACACTGAGGTCTGGGATGGAAAACTACACAAAATTGTGGGGAGTGACCAGAGTCTCCACCTTCCACCTTCAGCCCACCTGGAGATAATATTCAAGCTCATCGCGCCATAGAGCACAAAGATTGTGAGACCTTAAACTAATTTAACAAAGGCATTATTGAGAACCTTTATGATTTGACATTTAAATGTTATAATGAAATGCCATGGATGTCAAGCGTAGCAGCCCACAAGCCCGCGACTAAGTATTGGCTAGATAATTTTAATTGGGACTGGAACAAGGTGTCTATGATATACTAGGACCAGTACTGACTAGTGTCCTTAACTTCAAATACATCATAATATTCATCAATCATCTCACTAAGTGGGTCAAGGCGCGGCCTCTCAGGGATCTTGGAGCAATATTCACTTCAAAGTTTATAGTGGATCATAATAATACATTGGCTGGCTGTCCTCAAGTGATCCTTACTGACAATGCCACTAATTTCACCTGACATGTCACCAAGTTAAATGAGATATTGGAATTTGGGGAGTTATTACTGTCCCATATCATCCAGAGACCAACAGAATGGCAGAACGCGCCAAATTATACATTAGTACAAACTATTAAAAAGTTTTCCAGCAATTCTTCATTGCAATGGGCATATATTTAGAATCAATCATTTTTGCATATAATATTAGCTACCATAGTGGTTTAGGATACTCACACTTCCAGCTCTCATACAATCACCATCCTGCATTACTGGCCTTATTACATTACATTATTACTGATGAGTATAAAGTTTTAGCCATTAAAATAATTTTATCAACTGGTAGATACCTCATTAAGATTCAGACTAAAGTTTATGTGTAAGCCCTAATCCAAAGAGTCAATGAGAAGGATAATAATGACTTATATTGTTTTATTTTAGCAAGTTTTACAGCCAGTGATTGTTTCAATTACTACAATACTTATGTATTTGGTAGGATTCATAAGATGGCTACTGTTATAATTTGGAAGTATACCAGAGATACGCTGAGGGTTTTATGCACAGGGTTACGCCCACTGAGCAATAGGAATGATGATATTACGATTGTCATTCTTGAAACAACAGATAAACTTATAATAAATATGGAGCAATTGCCACAATAACACTTTTTATCTAATCTAATATATATACAGCGGATCATCACTGTATCGCTCTCTCTAAAATACTAACAATCCTCCTCTTTCAATCTTTTCATCTCACTTATATCTCAGCAACTTCAAACATTACCAGTTCCTCACCTTAGTTATTTGGATCCACCATATCATATTTGTTCTGGAAATTCTTCATTCATTAAAATTCACGATTGCCTAGTTCAAGGCGATTTATCAACTATTTATCATACATCAACATCTCCAAATCGCCTCATTTGGAAGCAATCCAATAACCATCCGTTCTAACCCAATATCGCCTCATCTTAAGGCGCTCATAACTAGTAACTCATACTCAGGATCAAGGGTTCTACCCATTCCAACATATCAACTTAGGGATTATCATCCAGTCATATCAGAATTGTGAAAGCTAATTTATGGAAAGGGCTGTATGTTGTAACTGACTGAGTCACTGATGAAGCATACACCATTTAGATCCTGATTGATGGATGAATATTCAGCCATGCTTATGCCAAGTGTCAAGAAATTGATATAACTAGATGATACGCCACATATCCTGCAAATCATAATTTAGGAGTTGAGGTGAGCCTTGAGATCAAGCGGAAGACTATAATAACGTGAGGTGAATCAATCAAAGTATTAATAGTTTAGTAAATTAAGGATATTCCACCAAAACCTTGAGATAGAACAAAAAATCGCTAAATTGTAGCAAATAGAGAATTACTAAGCAGAAGGGTTGTAATCGCATAGGAAATACTGAGGATAAGATTTGAGCATGAGAATGACAAAGGGAGGCTTTTAATAATTAGCATAAAAAGTCTGCAATTTTATATATATAATAAAAGTGTCAGTTGGGGTGCTAGCTTCATATTTTAATTGGTCTTCACTAAGGATTGGCAATCTTCATATCATCAATCCGTCACTCAGTGGTGATAAACCTGTGCAATAAGCATAGTAGATCCAAGAATTACTGCCAGAAATTAGTAGTGGTGCTCACTACAGGGGGCACTGGTCAACTGTAGTACAATGGCACTAGGGCATCATGGCGAGCCCTTATTCTATATGCCAAAATTTAATCATATCTAATAACTGATACTCTAGGGAAAAAATGGAGACATCTATTGATGAACCAGTACTATTCATGGTGACAGAACCTGAGGACAAGTAAGCTAGGATGGAACTGCAGTTAGCTGCTTGTCCCAAGTTGTAGTCATCCCAACAGGGCAGGTCCACTAATGTAACCACTCAGCAACTATGGGGTATTATGGAATAGCTCTTGCGGGGTTACTGCCTCTATGAAGATGATGTGGGGGAACATGCTTTGAGTTTGCTTTATAACCAACGGGACCAAGAATCTAGTTACGAGTTGTATATGTCTTACCTTGATGCTACCACAACGGGGTTGTCTCGCTGGCTCAGCACACATGGAGCTGAGAAGTATTTGGTCACGTACGTTCAGCCCTCAATCCACCAACTACTGCATGTGTTGTCCCAACATAACATTGAGATTGACATTGTCATGCGCTTCATACAGGCACAGCAGAATGACACCCACATTGTCAAGATTCAATATATTACCAGACAATAAGCTATAGTTCTAATGGATTGTAATTTAGATTATAGGCGAGCTTCAAGATTAAGCAGAAGTTAGGTGGTCACAAGGAAAATTGGTTAAAGTATTCATAGTTCAGCAAATTGAGGGAATTCCGCCAAAGCTTTGATGATATAATAAAAGCCATAAATTTGTAGCAAATAGAGAATTACCAATCAGAAAGGGTTAAAATCAATAAGAATACCAAGGAATAAACGTTGAGCGTGATGATGCAAAGGGGAGGTCTTTTTTAGAATAACAATAAGGAAGGTTAATGGAAGTAGCCATTAGTAATATATTAAATAAATGGGTATTGTCAGGGCAATAGCTCCTTATTAAGTCTTTATTAATCTTGTTTATTAAGGCCAGTAATCCTCATATTGCTCGTCCGTTGCTCAGTGAGTTTTACCCTGTGCAACCCATTTGGTGGAATCAACCAAATCTGCTAAAGGTTAACAGTGATTTCACTACAGGGGAACCATTGATCAACTTATTAAATAGTTTTATATTCGCCAAGAAATGGTGCAACTGGTTTCCCTTAATGGGGTCCTGCCTTAGTTTAACGAGTTATCCCAATACGTGGAACTTAAACTTGCTTTGGATACATTACTCTAGGCCCAAAAAATACTTTCTGAGAGAATAAGAGTATAATGGATCAGCTGGATACGGCCTTCCACCAACTGAACTTGGTTGGCTTCCAATCCAATCAAATTGCTGACTGGTTGGGTGACACTACAGAGTGGCTATATTGTGAAGAGCAGAAACTGAATAATTTCCCAATAAAAGAAGGATTCTGCAGTGACAAACTGCCCCGTTTAACATTACAGAAACATTTCTGGTTTTTTAAGCGGTTCAAATTTGCATTAGAAGGAGCTTCAAATTGGTGGAAGGCTAAACTGTTGTTATCTTCTCTGGATGTCAAGAGCGCTGACCATGTCACATTTTACCTTAAGAGTAGTACCATAGCATATCAAGAGGTGAAGGAGATCATGCTCTGTCTGTTTGAGGTCGTGGCAAAGATGGCGCAGCACAAGGCCGAATTTTTGAAAATATAATCTCAAAAGAACAAGTCCCTGGTTGAGTTTGCAGAGCAGTTCACAGCTGAAGCTCATGTGTTAGTGGGAGAAAATATATCAACCAACGAGGACGTGAGCATGGTGATGACTGCAGAGTCAAGCCCTGTAGAGAACTGCATAATGCGATGACCCACATCCTTCATGAGGATGTGGAGCTTTTACAGATCGTTAACACTCTACATTATCTCTCTGTCACATTCAGCACTCCTAACGTAGAGCTGAAGGCCCCTGCAATTGCTGCTGCATCATAATCAGGAAATGGACCACAACGACCCAGTTATAATCCTTTGGGCAATACTCAGCCATCCATCATATTGGCAGGTCCTTTTCGACCTTCTTATGCACAATCAGCCTGGCCTGGCCTAATTTCAATTCAGCGGTTAATCTTTGACATGAACCTTCAGGTGTGAACCATGGATGGGTCATTTATGAATGCTTGTTTCTCATGCAGCCAAAAAGGCCATTATGCGTCTAACTGCCCAGGCAACCAGCATGTTCATGCAGTGCCATCTGTTTTGATTGAACAGGGAAAAGCTTTATTGGAGTAGAGACAGGACGCTCTAACCCCACTTTTTAAAATTATTTGTCCCTGACAATTCCCAAGGTCTCGTTGCCCAGGCCTGGTACCCAACCTGAAGACTTATTGTATCAACAACCTCCGTACAATACCCCATCTGCAATTCAAGGTAGCAACCATACACCTTCAGGCTCTGATTTCCGCTGAGATGTGCAAAAACTGTATGTCAGGCAAATCCTTGAACAAAATGGCACAAGTGATGTTGGACCCTCAACGGACGTTACATCCCTGGTGGGGGTAAACGTAGCCATTCCTGTATAAATGATCTCCCAGGAGTATCCTCATGTTGGTGTAGGTATAGTCACTTTTCTTTGTGACAAAAAGCCCTTGGACGTTGTGTAATAAACACCACTGGTTCATCTTATTCAGAGTGTACCTACTGTGATATTTTTGTTCAGAAAATAATAAATCTGAGCTATTATAGATGCTGGTGCCTCAGTTAATATAATCTCCACTATCTCATGGCTAAGTTTCCACTAAAGCCTGATGTGGAACACAGAGTAGTGTATGGGACTGCGGGGGCTCAGTGCACTGTGTCATAAGGATCTGAGGGCATGTTACTTCTGAGATTTGTCTTGATTAGGGCTTCCAGTTCAGTGGCGGTCCTGTCTAAAAATAATTACAACATGTTGATTGGTGCTGTGTTCATGCGGCAGTTTTGGGGCCATGGTCAATATGGCGGAAGAAACCATTAGTATCTTGGGACAACAGATCATTATTGACTTTACTTCTAGCGGAGTCCTAAAGGAACTAATTATGTTCCAGTCAGATCAATCTGATGTATAGCAATGGGGTAGATACTCTTTGATATTGGCGGCTGAAATGGAGGACCAGAGCCCTTCCTAGCAATATTTATGAGCACAGGGTATTCTGCTACGGGCAGCAAGCGCTTTCAGTATACCTTTAAGGCATCATATCATAATAGGAACAGAGATCAATATAGATGTACTCAAAGGATTATATAAGGAGGTTATGGGGCCCTACCAGCAATCATGGCTTGAACCCCCATGTGGCTCTGGGGTTATTGTTGCCAGAGCATGGGGAAGTAAAAGTATCATTAGCGAACCTACAGAAGGATTCCATGATAATCCAAAGACACCAAGTGGTGGCTTATTTACACCTGGCCCTTATTGATGAGGTTCATTACATTCATGATTTTGGTTCTTGGGAGGACCTTGGCCTACCTGTAATGCCAACTTTTGGCATAATGAAAGTGGTCCCTAAGAAGTCTGACTGGGCTGTCAGAGAAACAGAAGGATAAAGTGATAAACCCTGTTTAAAAAACTGATGAATTTTCGCATCCACTGACCACAATATAGGATATGCATGGGTGTGGTGCATTGGGTGAACACGGGCAATCACTCTCCATTTGTTCACGGCCTATTTGGCGCTCAAAAGTGGAAGAAGAGGTTGTCTCCAATGAGGTAGACAAATTTATTGAACAGGGGATGTTAGAGCCATCCAAGAGTCCATGGGCATCTCTGGTGCTTATTGTTAAAAAAAGATGGAACCAACTGGGTGGTCATTGATTACTGGAAGCTTAATAGCGTCACAAAAAGATTCCTACCCCTCCTGCGGATTGATGATGTGTTAGATCGGCTGGGAGGGGCTAATTATTTTTTCTGCCATGGATTTTTATTGAGGTACTGGCAGATTGAGTTGCTAGCGGTGGAACAAGAAAAATGTGCTATAATCACCTCTAAGGGGTTGTTTCAACCCAAGCGTATGCCCCAAGGATTATGTATTGCCCCACTACATTTCAGCGGGCAATGGACACAATCTTAAGCGATTTGAAGCTTTCCTGTGTCCTTGTTTACTTCAACAATATCAACGTGTTCTCGTAACATTCAAAGAACATCTGGACCATTTGGAACAAGTGTTCCGCTGACTTGCTAAAGCCAACATCAAATTTAAGCCCCCAAATTGCCATTTTTAAGGAGCAGTTGGAATACGTTGGCTTTGTGGCAGACTCCAAAGGGCTTGGTCCTCAGCCGGAAAAGTGGAAGCTAACTACAAGATGACTTGACTGGTTAACAAAAGGGATATCCAGGTGTTTTTAGGGATGGTTGGTTACTACTGGCAGTTCATTACTTACTTTATCTGTATTGGGGTACCGCTCTTTGAGTTAAAGAAAATGCCACTTTTGACTGGATGGAACAATGCCAAAACGCTTTTGATGTCCTACAAACCGTGTTAGTGAGTGTACCCATTTTACAATACCCCGACTTCAAAAAACAATTCATAGTGCAAACAAATGCTTAACTTTCCACTGTAGGGGCAGTATTATCTCATAAGGATGATAATGGCATAGAGCACCCTGTCACGTTTTTAGCCCACGCTAGAACTATCATGAACGGAATTACACCATGAACAAGCAGGAGTGCTTAGCGGTGATATATGCATATAAACAGTTCTGGGTATACCTCCACAGGGTAATTTTCAGTTGGTAACGGATCATGCCTCCTTGCATTGGCTGCAGAATTTCCGTGAACCTGAAGGACAGCTCGCGCAATGGCATTGAAGCTCCAAGCATATAACTTTGAGATTGTACACCAGCCAGGGGCGAAGCATCAGAATCTTGACTATCTCTCGATATTACCAACAGTTGCCATTATGGCAGATTTGGCTGACATCATGTATGAGAAGATGATTGTGAGCAAATATCATGGTGAGCCGCCACAGGTGTCAAAGTGCTAGACGGGCTTAGACAGGATACCTTTGTGCGCAATGGGGAATTATTTAAGTGTATTGGAGAATTGATGCTGAGCTTCCCAAACCCTCTGCCAGGCCATCAATTAACTTGGACGCACATAGGGCGGTAGGTCATAGAGGGTTGCAGAATTTGCTGTAATTCTTGTGACCCCGTTACTATTGGGAGAGCATGCACTATGATGTTCTTGAGACGGTTGGTTGTTGTAATCAGTGCCAAGTGGGGAAACCTTTCCATAAGATGACCACCTACCAGATGGTTAAGTCTCATATCACATGGCATACTGTGTCTCTTGATGTGGTGGGGCCTCTGCCAATTGATGCGACCTACTCTAAGTATAAAATAGTATCAACTGATCATTTGATGAGATGGATGGAAGCAAGGACGATCAATGATTTAGGGGCTGTCACCCCTGCCAAGTTTATCATGGAGTGTGTCATACAGAAACATGGCTTTCCGCAATTTATCCCCACGGACAACGGAACCAATTTTACGTCACACATTCTGCCCAAGTTAAATGAACTAATGGCAATCCGCGGGGTTTTTTGACTACATCCTACCACATTTAATCTAATGGAATGGTGGGAAGAGTCAACGAAACATTGATAAACATTCTCCACAAGCTTGTATAGGATTGACCCTCTGAATGGAGTACCCTCTTATCTACCGCCATCTTTGCATATAATATCAGCTACCACTCGTCCACTGGCAAGAGTCTTTTTCAATGGCTCTATGGTGGACATACAGCTTTGCCCGCCCTACTTTACTCTTGTGTAGAGGATACTGGGGGAGTAGAAACAGCGTTATCTGATCAATTTAATGGAGTCACTGATAAAGTTTCAAATTAAAGCTTTTTTTCTACCAGCTTAACTAAGAAAATGCTTAATTAGGCGGAAGACTAAAGTAGACGTAGTGGACTCCCACAGTCCACTGTAGATCATGTCTTGTTCCACGACTAGCATGGATTTGAAAGGAAGAACAAGCTATCTAACATTTGGACCTGAATGTTTGAAGTTAATTGAGAAGACTGGTATCAATGCCTAAACCATTAAGGAACCCGCAGGTGGTTGGATTGTCAATTGAGTTCACGCAAAGTTCCTCTGAGCATACAAGCAATATGATCTTATCATTCAGTCAAGGGGGGTAATGTTGAGAAATTGATATGACTGGATGATAAACTATATATATGGCAGATTGTAAAATAGGAGTTAAGGTGAGCTTTGTGATTGAGCTGAAGATTATGTTGACTTGAGGTAAATTTATTGATGTAGGATAGTTTGGAGAATTGAGGAAATCCCGCCAAAGCCTCAAGGTAGAACAAAAACCCCCAAAATGTAGCAAATAGGAATTACTAAGTTGAAGGGTTGTAATCTCCTAGAGTTACATGAGGATAATAGTAGAGCATTAGAATGACAAAGATAGGTTTTTAATAGTTAACAGAGATAGTCTGCGATTTTATATATAGTAAAAAGTTTCAGTTGGGACACTAGCTCCATATTTTATATTGGTTTTTATTAAGGATATGCGATCTTCATATCATCTGTCCTTAGCTCAGTAGTGATAAACCTGTGCAACAAAAATAGCAGATCCAAGAGAAACCACTGGAAGTTAGCATCAAGTTTCTCCAACATTATTATGAATCTAACAACCCTCCCATTGAAGATCAATTGGTAAAACAAGTCAAGGGGGAAGGTTTTGGATAATCAATTGAGTTTGATATTTAGTTTTTAACTCAGGAACGTAACTTGATCCTAACCCTTTTTATAGAATTTTCCTAAAAAAGATTATATTAATGTTGGCCCTTTGACACCCATTCAAACTCTTTTCTGACCTATCAATTTCTTTTTACAATCGCATTATATGATGCTTAATGATCCTCATCATAAAAGCAATACTGCTTCTTGATGAAGAGATTCAACTATAAATAACATTCACCTAATCTAAATAAAGGATAGCCTTGTTTATCAAATATTTTTGTTTATTTGTGTAGATCTTTAGCAAGTCTATATATACTAAATAATTTAAGACCTTCTCTATGTAGCCATTCTATATTAAAAAGAATGTATAGTTGGACTGACCAACTTGGACATGTGTAGCAGCAAGTAAAGGGACCTTTTTTGCTACACTGGCCATCTTATGAACCCTTTTAATTGTAATAATGTAAATTTCCTAATTGGTCTTCTTAGTCGACAGTTGTGAAACAAAAATTAATCTCATTTACAATATATGTGTGATAGGATAGAAAGGTCCATCAATTTGGCTAGTAGATAGTGTGCGTCTATAATAATTTATACAATTAGTTCAATCCCACAAAAAGTATAGATTAAAAAGATTTCTGATTATATAGATATTACTTAATTAAAGAATAAGAATAAAAATATGATGTTACCTTTTGAAAGGTAAGGTGCATAAGGTTATTATATGTTTTATTTTGAGCTTAATATGCTTTAAAAGCTTAACATATAATTCTAATACATCTTCAAAATTAATTAGTTTTAGTGATAGAAACATTTTATAAAGTGGTTTGCATCTAGATTGCCACATTGTGTTTTTTTCTCTGAAGCTTTTATATACTCTTAATTGAAAAAAGTTTTTAGTATTATAAGTAAAAGTACTTTGACTTTCAGATCATAGAATTATATATAAAAAGTTAAAAGCTATTTCAAAATCTTATTTTACTTGGGTAAGAAGCATTTCTGTCTAATTTTAAGGTAAAAAGACAGAAAACATTTTACCTTAATATAATATTTGGTTTTTTATTATATGTAACATTAATTTAAATTTATTCAAGGCATGCCGACCAGGGGATTAACATTACTGCTTTGTAGCAATAAAGTTCAAAGAAAACAAGCAACAAGACAAAATAAAACCTCCAACCAGGAAAGGAGAGGGGTACCGCTAACCCACCATGGCAGAGAAAGAAGGAGGTCAGGCAGCTATTCTTCAGGCGGAGTCTTTATGGAAGATACATGTCGTGATTTCAATATGACTGGACAATAAGCACTAAGTCAATATAAGGAATGGATGGAATCCGCAGAGTTGTTACAAATACAATTAATTGAGTGCCCTGAAATGAAGCGATATTGGGATTGTTGGGAAATTGGCCAAATTGGGCGATTGTGAATTGATGAATAAATAATTGGTGGAACCAATGAGATATGGCGAAGTGAATTACTAAGCCATGAAAGTGTTACCATCTGACGTCGTTACTATACAAGTGGGATGAGATGATTGAGGAGGAGGTTGTTAGTAGTTTAGAGTGAGTATAACAGCGAGAATCCAATGTATTAATAGAAAGAATAAAAGAGAGTTGAGGGAGTGAGTGCTCTATATTTAAGTATCTATTTATAAGTTTATTCTGTCATGTTGAGGACAACACATCATATTGTTGGTCCTAATTGCTCAGTGGGTCAAACCATGTGCAAAAATATGTCAGCGTATTTCAAAAGTACCGCCAAATTATATAACAGTGGTGCTCACTACAGGGGGCCCATTGATCAATCACATAGACTAATAAGCGTTCCTCAGTTGTTAGTCATGTCATATCCAGCTTGCTTCACTAAGGAATCATCTCAACCCACTGCAACTTTTGAATATGCAGAACTCAAGCTTGCCTTAGATGCTGTGCTCAATTGGAAAAGTAATTTCTTCAAGAATGTTGTATTGACAAGCTGCCTCCATTTGACCATAATGGGAACCTATATGGGTTTTTTAAACAATTTGAGTTTGCAGTAGAAGGGGCATCAGATCGGCATTAAGCCAAATTACTAATGTCCACTTTGGATGTTGGAAGTGCTGACCAAGTTACTTTCTATCTTCCAAGCAGTTCCGTTACCTATCAAAAAGTGAAGGATACTGTGCTGTGGTTGTTTGGAGGAACTTATTAATGGCGCTACAAAAGGCTGAGTTTATTACCATTGGGTTTCAGCCTAACAAGACCCTCAAAGCCTTTGCTGATCGATTCTCATCAGAAGCCCATGTGTTAATTGGGGCAGGGCTTTTAACTGAATGTGACATAAGCATAGCATTGACCTCTGCTGTGAAACCATACTGAGAGCTTTTTAATACATTGGCTCCATACTAGAGGTTGACATATCCTTGCTAAAATTTGTTCAAATTCTATGCCGTCTATCTTATAATTTCCCTCCACCCAATATAGAGCGAAAACCAAGCACCTCCGCTGCTAGCCTTTTTTATACTAAGGAATCATCCCTCCTTGTTCAGCAATTGGTCAGTATCCCCTGGATATATCATCAATACAATCCTCACTTCCAGCCCAACCCTTGGGGTGGCTCCTTTTACAACAACCAAGGTCGCAGGTCTTATGAGGTCAATTGATTTTCATGTGGTCGCTCTTGGCACCTGGCTAGAAGTTGTCACAAACGTCAGGTTCAGCACCTACCGCAGGAGCAGCACCACCAGGGAAAAGTCAGAGCGGAGTAGAGATGGGACTCTCTACCTCTGCTATACTGACTCAAAACGTCCCACTGGAACCTATTCCTGTACCTTCAATGGAAGTTCCTCAGTATGATGATGCCTTCTTATATCAGCGACCTGTTGGAGGGGTGAATGTGCTGACACAAACGCAATTCAAGAACATGGAGGAAGCAAGCTCTCAGGAACAACAAAAGCCTTATGCTTGTCAAATGTTTGATCACCTTTCTACTGATGAACCAGATCCATTAGCTGATGCGCTTCTTTTGGAAGAATTAAGCGTGGCCTTCCCTGTGGATGTTATTGTTAAAGGATACTCTAACGTAGGGAAGGGTATTATGAGATTCCTTGGAAAAAAAGATCAGTTAAATGTCCATGTTATAAACAATCATAATGCATCTTATGCTGAGTGTACTTACTGTGACACTGTTTTAGCAAAAACCCAAGTTTGTGTAATAATCGAAATAGGTGCCTCAATCAATATAGTGTCCACAAAGTTGGTAGCAAGGCTGGCGCTAAAGCCTGACGTGAAACATCATATGGTGTATGGGACTGCAGGCACGGAAAACACAGTCTCTGAAGGAGCATACAGCGCACTACCTTTGCAATTCGGGTCATCTGTCAACGTGGTCCCAGCCATAGTGTTACCAAACAATAGCTATGACCTTTTAATCGGAACTGCTTTTATGTGCCAATATGGGGTTGTTGTTGATATGACCGCCGAGACATTTGAAATTCTGGGGAAGAAGATCCTGATCTACTTTACCTCCAGCGGAATGTCAAAAGATCTGGTACACATGATTCATATTAACCTTGCATATGGTGATGGGGTGGTTTTGGTTCACTATCATTGGCTTAAGCATAAGACACGGTCCCTTCCCAATCAAATTATGAATATCAAGGGCTGCCACTTAGAGCTGCGGGCCCTAATCTATTCCTTCTGGACACCAAGTAATCATAAACACTGAGTTAGAAGTGGAAGTTCCTGCTGGGCTTTACAGGAGGTCATTGGGCCTTATCAGCAATCCAGTTCAAGCCCCATGTGGCCCCATGCATTATACTTCCAGGACATGGAGATATCAAGGTCTTAGTAGCAATCTCAGAATAAACTAATGCAAATGCGCCGACACCAAATAGTGGCGTACTTACATTTTATTCCAATTGAAGAGGTCCTCCAGGTTCATGAGTTTGGTTCGCGGGATGAATTTGGCCTGCCCACTGAACCAAGGCTGGCGTAATGGCAGTTGTACCACGCGAAAATTTAATGGGGTTAATGGAAGACCAAAGAGATCAAGTAGAAGCTTTATTTAAAAAAAAATACAAGGAGATCTTTGCTATTGATGATCATGATTTAGGGTGCGCTCAGGGGGTTGTCCATTAGCTGACCACTGGGGATTATCCCCCATTAGGTATCAGCTCATCCACCAGTCAAGGGCAGCAGAAGAAGTCGTCTATGCGGAGATTGACCAGCTGTTAGTGCATGAAATTCTCAAACCATCTAAGAGTCTGTGGGCTTCACCTGTTTTAATTGTTAAAAAGAAGGATAGTACTAACTGTGTAGTAATTGACTACTGGAAGCTTAATAGTATCACCAAGAAGGACTCATACCCTCTTCCGCGGATTGATGATGTGCTGGATTGGTTAGGTGGAGCTCGCTATTTATCAGCAATGGATTTGATATCTGGGTATTGGCAAATTGAGTTGCCCCCAGTGGAGCAAGAAAGATGCGCCATAATCACATCCAAAGGGCTTTTCCAACCAACTCATATGTCACAAGAGCTATGTAATGCCCCAGCTACATTCCAACGTGCAATGGACACCATTCTGGGGGATCTGAAGCTGTCATGTGTTCTTGTGTACCTTGACAGTGTTAACGTCTTCTCATGCACATTCACTGAGCACCTTACCCATCTAGAAGAGGTATTTGCTGACTAGCTGAGGCCAATATCAAAATCAATCCCAGGAAATTCACTTCTTCAAGGATTAGTTAGAATACCTTGGTTTTGTGGTGGATTCAACTGGGCTGAGACCCCAACCATCCAAGGTGGAAGCTATTTAGAAGATGACTAGGCCATCTAGTAAATGGGACATTAAGGTGATTTTTGGGGATGGTGGATTATTACCGACATTTTTATACCCAATTTCGGTTGCATTGGAGGGCCGCTGTTTAGACTGCTAAAGAAAGATACCATATTCAAATGGATGGAACAGCGCCAATGCTCTTTTGAAACACTTTAAACGGCACTAATTAGTGCGCCTATGTTACACTACCCAAATTTTAAAAAGGAATTTATTGTACAAATGGATGCATCTCTTTCTGCTGTGGGGGCAGTTTTGTCCTAAAAAAAGAAGGAAGGAGAGGAGCACCCAGTGGCATACTGCAGCTGAATTCTGAATAGTCATGAACGTAATTATACTGTGACCTAGCGAGAGTGCTTAGCAGTGATCTACACATATAAGCAATTCAGAGTCTACCTGCATGGGGTAAAGTTCAAAGTCATAACAGACCATGCATCATTACACTGGTTGCAGAACCTCAAAGAACCTGAAGGCCGTTTGGCTCAATGGGCTCTTAAGCTGCAGGCTTATGATTTTGAGATCCTTCATTGGCCAGGAGCAAAGCTTCAGAACGCCGACTGTTTATCTCAATTGCCAACTGCTGCGGTGACGGTGGACCTCAGTGATGTAATGTATGACAAGATGCTCAGCGGAAAGTATGATGATAAACCACCTCAATTGATCAAAGCATTAAACAAGATGCAAAAAAATACTTTCCAATGGAATGGGGAACTGTACAAGCAGATTGGTGATTCTACGGTGAATTTTCCACAACCCTCAGCCTGTCTGGGAATTATTATGAGCGCCCACAAGGCATTTGACATGGCGGAGTGCGCAAGACAATGGAGTTGTTGCGCCCTCAGTACTATTGGGAAAGTATGAGCTTTGATGTTCTCAAAACTATTTCTTGTTGCCATCAGTGCCAAGTGGAGAAGCCATTCCACTTTGAAATTTCTTATCATGTAGTGAAACCCCATTTTGCTTGGCATACTGTTTTCCTGGATGTCGTTGGTCCCTTGCCAACAGGAGCTACCAGTGTAAGTACATTCTTGTGGCTATTGACCACCTGACCCAGTGGGTCAAAGCAAGGGCAATACGAGATTTGGGGCAGTTACAGTGGCCAAGTTTGTAATGGAGTGCATTATTCAGTGACATGGATGCCCTCAATTTATTCTCACTGATAACGGAACCAAAATCACCTCGCACATCCTCCCCAAACTGAACGAGCTTATGGGTATCTGTGGGGTTCTAATGACCCCATACCACCCCAAATCTAATGGAATGGTTAAACGATTGAATGGGACTCTGGTGAATATCCTGCAAAAATTAGTAATGGATCAACTATCTGCTTGGGCCTCCCTTCTTTCCACCTGGCATGTTTACCTATAAAATCAGTTACCATTTCGCCACAGGGAAAAGTCCCTTACAACTACTATACAGTCAACATCCAGCTCTTCCAGCGTTACTTTATTTGTGTGTGGAAGACACCGGTGGAGTGGAACCCCATCACTATTTGACTAACCTTGCAAACATAATGATCAAATTGCAAACTAAAGCCTATTTCTTCAGCTTAGCCAAGAAGATCAGTAATCAGGCCATGGATCAGGTATGTCAAATTGGGTTAGCACAGTTAAAGGAAGGCGACATGGTTCTCTTCCATGACCAGCATGGGTTTGGGAGGAAACATAAGTTGGCCAGTATATGGATTGGTCCGTTTGAAGTCATTGAGAAAACTAGGGTCGATGCATAAACTATCAAGGACCCTGTTAGCGGTCAAATCATCAACTGAGTGCATGCAAAGTTTCTCCAGGCATATAAACAATAGGAGCCTTATCATCCAGTCAAGGAGAGGGTAATGTTGCGATTTCAATATGACTGGATGATAAGCACTAAGTCAATATGGAGGAATGGATGGGCTCTGCCAAGTTGTTATGAATACGATTAATTGAGTGCCTTGAAATGAGGCGATATTGGGATTGTTGGGAAATTGGCTAAATTGGGCGATTGTGAATTGATGAATAAATAATTGGTGGAACCAATGAGATATGGCGAAGTGAATTACTAAGCCATGAAAGTGTTACCATCTGACGTCGTTACTATACAAGTGGGATGAGATGATTGAGGAGGAGGTTGTTAGTAGTTTAGAGTGAGTATAACAGCGAGAATCCATTGTATTAATAGAAAGAATAAAAGAGAGTTGAGGGAGCGAATGCTCCATATTTGTTTATCTATTTATGAGTTTATTCTATCATGTCAAGGACAACGATCATCATATCGTTGGTCCTAATTGCGCAGTGGGTTGAACCCTGTGCAAAAATTTGTTGGCGTATCTCGCAAGTACTGCCAAATTTTATAACAATACATATTGGGTTGTAGAAGCGGACAAAAGCTGTGAGCAAGGGCTTGGGGAATCAGTGTGGTGGGGTTAAAGGGGTGTGAAATTACGGTTACTTACCTCAATATCAGCCTGGAATACAGCTTCAATTAACTCTGCAATATGATGTTAATCTTGAATGTGGGTATCCAGGAGTTGGGCCAAACTGGATATATTTTGTCAGATGATACTAGCAGTTGGGTTGAATGCTGCTAAATCCACAACATGCAAGACAGCGTTTTTGGCATCATTGATCAATTAAATGATCTCCTCGTGCTACTTTGTGGAAATTAGGGGGAAGTCAATTGTGTCCAGCCCTTCATGGAATTAATCAACTGATTGGGCTGCTGCTTTGCGGAGTTGGTGGTAATTGGGTGAGGCCACAGCTGCTAAGGCAAGCTGGTGGTCACTTTGGAAGTAGATGGCATTGGGTTTAGGAGCACAGCATCTGGGTTAGAGGGCTTTGTCAAAATCAGAAATATAAAATTCAGCATATTCATATTCATCTGGGCCTTTTTCACTATATTTTTTTTAGTACTAGATGGTCCCTCTTTTTCACTATATTCATCATCCTCATTTATGGCAATTTTACCTGATTCATCAACCTCATCCAATAGTTCCCAAAATTTTTGGTTCACAAGCATAGTGTATGCAGAATTTTGGTGGGTGGTGGTAGGCGAATGGATGGATGCTTGGGTGCGAATGGTGTTCCAAGCCTGACTCTGATTGGTTGGGTTGAGCCCAGGGTGGTGAGCATTGCTGGAAGTTTTGGCTGGTGCTTTCACACAATAGCCCAGCGAGCGAGAATGTTGGTTGGGAGGGGTAACAAAACGCACCATTCAGATGCCACTGAAAAGGGTTCAGAAATAGTAACAGGTGAACAACATGGGGGCAGGACCTTTTAAAGTGGGTAAGCTCAAAACATAGGGGAAAATCTGTCGACTGCTATCGACATAATCCCCAATTTAAATCTCCAGTGCTGCAGCAATGTGAGCGTGTGGGGGGATTTGTTGGTCAATGTCAGAGTGATTTGGGATGATGGTAGCAGTGGCTCAAGGGGCAATAAGGCGCTCTGCACCAGAAGGAACGGTAAAGACTAGGTTGGGCTGAGTGCCATAAGCCAAAAGCCCTAACATCAACTTGTCATACAAAATTTGGGGCGGGAGATGCAAAAGGAGGTTGGCAAATGACGCCACCAGCGTGGTGTCATCAGGGAGACGATTTTGGGTTGTAGGGACGGGTGTATTTTTATTAATTAGGGGAGTCAACGCCGCTGCTGCAGCGTCCTCTTCTGTTTGGAATCCTATGTCAATGTAGCCCTTATAGGGCGGAAACTAATAAAGCCAGCTGTTGTAAAGGCAGTAGTGGCAAGTTTAATTATTACTTTGTTGACATATGGGAATTAACGCCCATAGTTGACATGGAGGCAAAATCAAATAGCGGATCTAGGGAGATAAGAGGATGGGGCAAGTCAGGTGGATGTGTGCAAGGTGAAGCGCTAAGTCCCGTGGAGAAACAAATCATCCAGTAGAGGTTAGTGTGCTATTTGAGCCCATCTAATGAATTTCCTTGCAGGGCGGGAAAAGCTAGGAGGTGTATTACTGCTGCACCATACTGAAGCATCAGGCGGCGGATTAAGGACATCAATTGGGAAACGGACATGGCCAGATGGTGGTAAATAATTTAAGCGTTTTGTAAAATTCACTTAAATGTAAGATTGAGTGGGGAAAAAGCTCCAATCTTTTCAACATGTAACATTAAGTTATTTGTTACTAATATACTCAAAAAACATATGATATTTTTCTAGTAATGTATTAGAAATCATTTTAAATGATTTATGAAGTCTAATTTTAGGATTAAAATAATTTATCAAGATATAAGCAGTCTATAAATGAGAAGCTGAGTTAGTATGATACAAATATATATATCAAATTTACTTTCCCAGATTTATATATCACTTATAGTCTATATCTGATAGGTTTAACATCAGATAATACAATTTGGATTTATAATTAAAGTGTTGCTCCCTAAAATACTATAACAAGTACAGCCTGACATATGGTTTTATATATAATGACTTTGATATTTAAGTAGTAACTGTTTATCCAGAATTTGGTTCCTGTTAAATTTTTAACTATGTGTTTACTACATGGACTATAATTTATTATTAGTCTTTAGATTCTGTTCATTATCTATAGTGCTTTACCTTGAGTTACTGGTATCAAAAAATAATTATATATATTATTCTACAGAAGATATCAAATAATCTAAGGCTACAATTTTTACATGAATTATGGTATTTTTAGCTGTAAATATTTAAGATGAAATTTCCTATAAGATAATGCCTGATGAATGTGAAGTTATAAAGTCCCTAAGAAAACATGTCCTGATTACTCAATTTGTGGCTTATAATATATGTTAATGGTTTTATTATTATGAATTTAATAAGGTATGTCAGTCAGGCTGATTCATGGCAAGGCCTTCAAAAATATAAAGTTTTTTGGTTGCCATATAGTATATTGACTTAGAATATGTGCTAGATAATATACTATTCTATTGTTGTTTTTGTAGTGATGCTATATGCCACGTAAATGTATGGTCAATGAATGATACTCAATAAAAAAATAAAGATAACATGCTATGATTCTTTTTCAGTAAAAGTATCATTAGTGTTATAATAGGATATGAATGCATAGCATTTATAAGATTCATTGAACATTTATTTTATTGATTTTCAAAAAAGCCACCTTCTAGGCGTATATGCAGTAAAATTTATGTAGGCATAGATAAAATAAATGCCTTTGCACTTTTGAAATACATGGTTGGTAGAGAATCTAGTTTATGTTTAGCTAAATATCATAGATGTCTACAAAAACTAAGTTTGTTTTTTAAAAGCTCTATACTTTGAGTAAATTATTAATATTAATAAAAAAGCATTGGCAGGATGGTATGGTGGAAACAGGAGGTTTGCCTGGGATAAAAAGGCAAGGAATGGGTGAAACTAATCAGTTAACATAATCAACCAGGATTGTTTGGTGAACACCATTGAAAGCCATGTCTCTAGCGTAAGCAGGCTTACATAATATCAGATTCAGAGTCTATAAGTTGCCTTGTCAAATTTGACAATGGATCCAGGTGCAAATGCCAGGCGTGCAGCTTAAATCACCCTCTATCCGGTGCACAAGCTTTGAGATCTGTGTGACCTAATTAGAGGGTGTCCTGACTTTTCTAAGAACCAATCCTTTGTAATGGGGCTTTCATGGCTCAATTGCTTGCCCATAATTGTTGAGTCAACTACCCATATACATTAGTAATAAAAGTGCTCAGAATAGGATCAGCTAGTTTTTAAGTGTCTATGCAAAAAAAGATATTGTGAGGGATTCAAATCTGGAGATTCTTCACCATACTTTAGTAACTTCATAGTTAACCAGTTTTTTCAAACACATAGCACTCAAAATAACAGTGGCTAATATTTTATTAGGTTTGGCTCAAACTATGCAATCCTTGTAGGGATAATCTGGGATTCAGTGCTTGCTCATTTCATAAGCCCATTGTAATATATGCCAAGTATTTGATTGCTGGTTGGATGTTACAAAATTTCTGTTGACACCAACTACCAAATCCTTGATTTAGTAGTTGGTGTTGTGGCCTTCCTCCGCCAAGTCATTTAGTAGATGCGGTCATGTTGGGGTTCAGTGGTGGCTTTGGTGGTTTTTTCATGACTTTGATTAATGAGCTCTTGAAAATTATTCTAATTGCTTTAAGGCAAGCTTGTTTCTATTTTGGTTCCGCTCCTCCCAGGTTGTGGCTGACTCATTTCTGAGTTTTGGGCATTGATATCCGGTAAAATTTGATAGGCACCCTAAGCTATAATTTGAATGACCATTGCCTAGCCAAACTGCCCGGTTGCACAGCCACCAGTAGTAGGATCTTTTTGGAAGGGAGGTTAGCCTTGGATTGATTGGCATCCATCCCTGTAGGGATTGTGATTAGATAGTTTTTGTTATTCCTTGTATCAGATTTCACTTGATTCCTCATGTAAAGTCTGGGCAGTGCATATGTGTCTTCAGCATTTAAACAAGCAACTTTGCCTATACTAGCCATGTATGAAAACTTAAAATTAATTAGGAGCATGCTACCTTAACATTTGGGATAGAACAGAGTCTCTAGGGTGATCTGTCTGCTTTAGCTTTGTACCATTTCTAAAGTGTGTATGAGCGACTTTGCCCTGCATTCCAGAGTTAGGTTCATTGGAAGCACATGGGCCACATACCAGAGCTTTAAGGGGATAAAGATGATGATCGCCTGCATCTTTCCTTTGAGGTTTAAGAATGTGTATTTCCAGTTGCCATTCAGGCCAACATACTAGATAACACTGCTTTTTCCATCTCCTTGACCTCTGGGTCCTATTCATTAAATTAATCCCTAGGTTTTAGAATGTTTGTGTATTTTGTAGGGGTCAGGCCAGATGGCATACAGAATTGCGGACTGCCAATTTTTACTATGCCAATCTTGTCAATATTGATTTTTTCATATGAAGCCAACTGATAGAGGCTGAGAGGCTCTTCTGTACCTTGAATGTTTTAGAGATAATCCCCACTAGGCTGTCATCTGTAAAGGCTTTCATCTTGATGGGCCATTGGTTGGGGTGGAATTCCCTCAGATCTTAACTCCGCTGCTGCAAAATAATGTTAGCTGTGGAATTGCATAACCTTTGGGGACATGCGATCGCCTTGGCAGAGGCCTTATTGATACAAATTGTATCCAAAAAACTTCAAGTAACAATAACCTTAGTTATGAGTCCTGAGTAAGGGGTATTGACCCAGGTAATAAAATTTTCAGAATTCTAACCGCTCACGTAGCCACATATGGAACAACCACTCTACCTAATCTTAGGCCTTCTCCATATCCCAGAACATGAGATAGCCATATTTGGATCCTACCGTGCCCTGCAGGGTGTTTTGTACAGAATTGATGCCATCCTATATGGTGCTTCCATTAATGAACCTGTTCTTGGCTTTGTGTAAGTTTTGTGATGCTGTAAGCATCAATTGGCAATAATGAGATTATTTTTTAGTAGGAGTTTAGAAATGATATTAGGTGCCAGCTATAAAGATTTTGTTGGGCAGCTTTCTTGTATTGCAACACAATATAGGTCTTTGGTTCCCTGGAAATTTGACGCCTAGTTTTCAGGCAATGGTTAACAAATGGTCTAGTTTTGGAACAAAACGTTGCAGATCACATTGAATATTGTCATGCACATGTTGTTGGGGTTGGGCGCCTTGACCTTAGGCACTTCCTTTAGTGGTTGCTTTACTTCTGTGATTGTAATTTCAGTGGTAAGATTTCATTTGTACTTGACTAAGCACACTTGTAGCGCCATCTTAGCCAGGCCAATCAAGGTTTTAGTTGCCAATACGCTGGTCTTATGATAATTGAATAGCTCACTGGAGAATCGCTCAATCTCATTTTTAATATTATGATGGCTGAAAAGTTCACTGGTTGATGTTTTATCCTGCTTTAGCTTAGCCTGGGCTTGATTTCCTTAAGACTTTCCATTTTCTCCTTGGTCATTGTCGTTATCATGCTCTGATGGTGATAGGTAGCATTTGTCTGGCGCTCATTGTATTTTTGAAAAGGCTTAGTACCAATTTTGCATCTTCTAATAGTCACGCTATCAGTCTTTGATGTCCCAATGTGTGAGCTTCAAAATAGCCATGTCATCCTTTAACTTCTTTGTGGTATAGTTGATTGTAGGCCTTCGTTTTTTGTGCTTGATGCTATCATGCTTGATTTTCTCCTCTATTAGAGTCCAACATTCAAGGAAATAATCCCTGACTGCTGTTTCAATTGTGTGCCAATACAGTCTGTCAGGATTCATGGTGGTGAAGAGCGAAATTTACTACGTTGAAGTCAAACTATGATGATAATCATTTTTACTCATTGTCAGGGAGAAAATTATAGACTGACAATGAGGAATATTATAAAAAAGCACTAATCCTCTCCAATCCTATGTCTAACGATAGGATGTTAATAGAAGATCGTCTCTTACAACAATTCCAGCTGGTTGAAACTCAAAATTGGGGTTTGACACCAACAGAGGTTAAAGATCCTAGTTAAGGGGTACCTAGGAATTCGCCTCAACATCAGGTTCTAACTAAATCTATACATAACAAAAAAACTAAGTAATAAAGAATCTGAAATCTGATTTTATCCAGAATTCAAAACGATATAATACTTTTTTTAAACGTTGCTAAATCCATCACAACTTTCTATTTGGGACAACTTTGGTACTGAATTTAAATAAAATAGTGAATAACGCTAATTATTGCGAAATTTAATAAGTGGTGCTCATAACCATCTAGTACTAAAAAAAATAAGTGGTGCTCATTACAGAGGGCACCCAAGTTGTTGCAAATAGCAAAGCCATATATTTTGAGGTGGAGGAATTCAATCAAGATGTTCCTGATAATAGGTCTGTAATTGCGACTCATTGTATCAATATTTCAGATTGGAGATGCCTTCCCTGTAACCTGAAATTTTGTCCTTTAGAGCTTATTTTGAGTTTGTGTTACCCAATATAAATCCAGAATAATATTGCCTACATATTGACAATATCAGCGATACTATTTAGCAATTATTGAGGGTAATTATGTTGCTGGAAGTCAGACTCCCCAGCTTGGGCCACTGCTGTACTCACTACTATGATTTTATATACCTCTGCTCAGTTACCCTCTATTGTCTTTGAAACAGGAGATAAGCAGTATCTTTGTTTCTTTTTACATCCTGATTTATATAATTTTTTCTAAATTGTAAGCATGCACCATCCTGAACTTTCTCGTTCATTTAGATTAATTCAGGATTTACATACAGATGATAATAAATTTTATGTAGTTGCCTCTGACTTTGTTCGAGTTAAAAGAGAAGCAAAATGTATAATCACCTTATTAATGAGATCCTAGAAAAATTACTCTGTTGGATGAAGAATTACCCAATTTATACAATATTTTTAAATCATTATTACAAACGAATAAAATTGAAGTTAGAATAGGTTCAGTCAGCTCAGTGATACTCAAGCTCAACAATAAATTCTCATTGTATTCAAAGCGTAGCTTTAATGGAAACTCAACTCCAAGAGTTGCAACAAAATGTCCAAGGGTTATCTGTTAAAGAGGCTAATAATGGAGGAGATGGCCCTCCTGGAACATCTGCATCCTTTCCTGATGATGTTTAAACAGAGCTAATATCCTGTCACTTCTGTCTACTTTACATTCTTAATTAACCAAAATTGCTAGAGAAAAGTAAGGCTCAATCGGATGGACAGCCTATAGATCACAAATAACCCTAGATTCATTATATGGTAAAATAAACAATCTACATGCATTCGCTCAAGTTACTGATGATCTTTTGAATAAGTTAGAACATAAACATGCAGAAATGGTTACCCATGTTAGAAAATGTGATACTCATCTTGACGCTCAACAATTTGAACTACAAGACCTCCAAAATCAGCTTGACTATAAGTTAGGTTATAATAGCTTTGATCATTACTGGAGAGAAATTCAAGATGATATTGATCAGCTGAGATGTCAATTGTATCAGAATGTTCACGGTGAGTATCCTAAGACTGGAACATATTAGACCACACCCAATATTGGTATCAATACTCTCTAAGTTTTTTCTTCTAGTAACTTTAAATTTAGCTTTGAAGAGAAGTTTATACCTAGGGAAGAGAGCATCGCCTCTTTTCCTTAAGCCTATGAAAGTTTTAGGAATAAGCAACTGATTGCAGAAGGTTGAATATATTAATCTTTGTTTAAATTGTGCTTCAAGGGAAACCAAGACGCCTCACCTAAAGGATGTCAATCTTGGGATCAGGTGTGGACTGCTCTAGTGCAAGAATTTGGAAGTGATTAATTTCTTTCTAACCAAAAGAGTAAATGGCCATTCATTTAAGTAAAAGAGAAACTATGGTTGAGTTTGCTAGTTGATTTTTATTCAAGAGCCCAAACTTTAGTTACAACCATTCGGATAACTCTTTATGATGCAATTACTGAAGTTATTTCATCCTTGGAAGCCAAAATAAAATATTCAATCACATTTGATTGGAATTAAGCGAACTTTTACCAATATTCTTGAAATCAAAGAGGCATTAAGCAAACCTACTCCTATTCTGAATAAGCCTTCACCTGCTCAAACTTCATCTATTTGGCCTCATGTGCATGCCCTTGAAGCAAGAAAAGACTATCTCAATAGATGAAGTTATTTTAAGGGATTACATCATAATATGAAACAGTGTTATATTAGAAGAGCTGATGAGGAGTCAAAAGATCAGTCAGCATTAAAGAGGAGGCTCTTCATGCTAACTAGAAGTCTATGCCTCAACCAGACCACTTAATTGATGACGATACTCAGTTAAAGAAATGATTCAGAAAAGTTTAGCAGAATCTTGAAAATATTCTTCTTATTCTTCCCAGGATGATTCACCTATGTTTTTAACTTTGCCACCTCAATCTGGAAGTACAGTTACTTGAGTCCCAGTCAAGGTATATAAGATATCCTTTATGGATATCAATGAAATTAACTCATCTGTCAATGTTATAACTTTAAAATTAAAAAATAGAATTAAAGTTGCTTCAGACCTTCCACATTATATGGAGTATAGCACTGCTGGCCCTACCTATACCAGATCCATAGGAGCATACTTAGCACTTTCTGTGAAATTTGGAAGGTCATCTTTAACTACACCAGCTGTAGATTAAAATAAGCAAAGTTATGATCTTCGACTAGGTACTCAATTTTTAAGGGTTCATTCTGCTATAGTAAATTACTCTGAATAAACTATTACCACCTAGGACATAGAGTACCATTGGAGTTAGAGTCCAAACAAGATCGATGCAATGAAATCAAATTTAGGACTTGTCTCTTTGAAACCAATGTTAAAGTTTAACAAATTAATTATTACATTAGAGGATCCACGGTTAAACTTCCTCCTGCTGTATAATAAGAAAAGGAAGGAATGCCATTATATTTTCCAAAATCAGTAGTGGTACCTCCAAAATCTCAAATCATTGTTGATATTAAGGTACATATTCATATTCCTAAATATATTTTATTAGAATAAATGGGGTTGAAAACCCCTCGACTAAAGATATTTAACCTTGCCCTGGAATCTTAGATACAGCTTATTCAGGCTCAGTCTCTTTAATATTGGCAGACCTGATGAATAAAGCTCATACTATAGGGCCCAATACGCCTATTGCCTATGTTCAAATGTTACCTATCCTAAGGTTGATTCACTCAAAAATATTGGACGTTTCCACAGTTTTGGCATGAAGATCCTCCCCACCTAATACTGTTAATGTTTTTATTGAAAAAGAATTACTTCAGAAACTTGAGACTCAAGTAGAAAAATTATTGGATGATTATGCTGACATATTCTCTTCTACTACATATGACTTTGGAAAGATGAAGAGAGTCTTACATCTTGTTAAAACTGGAGATTCGCCCCTTTTTCAGGTCTCGTCCTTATTGAAAGAGTATGATTAAGGAGGCTCAAGTAACCACCAAATTTAAACAACTACCTAAGGAAGGGTTACTAGTGCCCTCTAAAAGTCCTTGGGCTTCTCCACTTCTGTTAGTGCGAGAGAAGGATGGAGGCCATCGCTTAGTGATGGATTACCAAAGACTGAATTCAGTTAACAGACAAGATAGTTATCCCTTACCCAGAATTGATAACTCCTTGAGGCTATTAGTTGACGCTCAATATTTTTCTGCCATGGATTTAGCAAGTGGAAAATAGCAAATAGAGCTAGCTCCTAAGAATAAAGCTCAGTATGTATTGATAGCTAATGAAGGGTTGTTTGAGCTTACATGGATGCCCCAAGGGCTCTGCAATGCTCCATCAACCTTTTAAAGAGCTTTGGATGGTCTTATAGGAGATCTCAAGATTTCCTGTGTTCTAGTATATCTGGATGATATAATCTTTCTTTTCAAAGATTTTTTCTGAACATCTAGAGTATTTAAATGAAGTTTTTAATTGATTTCATCAAGCTTCCTCAAGTTAAAGTCATTAAAGTGTTTGTTTTCTCAGAATGAGATGAAGTTTCTTGGGCATCGTGTATCAAAGGAAGAAATTCAACCTCTTCTGATAAGGTTGCATCAATTGATAATATATCCCAGACTGTTGGTTTAAAAGATACACAAGTATTTTGGGGATAGTCGGGTACCACCATCAATTTATCCCTATATTTGCTGAATAATCATAACCCCTAACTTACTACTACAAAAAGGAGTGCCGTTTGAGTGGATATGAACAAGAATAAGCTTTCAACTCCTTCAGGACTTCCTTGTGTACTCAGCCCAACCTGATACATCCTCAGTTTGATCAACATTTTATACTTATGGACGGCAGTGGTGTCACAGTAGGAGCAATCCTCACTCAACAGGATGACGATAAGGTAGATCATCCAGTCGCCTACTATAGTAAAGCTCTGAGTAAGGCGGAGAGAAAATTATAGTGTAACTGAGTGGTAATGCCTAGTTATTTTTTTAGCTAATAAGCAGTTCTGTCTCTACCTGTATGGAACTCATTTCCTGTGGTCATTGATCATGCCTCATTTCAGTGGCTGCAGCAAATTTTAGACCCTGTTGTACAGCTAGCACTCTGGGCCCTTCACTTACAAAATCATGATTTCTTTATTAGCACCGTGCTGAAGCTATCCATCAAAATGCAGATGGGTTATCTCAAATGCAAGTTCTAGCTATTGTGATACCTGAGGAGGGTCAGTTTTATGATCAATCAGCCGCCCTGAGTTATGGGAGTTAGAAAATTCTTAAATTCAAGGTGAGTTACAAAAAATGACTACAGATACGCAAGTCCAGGAAGGACCATTATACAAAATATTAATGGAACATGGTTACCTTATATTCGACCTTCATCTTGGACAGATGTTATTTTAGAAGGTCATATCACTGTTGCCCGTGAAAGAGTTAAAATAACCTTTGAGTGGTTACATAAACATTACTACTGGGATCATATGTTAGAAACGATTCAGGAGGTAATAGACACCTGCTTAAATTGTTGGAATTAAGATCAAGTCAGTCCAAAATATCAATCTCAAGTGGTAGCTCCATCAGTATAATTTATGGTTTTGAGTGTAGATGTAGTTGGGCTACTACCCACAGGTTTACATGGACATTAGTATACTTTATTAGCTATTGACCATTTTAAATGGTTGGAAGCTATCTCATTACCATCTGCAACAGCTATAGCTATTGCTTAATTTTTAATTTGCTCAGTATTTGCTCAACACGGTTGCCCACGGATCCTTATTTCTGATAATGGGCTAAATTTCACTGATCAGGTAGTTCAAGGATTAAGCTCACTCTTCAACACAACAAAGACTTTTGCTGCTCCATATAATCCTTTCACTAATGGAATGGTGGATCGAGCTAATGGTACTTTAGTTTTTATTTTGATAAAAATGACAGCCAATGATTCAATGTGATGGAATTTATATCTACCCGCTGCTATACTAGCTTATCAAATCAGTTAATATCATATTAGAAGATGTCTCCATTTTAAGCTTTATATGGACAAGAACCCAGATTACCAAGTACTGTTCAACCTTTAAAAGAAGGTTCAGTTCCTGAAAATTCAGATATCATGATGAGAAATATGACTGATGAAATAATTCAGTTGCAAGCAATTGCCACTTTGACATTATTTCAACCACTTATTGGGAAGCCAGTAAAATTATTTTGTGCCGCCCAGCTCTACCAGTTTATTAATTAGGAGATCTAGTCTTCTTTTACCATACCGCGCTGGAGGTCAAAATAATAAGCTTGGTAAATTTTGGTATGGACCCTATAAGGTTATCTACAAAGTTGGATCCAAATATTCTATTGCATACATTACCCAAGGTACTTTTATTTATTGCGTTCCCAGTAAATTTATACACCCTTATGTCCCTTTACAACAGTACCTTGAGGGCATTGTCTGGATTATCAATGGGAAAGAGCTTAAATTTACTATGTCAAAGTCGAACTTTAATGGAAATCAGCTCTACTCATCATTGGGGAGAAAATTATCAACTGACAATGAAGAATATTAACAAAAAGCACAAATTCTCTCTGATCCTATGTCTAATGATAGGATGTTAACAAAGAATCATTGCTTATAAGTCCATCTGATTGAACCTCAAATTCAAGGTTTGACATTAACTTGGGTAAAGATCCTAGTCTATAGGTACCTAGGAAATTTCCTTGATGTTGGGTTCTAACTAAACTTATAAATATCGAAAGAATATAAGTAACAAAGGGTCTTGAATCTAAATTTATCCAAATTCTTCCCAAGTCAATACATTTTGTTTTAACTTTGCTAAACCATTGCAATCTTAAATTTAGGACAACTCTGGTCTTAAATTTAAATAAAATGGCGAATTTCGCTAAAAATCATGAAATTCAATACAGTCAAACCTGCTTTTGATGGCTTAACCATTGGTGGTTTACCATTAACAGAGAGATCTACCAAAGTTCTGCTTTGGGGTTTCATCCATATTAATAAAAACCTGAATTCTCATGTGGTCACTTTTTGCATTGATGCTAACATTGACGTTTAAAGTCAGTGGTTTAAGCTCAGAGAAATCAGGACATATCCATCCAGGAACTTCTCAACAGATCAGCATTGCTGCCATATGTCCACCTCATAAGAAATATATGGTTGTTGCCCTCTTCATCTGTTGTTAGACAAATCCTTGAGGTCATTAAGTATTCTAGAATTTTATTGGCTGTGCTGTTGGATGCCCATGTGTCAGGAACGTATCACTTCTTGTTTTTATCTAAAAATCAGGTCTCATGCTAACACTGTATCTTCCTTAGTTCATACTTCTGACAGAAATCTCAAAAAAAGGCTTCAGTGATGCGCACAGTGCAATCACTTGATGGTTTCTACAGGTGTCTTTTTGTGGGCTGTGGCCATTAAGATCCTTCTGGCATGAAATTCCACCATGAGTTCCAGGTCTATATTTTTTGTTTACATGATGCACAACGTGGTCTGTCCATAGTGCTTGGCATTTATTCTGGAGGAACCACAGGTGATTCTTGGGGTTGCAGTTGAGCTCAGGAACCATTTTCCGTTAACTATGGTCTTGAATCCTAGAAATTAAAATCAAATCAACTTTATTATTTTTTTGAGTGATGCATCTTTCTTTTCCTTGTTTGCGTGCTAGATACCTCCCTAGCATCTGTTATCATAAACTTTTATTGGCTTACCAACTGTTGGAAAAGGTCAAAATTAAGTCAGTTTAGATGAAGATCAAGCTCCACCTGAAACTCCATCCAAACTTTTAGAAAAATGCAGAGTAATGAAACCTTGGATCAGACCATTGTCCCAAAGATATCAAAGAGCCAAAGTAACTCTGAAACCTTCCAGGAGAGTGACAAAGGTTCGTCCCTCCTTGATCAAAGGCTTTGGCTTCTAAAAGTTTTTTGAAAATCTTACTGATCATAAGTGGTAATACCTATGCTGAGACCGCTCCCCATCTAATAATAAAAATATTCCTCATTTTATTAAAAGAATATGTTGTTTACTACCCTGTAGTGCTTTTACTTAATGCCAAAGTTCATAGATCCTAGTAAAGAAGTATTTTATTAAAAAGATTTTTGGAGCTAATCTGACTTATAATTTTAAGCCTTTGAAGAATTAAGAAATTAAAATCATATTTCCCAGGCTTGTACTTTCAGCCAGGTTCTTCTGAGGCAACCAAGAGAAGACTTACCTTCCCATAGAGGGATCATCCCAGAGAAAATATCTCTCAACACGAGGAAGAATTGAGTGTGGTAGATGGGTCCACTCTGGATGGAAAGATTTACCTATTTACAATATAAGAGCTTTACAGTTCTGTGTACCCATGGATTTTATTTAAAGCTCCTGAGGAAGCAACCTACCAAATACAATCAGTTGAGATTTCTCAAACAGTGGAAGCTCCACTTTATGGAGCTCTACAACCTTCTCAATAATCAAATAGGACTCATTCTATCCAGGTTGATATTAGTTTTATGCATCTGTACACTACAACTATCCTACCAAGCATGGCAGTGGGAGTTACTCAAAGTTAAGCTTATCTTTGGCTATTTGTTCATACGGCTTTAATCATAAACTAAAATGTTAAGGTTGCATCAGATGGAGATTCAGAGACAATTCAGACTCAGTCGCCATCTTTACTCTTGACTCCCTAAACTATATGAGACTGTCTCTGGCTTTAATCAAGTAAACGTGAAGATATTTTTGACAACCGCTGAGAAGTTATCAATCTAAAAAATTGACTTTTCCAGCTTGAACACAAAATTGGTGGATACTTGCATGATGGGATTTCAAGGCAGCTCTCTAATTCTACTGCACCTATATGCAAAAAATTTGATTAAATTGCTCAACTTTTTGGCTCAACTATCTGAATGATGGCAGCTCTACAAAGCTCATAAAGAAAATATTAACAGGTAGGATCTGCAGATCTTTGAAGTGGCCATGCTCAGATTACTACAGAAATAATTGTTTCCAGTGGGGTTTGTGGGTCTGAAAGGCTGCAAGGACCCAAAGGCACTAAAGGAACTAAAGATTCTAGGGTCCTTGAGGGCCTAGAGTTTTAGAAGTTCCTATCCCCTTGCCATCATGAGATGAGGAACATTAAACTTGCATTGCCAATTTGTAATGACAACTTGGGGAGTAGCTTGGGGAGGTTGGATGAATGTCAAAGAGAATTCTCTAACTATAATTTTACTTTAACTGCTCTTCATGTTAAAATTAATAGCTTCACCCAGCTTGTTCTGACGTGTTTGCTAAAGCAGAATAGTCAAGACGCCATGGAGGACAAGATGAAATTACTTACCTCTTGGAATCATTGCTTAGTATTCCAGCAATAAATAGCAAACAACAGTTCGCTGACCAAGCTTCTAAAAATTAATGGATCCAACAACTTGTCAACACTAAAGCCAGTAACAACCAGGTGGAGAACTTGGGTCATAACGTATAAGATTATTCCTCATCTTTTGGCAACAGATGGACCGATTTCACATAGCAGATCCTTTTATAACTGGACCTTTATAAAATTGGCAGACCTTTGACCCCCACTAACCATGTCCTATATAAGCCAATTAACTCTTTTGATCTCACCTTCAAGTTCAAGTATTTACCAGAAATGGATAGCATCATATCTTTCTTTTAATCTATTAAGGTGCTATGGAATTAGTCACAGCCCAGCAGAAGATGCAACACATCCAAGTCTGAATTGACAGCAGTGCTCATGAGATCATGATTCCTACTTTAAAGAATGTACCTATTTGGAACATAATAGGAAAGCCCTCATTAAGAAGTTCAGGAGTGATTCAACACTGTCCAACCGCAAGCAGGCATTCATTTGTATAAACCAGAAAAAAGGAGAGTCTTATATCGAAATTGATAACCACTTCCTTTCAAGGCTCAGGCCATATTCTCTTGCGCAGAATCTCATTGGATAATGCAATTGCCACTGTGGTATCCACTTTATCCTCCCACAACAACCTTGCACTCCATTTCATAGCAATTAAGAATCAGTATAAAATGATTTTTGATATTAATGAGGCCATTATAGAATTACCTGAGTCTAAAACTGGCATAGCATTTGATTACAGTATCAAGGCCTCATATTTATGCCGTGGGCTAAAATCCTAAATTTAAATCCAAGCAGGAACCCTGTCCTTACTTCAGCTTCTACAAACACCAGGAAAATATATGTTGGAATAAGAAATCAGAAAAGTCGGAAAAAGAAGCTTCAGCCTAGGGCGCGAGGCTCCCTATTCTGACAAACAGTGCCTCAACAATCTGCTCATAAATCTCCTCCAAATGTTTCGTCATGTCTACTCCCAAATCCCTTGATGTCCTGGCAATCTTACTGGGAATAATGATTATTCTTCTTATTATTATGTTGTAAACTCCATATATTCCATACCAAAATTTGGATCAAGAGTCTCTCAAGTGGAGGTAGTACACAAGGTGAAAGTTATGGCCATTATTTACACTGGCTTCCCTTTTAATGTCATTTCATCCTGTCTAATAAAGCAAATAAAGCTTGCTCCTGATCAGCCATTCTCTGTAATACAGGACTGCCAGTCTTCCTGCACTTGATCCTTTGGAGCTTACTTATCTTTGCCCATACAATTTAGTTCCTTAGTAGTGTCAGCACCAACTATAGTCTTGAATAACGATTCCTATGACCTGCTTATCAGGATTCAATTCCTGGCCAAACTTAAATGCATAAATCAGCTTCAAGGGCATGTATTTCTCCATCTTAGTATACCGTTTTCCAGAGATCATCAAAAATTCGCCATAGGAGATGGGTAGAAGAAAACTTTGGTGCTGCCTGATAGAACATTTCAAGTCCCTACAGAGATTGGAACATTGAGTGATGGGCCCTATGGTTACTTTTCCTCCCCCTGTGGTAAATGCTTCATATGTATGCTCATTAATCCCTTAATAAGAAGACAATACCTCTAAGTATCAAGTTTTGGTGGTGACAGGAATCCAATTATTTATACCTCCTGCGCATCTTCTAGAGATTTATGGGGAATCTAGTATATTAATTCAGGAACCCTTGGTCTTACCTGACATACTTGATCCTAAATATCAGGGGATCATTACTGTACTAATGGCAAACCTTACTTATCTGTCCTTGACAATTACTCAGAGCCACCCAATCACATAAAAACATACCTTACATATGGTACATTTTAACTCTATCACCACCTGTGGGTCACTAACTAATCTAGGACTTGAAGAGGATTCATAAGTCGTGTGAGTAGATATTAAGTTTGGTAGACCTTAACCAGTGATCAACAGCAAATGGCCGAGTCACTAATTGGGGAGTAAGCTGATACCATTTCCAAAGGTCCTGACGATTTTGGGTTAATTATAGGGGTTCAACACAGAGTACATACTAAAGATTTCTCAGACCATCTGGAATTGACCTTATCTGAATACAAGATCAAAGAGGCCAAAGTCACTCAGGAACTGAAACAACTGCTGGACGCTGGCCTCCTAAAGCCCTCACATAGTTCTTGGGCTTTCACCTGCTACTTATCCACAAAAAGGATTGCATTAGTCATATAAATGTATTAGAAAAAATTAAATGTGATCACATTAAAAGACAGCTACCCATTGCCTCAACTAGATGATTCTATTTACATTTTAGCCAAATCTCAGTTCTTTTTGGCTATGAATCTTGCTAGTGGATACTGGCAGATTGAGTGGCTTTAGAAGAAAGGGATAAAGTGCACTCATTTTCTTAAAGGCATGTTTACGCCTACTCACATGCCTCAGGGGTTGTGCACCATCCCTGTGACCTTCCAGCGGGCCACAGATGGTATGCCCTGAGATCTGAAGTTGTCCTGTATATTGCCTACTTGGATGATGTTACAGTATTTCTCAACCTTTGAGCACTTAAAGCACCTTAATAAGGTTTTGATCAAATGAGAGTTGCATCTACCAAGTTGAAGCCAGCTAAATGCAGTTTCGTTCATAGTGAGATGGAGTTCATTAGCTATAAGGTTAACCAAGAAGGTATTCACCGTTGACTAAAGAAGTTGGCGCCATCCAAAAAGATGTTTCATCCCTAAAGCTTGAGGGATGTGTAAGTCATCTTGAGGATGGTCAGTTAATACTAACAACTATTCTTCATTTCACTAAACTTGCTAAATCTCTTATCTACCTGCTTCATAAGGAAGTTTCATTTCAAAGTGAAGAATAAAAATGACATGCTTTCGAAAATAAGAAAAACTCTAATGGCAGCACCAATTTTAGTACAACCTGAGTTAAACAAGCCCTTCTTGTTCACAGACGCTAGCAATGTCAAGGTTGGAGCTATCCTACCACAACTTAATTCCAGACAAGTCAACCACCACATAGCCTACTTCAGTAGAACCCTAACCAGGGAAGTACATAATTATAGCATCACAGAATGAGAATGCTTAGTGGTACTCTTGGCTCTCAAACAGATTCAACCCTATCTCTATGGGAAGCATTACTATTGTAAATGATCACGAGTTGCTTTGGTGATTACAGCAGATGAAAGATCTGGATGTCTGGCTAATGCGTTGAGCTCTTAAGCTACAAGATTATAACTTCTCATTAGTTCATTGGGAGGGTGCTATACAACAAAATGTGATGCACTATCCCACTCATCTTACTAACCTAATATTCATATGTAGAAGATTGGGTATACAAATTTATAAATTAATCAGAATCATGGGCTTGAGAGACCCCATAAGTTCAAGAGCAGTTAAAAAAATGACAGCTAAAACCAAATCAATAACAGACTACTTTATAAGAAGGTAGGCTTTTCTTAGCTCCCCTATGACCATCCATTGTCCAGAACTATGACCATTATGGAAGCACATATGACTGTAGGTCATAGCGCCATAAAAAACCTACAAGTGGTTTGAGTGTTGATGCTACTAGGATGGCATTATTGATTCCATCTGAGATAGCCTTGACTAATGTCTTATATGCGCTAAACAAAGGCATCCTATGCCCAATTTTAGCACCAAGACATTGAACCAACATCTCCTTTTGCAAATGTTAGTAAAGATGTAATTTTACCACTACCTACAGTCTTATATGAACATTACTACATTATCATTGCTGTCAACTATTTCACAAAGTGTAAAGGCCATTCTGTGGTCTCTGACACAGCTGAAGCTACCGCCTCATTTCTGATCAGATACATCTTCACCAGGAATGGTAGCCTGAAAGTCCTACTGTCTGACAAAGGGACAAACTTCATATTCCAATTTGTGATCAAACTAAATGCGTTGATGGGAACATATCAGGCTTTCGTTATTCCCTACAATCCAGCAACCAATGGTGCTGTGGAAAGAGTTGATGGCATCCTCATCTATATAGTGCAAATGATGGTGTCACAATGTTACATTCACTACATCATAAACTCTGTTAGTGTGCCAAGCCAAACAGTATGACTACTGCTGGCCCTTTCTGTTTTGCCTTCATAGGATACCTTTCACTACAGGTCCACAGGCAACCACAAAACTAGCAGATCAACAACTTAACCTTGGCTTAATTACCCTTTAGAAGCACAAAGCTAGCCCTACACCTCTCTGGGTGATCCTTGGCTCTGTCTTATCATCATCCTCAGGGTTAACTCCCATCAGTCCCTCATTGTTGGTAGCCAGTTGGCCAAGTCCCGTGCGGCTTCCCTGTAGCTTTAGTTATTGGAGTTGGTAGCGCCAACCACCCCTAGGTGCATTTACCCAGCACCTCGACTTGGGGGATCTCCAGTCCCACCTTTACCGCCATAGCTGTTCTTACTACTTTCAATAAATATAGTTGAGCTAAAGAGAGATCTTTATTATGAGGTAATATAAGGTGTTATAATTAGGCGACTTCATTGGCAATCTAATGCCCGCCTATCAAAAATCATTAGCATTTATCACCAGCAAACTAACCTGACACCAGTGTTCCGCTAGCAACCATTCTCTTGATAACATTCCAATTGAACGCCAAATACTAGTTTGATTTATCCTTGGCATCAGTTTCCAGTTAATCTTAAATAATTATTGCTATAAATTAATCCTCAAATATCCTTGTCATCATTCTTCAGTATTCATGATCTCAGGCGGTGGAATCATCGATGCTCAATCTTCATAAAAAACCCTTAGAACCCAAAGCCAGCAATATATTTGTCATCAGCTTAAGTCGCCGGTAAATCCCAATTGAATAACTGATAAATCATCCTTAGCGTCAGTCACCAAGTATCCCAAAACTCAATGATTAATTAGTAATCCACTGTAATCTATATTAATTATCATATTGACATACTCGCTTCAGTCAAAGGTGTCAATTTAAAAATATCATTAAATCCATCAAGGATTATCTCTGAGACTTTTAGATAGATCAACCCTTACAAATGGGGAGCACAAAAAGGTAACTATATCATTAATAATAATTTAAAACTAGGCAATTAATCAGCAATAACCCCTGACTAATTGAAAACCCTGATTCAATTAATATAGAAATTTATCCGGTTAAAATCCCAACAGATGGCACAGATCAACCTGGGTATATGAAATGAGTACCTCCAAGGAGCTCTGATGGCTTACCAAGTGAGCTATCACCAAATTATCCAGATGTGTTAATTTTGATCTCTGTATGGGATGGATCCTGTTTTACCCTCCAGTGTTTAATCTATTCTGGAGACCTCCTTGCCAGAAACTGCTGACTTGGCCATGAGAATACTAGTGGTGGAAATATTTAGGTTACAATCCTTAGTATTTATATCACTTTAAAACCAATACCCAAATAGAGGCAAAATAAACCAATTCAACGAAGCCTCTAATGCAGGAATATCAATTGGAAGACATGATGAGGTTTTATCATTATCACCATGAAGGAAGATACTTAAAATTAGACATAATATGGTCTGGGCCCTATAAAGTAATTTACAGCCGTGGGCCAGAGTACTTCATTGCCTTTATCAAAAACAGGTAAAGTTTTTAGTCAGGTTCATGGAAGATTTTTCTAAAGCTAGGTTCCTCTTTGGCAAGAGCTTGTGGAGGATAGCGTCAGAAAAAGGCCAAAATTGAGTTAATTCAGATGAAGATCAAGCTCCAATTAAAGCTCCCTCTGAACTTCATAAGATGCTGATCAAAGGAACCTTGGATTAAACCATTGTCCCAAAGGAATCAAAGGGCCAAAGTGACACTTAAACCCATGAGAGTAATGAAGGATAATCCTTCTTGACCAAAGGCTTTATCTCCTCTGAAACTTTGGGAAGATCTTGACAATTTCAAGGGGTGATACTCACGCTAATACTGCGCCCTCTAATATTATTACTTTTCCTTCATCTGATTAAATAGAGAACATTGTTTACTACCATGTCACGTCTTTACTTACTGCCAAAGTGCGTATATCCTAGTAAATAAATATTCCATTAGGCAATGCTGGAGCTAATTTGACTCATAATTATTTAGGCTTCAAAGATACTGGAAATTAAAATCAGATTTTCAAAAGCTAACCCCATGGGTATGAGGCTTTTCAGGATTGTGGATTGAGTTGCTGACAGAAGTTTAGTTTTTGGTTTTAGTTTTCATCGACATTAGTTGGGGGTTAGTGTAAAGTGGTGGTAAACTTCATTGGAACCAGTATTTTGTTACTTGTAATTTTTGCACCGAGAACTCCATTGTCATCCACATCTTAGTTGATCAAGAAGGATTCAGATTTAACACAAACCTGAACTTCTCCTTAGGGGTGGGTGGTCACGCTTCTGTGTTTGTGTCAGGAATTGTGAGAATCAGATGAATGAGATTCATTTTTGAACATGACCTGAATCACAACTTGGTTGAAAAGACTCCACCAATTCAATGAGTATTGAGACTGACTCATTTAATGAACTCTTAAAAGGGAGAAAGGAAACTTAAACCTCAGAAGGATCTGCTGATTCAACTAGCAAAGGCACTGAGTCAGCTGGTGAAGGTCTTGCCACTCAGAGGTCCATAGAATCTTCCATCCTGGCAAAAGAGAGTCAATTTCAAAGAAAGCCTACGCATCCCGCTCAACGTCAAAGAGGTCTCTTTACCTGACTCAGCCTGGCTATCACTCCAAGCTCCCCCTAGGCGATCTCAAGTACCTCAATGACCTATAAATATTTTCAAATTATGATTGATAAAATTATCTTCCGATTTGCCTAGTTATTTACTATTAGTTTTCCTGTCTGTTTTTATACAAAAGACCTTGCCTGTTAAAAGCAAGCAGAGTAGCCTAAACGAAGAATTTACGTTGAGAGATTGCCTTATTTAACCCTGTCACTATGAGATTCCGCTGGAATTGCTTTTGACTAATAATTGAACAGCCTTCAAAAGTCCTGACCTTCAGAGAGGACAACGAAGACCTACAAACTGATGCTCCCTGTCAGGTCCTTCTGAGGATTTTGGTGAATACCTGCCTTCCATATGAATAACTCCAGCGAAGACAGCCCTTCTAATATGGAAGAGAATATGAGTTTGACCCAATGGGTCACTATCAATAAACAATATGTGATGCTACCTCAACTGCAAGAACTTGAGTTCTACGCAACCATGATTTTAACAATCTCAGTTTCACAATGAATCCACCTATCAAATTCAAGCTCCTGATGTCACTCAGACTATCAGAGCTTTTCTAGGAGGAGCTATGACCCCTGATGACAGACCTAAATACAGCCATTCCGTATGGATTCCCCACAACATGACACAACTTCACAAAACACCTGAGCTCCCTAGCAGCAAATTAGGAGTAGCCCATATGGAGTCCTATTTCTGGCTATATATTCATCCTGACTTACACCATCACATGCAGTTTCTCGCGCTCCACCATTTAGAGATGCAGAGACAGCTAGGATTGACTTTTAGGCTCACTCTCAACTCCTTGAGCTATATGACGTTGCCTCTAATTTCGGCCAAGATAATCAGGAAGCCATTTTGAACAACTGTTGGGAGATCAATGACATCCAACGCCATCTGGCTCAAATTGACACTGGAGTCGTCCAATACTTGCAAAATGGATTATGCAGAGGATGGTCCAATTTACCACTGACATGGACCAAATAGTGCAACGTGCTTTATCTACCCTCCTTTACTGAATTACCAAGGATCACCAAGCAACTGATTCTCAATTTTTCAATTTGTTCAGCCATATCCAGAAGCTGAGCAAAAGACTTGTGGTGATGCTGACTCCAGAAGTTATGGCGCACCATGAGGCCCTCGGTGAAACAGGACCCAGTGGGAGAGAAGGATAGTAAGGGCCCCCTGGTCTTGGAGGTCACTGAGGCCCTCTGGGCGCCTCCCCACCTGCTGGATATTTTCAATGAAGACCATGAAGCCCAACTTTAAGCTCTCAAATGACAACTACTACTGGTGGCTCAAGGAGTTGAGATGACTATTGAAGGGGGAAGTCTGGATGCTGATTTGACATTCCCCTCATTGCACAAATAATATGTGAAAATTACTAGCACCCATTCCAATCTGGTCACCTCCCAAAACCAAGCAAATAGTCATATCAAGCTGATGATTACCTGACTCCAAACAATTGAATCTAAACAAAATGCTCTCTCCAAGCAATTGGCCCAACAGTCCAAAGAGATCAAGAATCTATGCCAACTTTTAGATTCTAAGGCCTCCCTTAAGAATGTTAATGAATGCTATGCTACTATCCAGTGTGACATGTATGAGATCCACTGTCAGTTTAATAAGGTTAAGCCGCATACTGATATAGGTACCACTGAGCTCACTGACTTGGAGAACCAGCTATCTTCTGATGTTCATGTCCTCTATGAACCTGTCAGCTAAAAAACCTACCTCTAAGGAGAAGTACGTCCTTGGAGCTGAGACAATACTGACATATCTCTTTATATATGCGGGTGCAATGAAGCTGACTATTAACCAACAAAAATGCCAGCATATGCAAACCTGTTTGGATGGTAAGGCACAAGATCTTTTGATTCCTTATTTAAGACATGCACCACATGAGTATCTAATAAAGAGGCCGTTATCAAAGGATTCAACAGTAACTTAACCCTCTCAAACCATAAAGCAGGTTTATGCATTTCCGCCTGAGATGAGGGGAAACTCATATTGAATTTGTGGAAATCTTCTATCATAAAGCAAAGGCGTTAGCTTCCCATGACTGGTTACCATGGATGATGCCATCTCGGATGTTCTATCCACTTACTAACAAAGTACCAACTTGGTACTATATTTCTAGAACGCTAAAAAGATATTTAAATATATCCTTGACATTAAGGAGACATTAATGGAATTTCCCAAGCCATAAGTACGCAAATCTCTGAGTAAGGGGATTTGACCCAATATCCACGCATTTGGGCACTTTCAGAGATCAAAACCATGTCATGACCCATGTTTAAATTGTGGAATCTTTAGCTACAAAGGAAGTTTCTGTTGGAAGAAGCAAGCTGATGAGTTGGTAAAAGCGGAGTCAGCTTAGGGTATAAGGCAACTCTGCTGATGACGCAACGCCTCAACCTCAACCTTCTGCCACTCTGAGCACTGAGTGTTATGTTCTAAAGACCTGACGAATTGGACATCCCAGATTCTATAATATTGAATAAAGACTTAGCTTCCTTTTACTCTGCCTTAGCTGGACCACTCGCTCCAGGAAACTCCATTTACTCAATTCCTTACTCTGGCACTGAAGTTACTTGAGTAGAGGTCGTTGTTCACAAGGTGAAGATATTGGCCATTATTGACACCAGCTCTCGCGTCAACGTTATTTCCTCATGGCTGGTCAAGTGTATCAAGGTTGCACCAGACCAGAACCACTATCTAGACTATTGAACGTCAGGGCCTCATCAAGCCTGCTCCCTGGGAGCCTACTCCTCCTTGCCTCTTTAATTTGACATTCTGGTTGTTATGGCTCCCACCATTGCATTAGAAAATAATTGTTACGACATGCTTATTAGCACCCAGTTCCTAGTTGAATTTGATACTCTAATTAAGCCACAAGGATTCTTACTTTTCTATTTCTGGGGTACTGCATTCCTAGGGGGTGTAAAGCGAGTCAATAGGTCGTATGGCTACCAACCTGAAGGTTGCAGGTTTGATTCCTGCTCTTCGCACATCAATTGGGCTACTAGCTAAAAGAAGCTATTGACGGTTATTAGGTCTAATCACACAAAAACTTACCCATGATGTAACCAGAAAAATCCGAGTCCCAATCTGGAGGTGGAAAAACATTCTATGATGGAGTTGACCCTGCTCAGGTTTCATGTCCATACTTTCTTTCTCTATTTTGGTAATTTCTGTCCCCTAGTCAGCTTGCCTCAAACAAATAGGGTACTGCATTCCTCTGGTTATGAAAGATGTTCCTAAGGAGAAAGGTAAGAAAAAACCCTGATGTTTCTTACTGTAACATTCAGACTGCATCAAATGGCTAGAGTATATGGTAATTGGACCAAAAACAAGGCTGCCGCCTTCCTGCACAGAGGCTATGGAAGGAATGCCTGTTTATTTTCCTGGCCGTGTAGTCATACCGCCTAAATCGCAGATCCTAGTGGAGACTGGTCTTCAAGCTAAAATACTGCTGGACCACTTATAGGAAACTCAAAGAGAAAGTAATTTAGCCATCTGAAAACCATTTACCTTTCCTGGAATGCTGGATCCCGCTTACTGGGTGCCCATTATTTGTTTTAATGGCCAACTTTATGGATTGGCTGATGCATCTAAATCGTAACAGACCCATCACATATTTATGAATATTGCCCGTTGGCCAGATTGAGTCCATTTGAGGATGTGGATACATGAAAGATTTAAAAATAGATGAAAAGATGTTAAAATAGTCTGATTTAAGGTGTCATTGGTGAAAAGCTTACTTGCAAACAACAATAACAGGCTGAGCTCTAATCAAAACATAAGCCATTATTTTCTCCACTGGCCCAGAGAAATTCAGGATGATGAAAAGGTGCAACATCAAAATCTGGCTGGTGATGCCTCTCCAATTTGCTCCCGCCCCTTAGGAAGTCTAGAGTCAAGGAATCCCATGTCACAAAATAATTACAACAACTGCTGGATTTCAGGCTGCTAAAACCATCCCAGATTCCCTGGGCCTTACCATTGTTGCTTGTGTGGAAGAAGGATGGAGGGCATCATGTGGTAATGGATTACCACCATCTGAATGCCATTACTCTGAAAGATGGCTACCTGCTACCTAGTATTGACGACTCCTTACATCTCTTAGCTCTGTCCTAATTATTCTCCGCAATGGATCTTGCTAGTAGGTACTGGCAAGTTGAGCTTGCACCGGATGACTGAGAGAAATGAACGCTTATTACAAGTGAAGATTTATTTGAACTCACTCTCATGCCTCTGGGGCTGTGAAACGCCCCATCCAATTTCCATTGGGCCATGGACAGCCTATTGGGGACCTGAAGATGTCATGTGTACTGGTCTACATTGATGATGTAACTGTAAGTAAACGCGTTTGACCAGCATTTGGCCCACTTGAAGGAAGTATTTGGATGACTACGCATTGCTGAGTTGAATCAAATCCCATCAAATGCCATTTACTTCAGACATAGATGAAATTCCTTGGTCATAAGGTCACCTGCAAAGGGCTTTCACCCTTGCCTGACAAAATTAAACTATTGAGAAGATGACTCAAACCAGCAATTTGAGTGACATTCAGGTATTTTTTCAGCATGGTGTGTACTACTGACAATTATATTGCACAACACCAAGCTCACCAAGCCATTAACCTGACTCCTTTATAAAGAGGTTCCTTTACAATGGGTGGATTCCCAGCAGCAGTCCTTCAACTTCTTATAAAAACCCTGACTATGGCCCCTATTATGGTACAACCTGAGTTTGATAAACCATTCATTCTACTCACTGACGCAAGAGATGTGGCTATGGGAGCCATTTTGGCTCAACTGTATGCAAGCCAAGTTGATCATCCCACAGCCTACTTTAGTAAGATGTTAACCTTAAATGGAACGAAATTACAGCATAACTGAACGTGAGTGTATAGATGTGCTATTAGCCATCAAAAAGTTCTGCCCTTTTATTTATGGAAATCATTTCACTGTAGTGATGGACCATGCCTCACTACAATGGTTACAACAGATATAAAACTTAGACGTATGATTGGCTTGATGGGTCCTAGAGCTCCAGAATTATAACTTTTCAATAGTCCACTGCGCAGATATAATACACCTTGTTGGACATTCTCCTTCTTGACTTTTGAAAAAGAATGTTGGAGTCTGATCTTAGAATAAGATTGTGGTTATTAATGATATAAATACCAACAGCAAAAAGACCTTGGCAGATTCTCAATGTGGAGCCCTATCTATCAGGAAAATATGATTTATACCCAAAATCAGCGTAATAAGGTAATAATTGATGATAGCATTGCTCCGAATTCTTGGCTGAATTCAAGGTGTTCATTATTGCATGAGCCTTTTCTTCCCCAAGGCGAGAAGATTTTACCCGTCGATGATTGGGTGCAAATTAACAAATCTTTACCACTTGGATCTGAACACCCCCGAGGTGAGAAGATTTTACCTGTCAATTATTGGGTGCAAATTAACAGTTTATTACCACTCAGATCTGAACACCCTCAAGGTGAGAAGATTTTACCCACTGGTGATTGGATACACTTTATCAAATCATTACCACACGGGTTGGTTTTGCCACAAAATATTTAATCTTGATCTGATAGGCTGAAAGCCTATATTTCCTAATTGAGATGACTCAGCTTTATAATACTTTAGCCCTGAATTCCCATGGCCACAAGGATATGAACTAGTTTAAATATGATATAGTAGTATTGAAAAAAGGCTTTTTCCTGGTTTGCCTCACACAATTAAAAACAAAAAGTAAAAACTCAGTTTCTTAATAAATTTATTATTTATTTTAAATATTCCATTGTGGGATCCAGCGGCACATAGCACCAGCGAGCATAACCCTTACTGGATTCTGAATATTTGGTGCTCACTACAGGGGCACGCCTGTACACTAAACCATGGTTACTAACATGGAGGCTGTAAACGTGAGCAGCTCTTCTGGTTCTTCTTTAACTAAATCACGATTAGTTGCTCTTGAGAAGCATCTAGCCAGCTCTTTCTCCCATCTCAAAAAGCTAGAGCAAAGGCCGTTCAAATTACTTATAAAGGACATATACACCTCGGGCGAAGGGAGCATTGCTTCCTTTTTATACGTTTATGAAGCTGCGATGGATGGCGCCACTGATAAACATAAAGTTCAGTATATTCTTCCTTGTTTAAGCCGCAAAGCCCAAGGGTTGATCGTTCCTCACCTGGATCCTCAGCACCCCTGGCCAGATGTTAAGAAGGCCCTCTTGGCTGAATTTGGATCCAAGCAGAGCTTATACAGGGAAAAACAGGCTTTCATGCGCCTTACCATGTATGAGGGTGAAACTCTCTTTAGTTTTGCTGAGCGTTTCTATCTCACTGCTCAAAGTCAGGCTACGTCTAACCTGCTTACCCTGGATGATGCTATCGCCGCCATATTAACAGGGTTAGCTTCACAACCCTCTCTCGCCAGGCATATCATATCAGTGAAACGCCACTTTACAACCTTCCGTGATATAAAAGAGGCTTTGTTAGACGTTGCCCATATTCCTTTAGGTGAGCTGCGGCCTATTGAACCGTTGGAAGTGAGACCACCTATGCCTATTCTCCCTGAAAAACCTGCTTCTTTGGTGCGACTTAAAACGGACATCCATCATTCATGCAAAGCGGAGATCCCTACTGTGGTTTCCCCTTCAGCTCAGCCAATAGGTGCGCGCCCTAAGGGTATATCCTCCAGAACTACTGGGGTTGTGAAAATGCCGGTTAAAGCGAAGCTAATTACCCCACCTCTCATGGCTGTCTCCCCCACTTCAATTGCAACCTTGCCCATGGTTTAGAATACCCCTGAGGCTGACTCTGAGGGGGGTTACAATGATGTTGGGTACTACTTATTGGGAGCTCCCACAGAAGTGGAGGTCCCTGATCGCCTAAAGGCCAAAGGAGTAGATGAAACCACCATACCTGAGGATAAATACTTCCACCAAGTTATAGGTTGTATGGAAATTATTGACACAGCCATTGACGCTGATCAGCTCCTATCAAGCTTAATTCGCCCTTTACAGCGAGGGCATACCATGCAGTCTATTCTGGATAATCACCCTGAGACCGCACGCAAATTAACCTCCACTTTTCATCTCAAGGAGGTTTTAGCGCTGTCAGATAACTTTGGAAGCACACTTACTAAGGTTGAAGTAGTTGTTTACAAAGTCCGGGTGATGGCTATCCTGGATACAGGTTCCTCAGTGAATGTAATCTCCTCTCGGCTGATGAAAAAGATTAAACTGATGCCTGACTAGGATTATGCTAAGGAGTTTGGAACTGCGGGCCCAAACAATACCCGCGCCCTTGGCGCTTACTCATCTCTTCCCATTCGCGTTGGGAAAGCTTATCCTATCAGCCCCGCTGTGGCCTTAGATAATAACTCCTATGATTTGCTCATAGGTACTCAGTTTATGATCGAGTATGAAGGCATCATCAACATGAAGCAAGGGTTCCTATCTTAAATGAACTACGAAGTTCCATTAGTCTTATTTAACAAAGAACCCATCAAGAATGACTACACCTGCCTGGTTGAATGCCCCTTTTCTGCTTTGCCTTTACATTATGTCACCTCTAGGCGCAACACTAAGAAATTGCCCAATTCAGTGGAGGCTAGCAATGGTATTCCATTTTATGCAGCAGATAAGGTGGTGATTAAGCCGGGTGAACAACGAGTGGTTGACCTGAAAATCACGCTCCAAATCCCACACCACTATTTGTTGCACCTCATAAGTGTTGAGGGCCTTAGTCCTTTGGAGCCTCGTGTATTACCTGGGCTACTAGACCCTGCCTATCAGCGACCCACCACTCTACTGTTGGGAAACCTCACCGCAAAGGACATGATCATTTGAAAACACCAAGAGGTTGGCTGAGGATTTTTAATCCCTGTGGAGGATGTTGAACAGATCCACTCCATCAGCTTAATGGCAGATTTGGGCCTGCCAACAGACAACCTGATGCTTACCTTACCAAACGTCCATATCTCAAATGAGTTAACCCCAGTTGAGCTAGAAAAAGTTCATAATCTCCTTAATGACTATAGCGACATATTCTCCAAGTCAGCTCACGACTATGGCCATATGAAGGGCTGGTGCCACTTCATTGATGTGGGTGATGCCCATCCCATTTGGTCAAAACCATATCACAAGTCAAAGGTAGAGGAATAGCATATGAGGACGGAACTCACACAGTTACTGGATGCGGGGTTACTAGTTCCCTCTCAAGGCCCTTGGTCTACCCCACTGTTATTAATTAAAAAGAAAGATGGAGGTCACCGGATAGTCATGGACTACTGCAAGCTAAATAACCTCACAAAGAAGGATAGCTATCCTATCCCTCGCATCAATGAATCCCTGGCCCAGCTATCTGGCTCTAACTTCTTCTCAGCCATGGACTTGGCCAGTGGCTATTGGCAAATGGATCATTCTCCACAGGACCAGGAGAAATCCGCTCTCATTTGCAGTGAAGGGCTTTACCAACCCACTTGATTACCTCAAGGGTTTTGCAATGCACCTGCATCTTTTCAGCGTGCGATGGATCACATCTTGCAAGACTTAAAGCTAACCTGCGTTATCGTTTATCTTGATGATATTACTGTTCTCTCAAAACCTTCAACGACCACCTGGATCACTTGAAGGAGGTGTTTGGAAGGCTACGTAAGTCAAATATCAAATTGAAACCATCCAAGTGCACCTTCTTTCAGCGAGAATTGGATTTCCTTGGCCACACCATTTCGCAAAAAGGAATCCAACCGCTACAGAATAAGGTTGAAGCCATTGCAAATATGCCTCCCCCTAAGAATTTGCGGGATATACAGGTGTTTCTAGGGATGATGGGGTATTACCATCAGTTCATCCCTAAGTTCTCACAACTCATTGAGCTCCTTGTTCGCTTACCGAACAAGAAAATCCCCTTCCAATGGGGCGCTGAACAAAAAGCCGCTTTTGAGACCCTGAAGCAGCTACTACAACGATGCCCTATCCTACGGCACCCAGATTACAAAAAACTCTTTATCCTGTTTATGGACGCCTCAAACTACGCCATTGGGGCCATTTTAGGCCAACTAGATGAAAATGGTATTGATCATCCGTTATCTTATTTCAGTAAGATGCTTTCAAAGCCTGAACGCAACTACAGTGTAACAGAAAAGGAGTGCCTGGCTGTTTTTTTGGCTTTAGAGCACTATCGCCCTTTCCGCTATGGGACCACCTTTACTGTAGTTACTGACCACGCTTCATTGAAGTGGCTACAAAATATGAAGGACCCTACTGGGCGTTTAGCTCGCTGGGCTCTAAAGCTCCAGCCTTATGATATGAAAATTGAACATTGTGCCAGAACTTGTCATATGAATGTGGATGGGTTGTCTCGTCTGCCAGTCCTCCATTTGAATAATAGCGAGGCAGAAAGGTTGCATGATCTATTAATGACTCCCAATGAATGGGAGGATGAAGATGATCCAGTTCAGAAGATGTTAGCCCGCCACTCGCGCAACACCAAAGCGGAAAATGGGAAGTTTTATAAGCGGGTGGGGGCGAAGTGGCTGCCTTACCTCTGGCCCTCAGAACGCATATCTGCCATCCTTGAAGCTCACTCCATTTATAGGCCATGGAGGGGCAAAGAAGAATTATGAGTGGCTTAAGGATCGATACTATTGGGATGGAATGATGGAAGCTATAATTGATGTCTTGAAAGACTGCCTTACGTGCAAGAAACAATTCACTTTTAAGGTAGATACCAGTATCAACCAACTACCCCGCAATAACCTTTTCACACTATTAGTTTGGATGTCGTAGGTCCCCTTCCACAGTCTACCAGCGGCAACCATTTTTCCTAGTAGCCATCAACCACTTCACTAAGTGGGTTGATGCTGTGGCGCTTCCTGCCCAAACAGCCAAGGCAACTGCCACTTTCATACATCAACACATTTTTGCTTGGCATGGCAATCCCCAAGTACTACTCTGTGATAATGGAAATAATTTTACCTCCAGAGTAGTCAAACTCCTGGCTACCTCCATGGGAGCCCAACAACTTTTTTCAGCTCCGTACAATCCATCTACCAATGGGTCAGTGGAAAGAGCCAATGGAACCTTAGTTTCTATTCTCTGTAAAATATTCTCTTCCAATCCACTTCACTGGGATCAATTCTTACTCAGTGCCCTTATGGCCTACCAGATTAGTTATCACCAGATTCTGAAAATGTCCCCTTTCTGAGTTTTTGTATGGCAAGGAACCAGGCATACCTGCTCTTCTAGCTAAGGATGTCTTCTCTAGAGGAGAGGAGCCTGAGAAAGCTATGCGAAGGTTAGCTAACCAAATTATTCAACTCCAAGATGAAGCTATGACCAACTTAGCAAAAACAGTGACTAAAGAAGGGCAGGCTGCCAATGAGCTCCGCACCCCCTTCCTACATTTCATGTGGCTGATAAGGTGTTATACTACCATAACCGCATCACTCCAAGAGGTGGTAAGCTTAGCTCAATTTTGGAGGGACCTTTCTCCATCACCTACAAAAGAGGCAATGAATACTCCATCAAATCATTAGCCACGGGAGTTACCATAAGCTGGGTACATGGCAGTTTCCTATGCTCTTACACTCCTCCCAACATTCTTGGGGGGAAATGTCAGACATTCTCTTTCTCAACTTTTGAAAAAGAATGTTGGAGTCTGATCTTTGAATAGTATTGTGGTTATCAATGATATGAATACCAATGGTGAAAAGACCTTGGCGGATTCTTGGTGGAACCCTATCTATTGGGAAAATATGTTTATACCCAAAATTGGCATAATAAGGTAAGAACTGATAATAGGATTGCTCCAACTTCTCAGCCAAATTTTTGGTGTTCATTATTGCATGGGTCTGTTCTTCCCTGAGTTGAGAAGATTTTACCTGTCGATGAAGAATTAACAAATCATTACCACTTGGATCTGAACACCCCCAAGGTGAGAAGATTTTAACCATTGATGATTGAGTGAAAATTAACAAATCATTACCACTCAGATCTGAACACCCCCGAGGTGAGAAGATTTTACCTGCTGGTGATTGGATACAACTTATCAAATCATCACCACATGGGTTGGTTTTGCCACAAAATATTTAATCTTGATCTGATAGGCTGAAAGCCTATATTTTCTAATTTGGATGACTCAGCTTTATAATACTTTAGCCCCAAATTCCCATGGCCCTGAGGATCAGAACTAGTTTAAATATGATATAGTAGTATTGAAAAAAGGGCTTTTTTCTGGTTTGCCTCACACAATTAAAAACAAAAAGTAAAAACTCAGTTTCTTAAGAGTTTATTTATTTTAAATATTCCATTGTGGGATCCAGCGGCACATAACATCAGCAAGCATAACCCTTACTGGATTCTGACACACCTAAACGCCAATGAGGTTGTCCCAATTGCCTATCCTGGTCCTTTATGCTTCCAAAGAGGACTGAATCTACAAGCTCATTGTGAAACTGGAAGAGTGAGGCCTTGAGCTGTCAATGATGCAACAGCACTTAAAGAAGGTGGCTGACCAGACTCTAGTCAAAAACGGATTATTATGTAAGCAGGTTAGAACCCCTTGGCTACCATATGTTTGGCCCTCACGTCAGGATTAAGGGTTTAGACCTCTTGTCCCTTTTTAATTTATATACCAGGGGACCCAAAGCTCCTGGGTGTTGGAGTATACTTTAATGCTTTTCTTGGGTGAAAAGTCTTTATTCTGGATACTATGTCTGGAGGGGTAATTCCTAAATATATGTTTGACCAATTTTCTTACTTAAAAAGGCAAAAAGATAGTGTAAACTCTATTTGCTTAAATCAAATTATAAGGGAGATCAGGTAGGTTACCCAATCCATTTCCAAGCGTTCCAGGCTAAGACCTATTATTACAAATTGGGGATTCTGTAGCAGGCTTAGTAACTCAGGCAAAATAGGATTTGCTTGCCACATATCTTGGGTTTGAACCCCAAGATTAGGAGGTTTTGGGCGATTAATATTTAACCAAATTAGGCGGGGCTTGTCCCCAATTAGGAGGGCTCATAATTAGTTGGGGTTTGTTTCCAATATTGAGATAGCTTGTAATTTGTTGGTAATTATCCCCAATACTGGTTTCAGCTATTTTGACAGATCAAGTTCAATTTCCGTCATCTAACTCATCCAAATCTTTGATTCAGGCAGGAATCCCAACAACGGGCCCCTCTAGATCTTGATGAATGGAGGAAATGAATGAGAAAAATGTCTATGTACACAATTGACTATAGTACCCTGAACGACCTCTACAACTTAGTTCTCATTTCCCCACTTATAAATGAAATTGTAGGGTCCTGACCAGTTAGTGCCCAATCTGTTATCACGACCTTCTGGCCAATGGTGATAGAAAAGACTAGGTCACAAAGCTGTAAGGTGTGAAGAGGTTCTTGTTTGTCATTAAACCGATTTGTTTCTCTACTAGTGGTAGCAGATAAGTTCTTGGAATCAGGGCCTGAAGTCAGATGATTTCATTGGAAATACTTTGCATAGAGACTTCAGGGGCTTTAAGGGAGGCTTTGTCGAGCATAATCTGCACTTTAGAAGGCAGCTGGTGATTTCTTCTGTACAATTCTTGGAAGGGCGACATCTTAAATTTTCTATAATAGCTGATTCTATAGGCCAGAATTGCACTAGGCAAATGTAGGAACCAATGAAGCGGGTCAGTCATAGCCATATTCTGGAGGGAGAAGTTAGAGTACCATTTTCCTGAACTACCATTCCATTTGCTTCAGGATTGTAGATAATGAAAATACCTGTGTGGTTCCCATAAGTTCGGCTATATCTTTCACCTGCAATGAATGGAATTTTGCCCATTATGGGAAAGGATTATGTTAGCCCACCCATGCTGTGAGATAATCCAATTATATTAAAATGTGGCTGAAACTTTTTCCAAAGCTGATGGTACCAATACAGCTTCAAATCACTTGGTTAAATGATACATGGCTAGAAGAAGGAACCAATATATTTTTTAGCACTAGTGGTGCCCAACCCAAAAGGGGAGCCGCCACACAACAAGAAGGAACCAATAGCCATTAAAGGCTCAAGTGAGTGTTAAAATATGAGCTGCTGGATGTAGCTCGCTTCTGCACCCTGATTTCAACTGCACAGATTCTTGACCACTTGCGATGATTGTTTGATATATATATAAGCTGGGGCAATATTTTTATAAAGACTATTATTGTTGATTTCCCAAAAGCCACGTTGAGTAAAGGGTCTAACGCTAAACAGGTGCTTCTTCATCTTGAAGATATTTTTAATCTAGTAGGTAACAATTCCCTATTCTCTTCATGCAGAACCAAGCGGAGACTTGATAAAAACCTAAGGATACTGGTCCTTACTCTTATCCCAAGAATTATGTTATACAACCAATATATAAACAACTAAGTTATTATCAAGTTTTAAACTAATTTAATTAGGAAATATTTGGGGGTTTTATAGTAAAATTGGGTGAGAGAATTCCATTCCTAGTTGAGTTCAGCCTTAGCTAAAGGATTAAGCTCATCATCAACCTCAGGAATTGAGTCAGAGATTAGATCCCGCTCAACCAATATTTGTGCATTATAAGGTGAGAGCTTGTCTGAAGAGAATAATTAATTTTGGGATGCCAATCTATTGGTGAGTAGATTGTAATTATTGATACAATTTTATTACATGATGAATTACCAATTGTTTTTTCCTTTTTTAATTGAACCATTGCTGAATTGATGAAACTAGAAAAGCTTAAAATCCACAGGTTGATTGATTGTCAATCTAAGACCACAATAGGATGTGAGCAGGAGTGAAGCAAATTCATTTAAGGTTATATTTGATCCTCATCAAAAGGCTGTCTCACATGTGATATATAAACTATATCTAATGAATGTAATCAATTATCCATAAGCTGACAAATGCCATATGACATAGCCCTTTGTAAACCAATCGTCACTAATGCAGCCTCAAAAAGTTCATAACCTCCACACCTCTATTCCCCATTATAACCTCATGATAATTATACACCATTATGATCACAATAATTAAATATTGGCCATACTATTTAAGCTGGCTTTTTATACTAATAAAATACCTTCCTTTACCTACCTTTATTAAGTTTTTAGTTAACAGTGGTTAGCTTAGATTGTAGAGGTGGGAATCAAGATCCCCAGAGGTTAAGTACTGGGTTAAAACACCTGGAGTGATTGGCACAACCAACTCCTAACCTTGAACTCTATAGAAACTTAGCGTGAACTTGGGCAACTAGCAGCAACAACGTTGAACTTAAAAGATTGAAGGGAAGAAACCCTAAGAAAATAAATAGAGGCCGCTGAACCAAAATTGTTGGACAAGTCCTAAAGAGAACCTCTGAGCCATATTGAGTGGTCAAGTCTCAGAAAGAGAATTTGTTGGTCTTCTGGGTTGGTGGGTTGCCCTGTGAATTTATAGTTATGGGTCACCAAAGACTAGAAAAAACAAGGGCCAACAGTCTTCATACTGTTTGGCCTGGCCACTAATGGAGTCACCTATTATTGAGAATGAAAAATTCTCAACATTGACACAAACTTTTCAGCTGTCCTCTGAGAATTATCTGCTCTCATATATTGGATTGACCCTTAAGTTTTAGGCACCAAATCTTGTTGGGTATCCTTGCCTTAATTTTCTTAGGTAGCATAATCCTTGGTGTTTGGTGACAAATTTATTGGTGCCAGGAACTCAATACCAATTGGTTCAATTGTGTTGGCCAATGATGATCCTACCATCTACCAAAAGCGTTAGAATGTTCTGGTGTTGAATGGCTCCCCATCTTTTCACTCTAAATGATTCCTCATAAAACAATTGTTTTGTGTTGCTCCCACATCAATTTTTGCTCAATATTGTTAGGATGATTTCTGACAGGAATATCTTTAGTTGGCGACCGTTGCCAAGATATTCAATTGTCACACTTTAATAATTTGATTATCAGATATTGTTCCCTCATCAAATTCTTGCTCAATATAATTGGGGATGATTCCCAACAAGAATATTGTTAGTCAGCGACTGTTGCTGAAATATTAAATTGTAATTACTAATTGTCAAATTAATTGTGTAGTAGTTTGGATAATGTGGCCAACTGATATTCCAACATATCCCCCTCTTGACCAGATTATCCATCGGAAGATAGAACCCTTGGGATGGAAGCCGCCTCAGCTTGTGCTCATGTTTGGATGTCATATTGGTATGATCTCAGCGGAGTTCAGCTCTGTCTTCACTCATCGTCAATATGCTCTGCTCAGCATTGCAACTTCTTGTCCTTGGTTGCTACCCGCTGCCACCTTTTCTTGAGCGTGGTTCACATCACATCATGCCACACCAGTCCCATCTTAGCATTCTTTCCAAAAGATGAACTGGTCCACTTGTACAAACCTCAGGGCAGGTTCCCAATGGCATCTTGCCATTCAGCCTGTACCAACCCCAGGATGGGTTTCAACAACTTGTTAATAGGGACTATTCCAGAGGATCTAGTTTCAGCCCATCCTGTTCCTGCCAACTCTTGGGGCTCATGCCCACTACTATCTTTCCCTTCCTCCATGCTCAGTAGGTGAGAATATCTTCAGATGCATCACTACACAAAAATAAAAATGATTTTAATACAATTTTTTAGTTTTTATATTTTCTATAAATCTTTTTATATTTTTATCTCTTAGTTTCATGATTATTATTTTTATTATTGTATATTTTTTAAGTCATATACTTTAAGTATTTTAAATGGACTCTATTGACTATTTGACCATCTTTGATATTCTTGGTCATATAGGCATTATTTGATGATTTAGTAATAATATTGAATGGTCCCATCCAAAGGGCATCTAACTTCTTTTTCTTTTTTTCCTCCATCATTATTTGCCAACTCAAATAAACAGATTAATTCCGCTGATAGATATGTATATGATCCTCTATGTACATGGATTAATTTATTTATTTGAGGCAAGCCGACCAGGGGACAGACATTACCAAAATAGAGAAAGAAAGTATTGATATGAAGCCTGAGCAGGGTCAACTCTGTCGTAGAAAGTTTTTTTTCACCTCCAGATCAGGACTCGGATTTTTCTGGTTACATCATGGGTAAGGTTTTCGTGTTATTATACCTACTAAACACCAATAGCTTCCTTCAGCTGGCACCCCAATTGATGTGGGAAGGGCAGGAATTGAACCTGCAGCCTTCAGGTTGGTAGCCATACGCCCTACTGACTCGCCTTCCACCCCCTACATGGATTAATTTAAAACATTTTTCTATATTAAATTCGTCTGGATCTGATCCTATTTCTCAGCATTATTTTCCAACTTGACCATTAAGATTAATTCTGCTGATAGATCTGTAAATGATCCACTACTCGCACAGATTAATTTATAACAGTTTTCTCTATCAAATTTATCTGGATCTGATCATGTTTTTTGGCATTCCTTACCTTTATCATTGATTGACTAATTTAAGATTTATGATTTTATCCACTACTCTCTGGAATAATTGCCTTTCATTTTTGTAATCATCTAACACCTTGGGATTTCACATGGCAGACCCAGTTGCAACCTGAGCTGGTCCTGCCAATGACTTTATTCCAAGAAGATGTCTGGTGGAACAAGTTCCCTTGCAGTGCTAGATAGTTCCACATCTAGACTGCAAAGCCTTTCCCCAAATTTTGGGCAGTTTCTTCCTCCTCTTGAGGAATCATAACATTCAAAAATTGTCATGATTTTTTCTCCTAATTTTTAAGTGCCAAATTGTCCCGTTGCTCCATTTTTCCAATAGTGTCTAGTTGATTTATCTTTCCACTTGGATCCATTGGGTTTCTTCCCTGTTACAACCAGATTATGCTAATCAACAACTTTTTCAATGCTCTCTGGAATTTCGTCTTCTAATTTACCATAGTTTGATCATCCTCAGTTTGAATTTCCACATAAAATAGATTGGGCGCATCAAAAGTTGCTTTCAAAATCTTCAGATGGTCCACCATCTGCAAGGTTGTTATTTGGGTTACTAATGCTGCTTCCATATTCTAATGAAATTTTGCGGTAGGGCTGAAGCTAGCCTGCATGGCTATGCATGCATCTAAGTCAGTGAGCACTTTTCCTCTGCCAAGATCTTGGATTCTTGGTAAAACCAATCAGCAAAACTAGCTATGATTTCATCTGTGTGGAATTGTATACACATAAATTTTTCATAATTTGCCATCTGAGTAGGACTTCCAAACTCCAACATGATCATTGCTTTTGCTTCAGCATATGACCAGTTGTCCCCATTAAGGTGATGTCACACCAGATTCTGGAAATCAGTGCTAATACAGTTCATTACAGTCACCGCTTTCTGACAGTCCACTTAACTGAACATGGTCATCTCAAAGAGACAAAAAAATGCCAAAGTTACCACAGTGAAAGGTGAGCAACTTTGGCATATTTTGAAATTCCTTGGTCACTACACACATAGGATATTCTTGCCCAATGACTTATGTAGCCATGGGAGTGGCTTTGATAGTTATTTCTGACACACCAGCAAATAATTTAGGCATATATTGGGTCAGAGAGATCTTCACAGTTGGAGTTTCACATGTATTTTTGTCAGCCTCATTCGCCTTGAGATGCGCATAATCACATTTGTGATTTTCCAAATACTCAATATGCTTCATCATTTTCTCCATATCCTCATGCAAATGCTGGATGCATTCTTGGTCCACTTCTCATTCAGTCTTTTATAATATAACTTCATTAATAAGTTCACCCTCTTTCTGCTTCAAAGAGGCAACTTTTCCACACAAGTTGTTATTCACAGTTCCAAATTGTTTGAGCATCTCTTCCGCCTTAATTACCCGCTCCTCCAAGGTATTAACATCAGCTTGAGATGCCAAGCTTAGCATATTATTATTGATGTTCTGTAACTCCATCTAGAGCTTTCAAATCTCATTCTTATAAGACCTTGTGGTTTAAGTTTGGCTTTGTACAACTCAACTACCCTCATATTGATCAACAATTGTTAAAATCTGGGCCGCTAGATGGTAGCTCGCTTCTGCGCCCTAATTTCAACTGCACAGATTCTTTACCACTTGCATTGATTTGACTGAAATTGGTAAACTGGGGCAATATTATTATGAAGACTATTAATGTTGATTGCCCAAAGGCCACGTTGAGTAAAGGGTCCAACGCTAAACAGGTGCTCCTTTTTCTTAAAAAATATGTTTGTACTTGTAGGGAATACTTTCCCTAATCTCTTCTGCAAGCCAAGAGGAAACTTGATTATAACAACATAAATATATATGATCCTTACACTCTTATCTCAAAAGTAATGATATACAATTAATATATAAACAACTAAGTTATTATCAGGGTAAAATCTAATTTAATTAGGGAATATTTGGGGCTTTTTATAGTAAATTTGCACACAACTTTTTAGCTGTCCGCTGAGAAATATTTGCTCTCCTATACTGGATAAACCCTTATGTTTTAGACACCAAATCTTGTTGGGTATCCTTGCCTTGATTTTCTTAGGCAGCATACAATCCTCGGTGTTTGTTGAAAAATTTATTGGTGCCAGGAACATAATACCAATTGATTCAATTGTTTTGACCAGAGGATGATCCTACCATTTACCACAAGTGTTATAACGCTTAGGTAGTTTACAACAGCTCCCCATCCATTCACATGAATAATTCCCCATAATATAACTTTCAGGTGTTTCTCCCACTTCAAATTCTTGTTCAATATTGTCAGGGATGATTCTTGATGAGAAAGCTTTAGCCAATAACCATTTTCAAAATACTAAATTGTAATTTCCAATTGTAAAATTAATCAGTCAATAGGTTGGATGATGTTGTCATCTAAAATCAAACAGTGCAGAGGTCCCTCAACATCAATGCTAATAGTATGGAATGGTTCATAAGGTGGAACCACTGAATGTTGAGATTGGGAGTTAGGTATAGCTTGGCTTTTACATACCAGGAAGGACTCTAATACATTTTGGATTAAAAGAAAAATTTCTTTCCAGTAACATTGAGGCTTGAGCCACTGGTAATTTTTCCAAATTCCCTCATGGCTGACTTGCCAATGTCCCTCTAATTTGACGTCAGTTTGAGCTTCAGTTTGTACTTAGGGCAACCATTTTTGGGACACAAGTTTGTACAGTTGGCCATCTTTGAATTGAAAATTCGCCAACCATTTTGCTAATTCCTTTTGAAGGGTCAGGGATTCATTTTTCCATAAGTGTGATAGGTTAAGCGGTCGTAGAGTCAATTTTCCTCAGGGTCAGTTAGTGTTAATATGAGGAGCCTGGATAAGCAATCTACATTTTGGTGGATAAATCCTGGATGATAAATGATAAAAAAGTTGTAATTTGGAGTTTTAACGTCCTTTAGTCCAATCTACCATCTGGATCCTTCATTTGCTGTAGCCATCTCAAGGATGCATGATTGGTAATAAATTAAAATGATTCTAATATAAGTAAGGTCAAAAATGCTTAATATCCAGTAGGACCGCCAAGCATTAGTGCTCTGTAACACTATATTTGCGTTCAGCTCTGGGTAGGGTTTTGCTATAATAGGTGGTAGGATGATCTACTAATTTTTTTGTCATGCTGCAATAGTATGCTCCTATAGCTATATCACTAGCATCAGTAAAAAGGAGAAAGGGTTTATTGAAGTTGGAATGTATAAGTACTGGTGAATGGGAGAGAGATGAGCGTGATAGGTCAAAGGCCTGCTGTTGCTCTTCTTTCCATTGGAATGTTATCCCTTTCATATAATATTACTAGAGGCTCAGGAGTGTCAGCAAAATGGGGAATAAACTGATGATAATATCCCACCATCCCCAAAAAACCTTTATGTCTTGTAGGGATTTAGAGGGGACGTCTTAGAAATGGCCATATCCTCATTTTAAAAAGTGGATATTCCTGCTTTACCTACCTTATTGCCTAAAAATACATCTTGCTCTAGAAAACTTTTCTTTCCGCTTGACATCACTTTTGAGAGATTTTTATTAAAAGTAACCATTAATTTTCCATCGCCACCTACACCACATCAGTTACCCATTTATGTCTGCAGATCCACCACCTGCTTCCCCAGTATGGGGCAGCAGTGCTCCACATGATATCGTTTTCTGTCCTGTAAACAAACATATGCAGACTGGCTCATCCAGTCCGCCTAATTCATTGGGCCAATTTATCCCTCCAAGGGACTTATTATTACACTTAGCGCGAGTCCAGCCAACCCGCCCCTACCCTCTAGCCCTACCCTGATCCAATATTCACTTTTGCTTCTGTGTCAAATATGGGCATCTCTTCCCATATGCTGACAAAGCAATAATTGAGCTGACAATGGCCCCGTTTGCACCAGCTGGGTAAATTGACTTCCACCCTTATAAGGGCTATTTTGATATACGCTTTCCCACTGAAGAAGACGCAGCCACTGCAGCAGCTACATCATTAATTTATAAAAACACCCATTTCCACCACCCATACACGCCTCCCCAGTGATACCACAACTTTGGTAACCTTTGAGAACCTTCCTTCACATCTTCACCCTCAAACACTCTATGAAGAATTGATGACAGGGCTGTCCAAATATGGCACAGACCCCATCCTCCACTTCCTTGTCCCAAGCGGTGCTGAACGATTAGTGGCACTATGGGCAATGGCCACTATTACCCCCCACCATCCAACTATAGCCCAGCACATCCCACCGCGTGCCTATATCCCAGCTGTACCAGATCACTTCTTTTTGGATTGCGCCAAAAACAGCCGCACAGTTTGACTTCTCTGCCATGAGTTGGACCACTCAAAAAAGGCCTGTCGCCACAGTTCAAAAAATCTGGAAACCACCAAGCCCACAAGTTAGGCCATACAAACAGCATCTGAGTGGGGATTTTGGCTGCCCCCACCCCCTCCAGCTGAACGTTTGAGAAATCAGCAAACCTTTGCAACCAGAACCCAAGCCGGACAAATTACTCACAATATACCCAATCAGGAGCAGGTTTGGACTTAAATTCTAAACAACAATTTCCCGCCCCAAAACTTATTTAATCACAGCCACGTCTCTCCAAATCAATCCTACTCAACCAAAATTCCTGGGACTTATTGGATGAAATAACTGAAACATATGAAATTATCCCACCTCCAGACTTTCTGATTAATTTAGAACCATATTTGTCTTCAGACTTTGATGCCCCATTCCTGCCCAAAAAATATATCCCCAAACCCACTGCTACCCCGTTTTTGAGTGACCATCAACTTGATGAGGCTGCTGTGGCCTCTCCTGATAGTCGCCATCTCCAAGCAGCCATGTCACTATCATTTGCTGAATTTAAATAAGGGCTACATTTAACTGAATTCCCTGCTGATTTCCATGAGGTTGCAAAAATGGAAATTGAACAATTACATTAAACTGCCACCTCCGCTGTCAAGTATGTGGCTGCACTTGCAGAATTTTCCCCCACCAAATGATCACCAGAGACAATATTACAAATTTTGCCCAGCTTCCTGATGCACGCATACAAGCTGAACGCCATGTTGCCAAACTCCTGGAGGCTTTGCTCCAAGCCCAGATTGTTACTAAAGATATTAACAAGTATCTTTTTCACCTTGACCCACATCCTGCGGATGCCCCAAACCCCTTGCTCTCAGCTTTAATCTGCCCCTTCAATGGTAAAGATGAAATCAATAATCCGCCTAATCCTCTCTCCCCCTCCGCCATGGTTGGATAAGCAGTTCACTACTGATACACCTGGTAGGTTATTTTCCTTTTGTTTTGGTGTCTCGCCACACATTTAGGGCTTTTGGTTTGTGTTTTCAGTTCGCTTATTATGTTTTGTATTGGTAATGTCCATCCCCTGGTTGGCTTACCTCGAATAAAATTTAAAAAAAATAAAAGATTTAAATACATTTTGCTCTAAAAAATGGCATTTTGATGGCTTTGGTTTTAATGAAACTTGCCATAACTGCTGGAAGTCTTGCCAAAGATGATCTATGTGCTCTATTAATAGTTCTCAAAAAATGGTAATATTGTTTATAAACTAGTATATATGAACTTTATAAATGTCTAAAAGTCCATCCATGGCGCGTTGGAAGGTAGCAGGGGCGTTACATAACCTCTTCAGCATTTGAGTGGGCTCAAATAATCCTATATTTGATATGAGGGCATAATTTCACAATCTTCCGATGACAAATTAATTTTCTAGTATTCACTAGCAAGATTCATAGCTGAAAAATAATGGGAACCCAACATCAAGCATAGGAATTATCTATATGTGGCAGTGGATAGCTATCTTTCCTTGTGTTTATATTGAGGTGACAATAATCCATGACAACACAATGGCTACCATCCTTCTCTGAATTAGTAGGAGTGGGGAAGCCCATGAGCTTTTAGAAGGCACAAGTAACCTGGCCTCCAACAGTTGCTGTATTTCTAAGGTCACTTGATCTTCCTCCACTTTAGATTTTCTGTATGGCTGAGATTTATGTGGAGGAAGATCCTTGGTCTCAATTTGGTGAATCACCCCCAGAAAATTTTCCATAGTCACTTGGTCCTGAGGAAAAATATATCATTATACTCATTGTGGAGGTCTTCAACATTCTGGCGTTCATTAGGATTGAAATTATCTCCGATTTTACTGTTGATTAGAGCTATTTTTGGTAAGGTATTGAACCCTAAATCTTGTAAGGAACCAAAACAACTCACGTTGGCGATATTCTCAATGGGACATAGTTTTACATAAGTGATAGGGGCATGATGAGAGACTTGAAGGGTATGTTCATTAGATTCCCTAATAATATAGAGATATAGGGGAGGATATCCTTGGTGGTAGAATATGGACCCTCTACCACTGCCTCCCCAAGTTTGATTCTGGTAGATTAACTTTGGGTAGGGGACAATTATGACTGTGTTGGCGTTGTGCACCAATGCCCCAAACTGAGATTGTAATTAGCAAAGATTGTCCATGGAGTTTCTGACCTATCATATGCTGCGCATGGAGGTTTACAAATTTTATCCTCCTTTCCCATTAATTCAAATCCCCTTCATCGGTGCAGTATCATCCTCAGGTTAAGCCCACCTAAAATAAAATTTTAAATTTTCAAATATAGAGATAGATTTTCCGTAGGCAGGATCTAAAATCACTAGGAAGGTCAACGCTTCTTTGATTGAAGGGTTTGGGTGTCCACTTAGCTCAAAATTTGATTAGGATGGGTGAAAATCTTAATCCTCATATCCACAATAACTTGTGAGCCAGAGGGTATTCTAATTAGATGGGGTGCATACAGAGGATCTCATCTTTGGTGTCCACAGCCTCAGGGGGTAACTTAGTTTTGTCTCCTGATACTTGATATTTAACTAAACAAATTGAGGATGGATATTAAAGGAGGCAGGTTCATTTTTTCTGAGCTCCTTTACCATTGACTGGGAGTTCAAATAGCAACATGATCTGATACCTTAATAGTAAAAAGTACTTTTCTCTATGGTGGATAAACAGTTGAACTCCTGCATCAGTTGGTCCTTAATAAGCAACTCATAAGTATTGTTTATAATGCAATGGTGGGGGCAGTAATTAAAGTTTTCCAAATTGAGAGATAAGGCGGAATACGCCCCAATTTCTTTATTGTCTGAATACCAGCTATTCCATATTCAGCTTTGTGAATCAAGTCTGGAGCCATTTTTATTTTCTCAGTAAGTTAGGAGTATATATTGCTAACCGGTGAGCAGGTATCAATTATTGCCAAGACTTTAACCTTATGAATGACTAGCTGTACTCAAACCACCAAAGATCCAAACTGAGGATTAATAGCTGGTAACATCTGTGGGGATTTATAGTGAAGCAAGCGGAGGGTTTTGCCATGGCCAAGCTTGGGGCTGCTCAATGCTTTTAAAGGTTTTATCTGCCAGCGCTTGGCTTTCCATAGAGAAGCTGACATCCAAGATTTGTTTAGGTAGCTGACCAATATAAAAATAAGAAAGCTGAAGATCTTTATTACCTTGGATAGGAATGGGTACATCATCTTCTGCAGGCGCCGCTAACACAAAGCATCCTGAGGTTCTGAGCATAGAATTAGATCTAGTACAAGGTTCCTGAGACACTTGATTGTCATCAGCATAGGGAGCTTCTTTCCCTATACTGACTGATCTTTTGGTAACCTAAGTAGAAAGATCTGACAATTGTCCACAGTATGGTTGTTTCTCTTGCAAAAAGTGCAAATAATTTGGGGATAGACGGCTTGGGGTGTAACTTCTAGCATTTGGTCCCAAGTCTTATTTTTATTAAGCTGAGGGGGCCAGTGGGTTTGAGCAGATCAGCTGGAAATTCCAAAATGGCTTCTTTGATATGAGGAGAGATGTTCAGTTAGACTTCACCGCTTTAAGATAAAATAGAATGTTAGGCATATTTTTAAATGCCAAAAATGAAGTTGTGATAGTGTCATATAAAGTAAGACGTTTTCCAGTGACCAACTTTTGAGCCTTGAGGTAAAATTGGTGAGAAAACTTAGTGAAAATTTCTTCCCATTTGAGGCTTATGCACATAAAAGATTGCTTTTGGTTGGATAGATTCAAGTCGCTCCTGAATTCCTGAAGCAAAACAGCATTGGTGTCATCCTAAGTATAAAAATGCATTAGGTGAGGTATCATAATGTCTTGAGCTATGAGACTAAGACAGTTGGTTAGGTGTTTGAGCCATTGGGTGTCAGTAGCTTCCTCCATGGCACTTTCATAGCGAAATAGGAAAGAGAAGATGTTCCCTTCACTTAAGATTTACTTCTCTTTGAACAACGATTTTAACTTGCCTTTGGGTGGTTAATGGTCAAACTACATGGATTGACACCGGGGATGCGTTTTCACCTGAAGAGAAACTGCTATCACTGGGAGCTACGTGATAGTGGAGAGCGTCCATCTGACTTTGTAAGTTGTTGATATATTCCATTATTGAATCTACCCAATCATGAGCGGCATGAAGGGGCGATTTGGTGGCAACAAGCGGGGCTAACTGCAAAATTTCACTTTTAGCTTGGTAGTTGCATCATAAAGTTCAAGTTGGCATTGCTCAATGGTGAAAATTCTTTATTCAATCCCTTGTTTCGAGGTTTTGAATTGCACCTCAGAACTAGACAGTTAAGTCTCAAAGTTACTTTTAGGATTCTCGGAAAAACTGTGAAAGCTAACTAGTATAAGATTATAACTTAACCTCCTCTTACTATAGAAAGGATTGAATATATATAGATTTTGAAATAGTTCAGGATTTATCCTATCTTTTTCAATTGCTGGACAATCAAATCTTCTATCACCTGATAAGGACAAGCTTGATGGTTCTTATTAACCTTGATATGATTAAATTCAATGAGTCCCCTTCCAATATTACTGGGGTTTATTTTGGGGTAAAAGTTTTAGAAATGAAAAGTTTGGCAAAATCTTGACACTTCCCCCTCAAGATTTTATCGCAGAGGAGGTTGAATTCTCAAAAATCTAGGGTGTATATGGTCTACAACTATACCCATATCAACATGGACAATCAAATTTTCTAATCCCTTTTGGAATATAATTTTTCAAGGACCAGACCAGTTAAATCCTAATTTCTCAGTTTTTTTACTAGGCTGGGAGTGATAATACATAACTTAATCTCCAGTTTTGATATTCAGGTAAGGCAGGTCTATGTTGATTATTCCTTTGGGTCTCCTTTTTGTGGTTATATTAATGGATTTCATGGCTTGAGCTTAAAAGGCAAATAATCTCATTGGCAAGATTTCTCATAAATAAATCAGAGCTTTCTGGTATACCTTCTTCAATTATTGCCTGAACACTTGAAGGAACTGATGGATCTCTCCCATAATTACATCTGAAGGGTGACATCTTAATATTTAATGATAACTTATTTTATATGCAAAAAAATCACTAGGTAAAATAGAAGTTCCACCTAGATGGGTCCATTGAGGCCATCTTCCTTAAAATAGAGATGTAAGCTCCATTGACTCTTTCAGTAGCCCCATTTGTTGATAGATTGTAAGGAACAACAAACTGTTGGGCAGTATTGAATAATTTGGATAGTTCCTGTAGGAGTTGAGGGGTAAATCATTCTCATTGTCTGACATAAGGACCTTGGGACACCCATGCTGAGTGATTATTTTCTAGTAAAGGAATAATGCAGTTGTCTTAGTAGAAGGGTTTCAATGGATATGGCCTCAACTCATTTAGTTAAATGGCTAACATCCATGATAATGTATTGGTGTCCATGCAACCCCAAGGAAAAGGTCTTACAACATCGATACTTACCACTTCAAACGCCTTAGTTGGTGTAATTACTTAATGCTGATAAGTAGGGTTGGTTGTGCCCTGACTTTTCACAGATGAGACACGAGTTAAGGGTCTCTCTAATGGTTTCAGTCATATTATTCCAATATTATCAGGTTTTTAACCACTGTTGGTTTTTCTTTAAACCACAATGACCTACTTGCCCATGTCCTTCCATGATAGCATGGTACCTTGAATTTGGGTGCAAAAAGGTTAAACACTTTGATTTGACCTTCTTATACAAAGCTCCCTCCCAAATCATGATATCTTTAGTAATGGTTTTTAGGAAGGCTCAATCTTCTTCAGATTCTTAATCCCACAACTCAGGCCATCCAATGAGATTAATAGTTGTCAGGATTTTACCCTTTTAAGGTCAAGCCTTATCCTGGGGTAAACCTCAACACTTTCCTTAAGGCTAAGTCTTTGGGGCTTCAGGCTAAAAGCCTAATAGGTTCAGAAAAACTTCTCCAAAGGTTCTAGAACCTCATAGCATGACGTTCTACATGATTTGGGATAAAATCATTCCTATCTGAATTTATTGGGTGCTTTGTAGCAACTTGATATATATTGATTTATTTAGTATTGTGATTGAATTAATATCTTTCTTATTAGATATCAGTTTATCAACTTTAGTTTAAATTAATTACCCTTGACCCTATAAAAGATGACCCAAATATTCCAATAAAGAGATAAAATTGCTGATAACCTATAATCTTATATATTAAAAAATTTACTATATTTGAGAGCCATGTATGGGCCTTTGCAAACCCTAAAGTGGCTAAACCATGTCCACTGAGCCGCAACGTTATGCTACAATTATAGACCATCAGTCAATGATCCCAAGTCTGGACACTTAATCTGGTCTTATTTCCCTAACTGGATTTACCTGAATAAAGACCAACCCATCATTACAACTAATATTATATGATATATAAGGGGTTTGGATTGCTCCAAATCCCATCCTAATATTTGAACCCCTCCACACTATCCAGCTTCAAGACTTACCTGCCTGTTTTGGAGTGTAACTCAAAACTCCAAAAGTGGTGCTCACTACAGGGGCATTTCTGAGCTGGAAGCAAGCAAAAATGTCTATTGCACCCTGGAGGATAATTTCAATAAGTCTTTTTCCAAATTGTAGTTAGGACCAGAACTGATACCTCAAATGATAATTTTCAACCTTTTTTATATTTATAAATTTTTCCAAATGGACCAAAATGTTATGGGTAAGCCTTCCAAGTGCCTATATCTACCCAAAAATGAGACTTGGATGCCCTTTGCAATAGCACAGGATATTTTACTATCTATTTATATATTATATTTAATTGATAATATCTGGAGATTTACAAACACTATCTCTTTACTGGTCTCTCATTGTGAAACACCATGAAGGATGTCTTAAGGAAGATCAACTTCCAAAAGCTGTTTACCTCTCTTGATCTTTCCAAAACTTATTCTTGCCCTTGTTGGATGAATAAATTGCAGGTTTTTTCTTTTCAGCACCCAGGGGTTGCTATTTTGGATACAGACCCCGCTCCAAGGAGTTAGCCTGTACTTCCCCCCATTTTGGTGATCTTTTGGTGTTGTTACGCGCAGGATTCCTGAAAGCTGTCCTACCTGTTGATCAAAGGGTAGCATCTATTCAAAAGGACCTGTTTACTCTGAAGTCGAGTAAATATAATAAAATCAACTGTGTTGACTGGCTTCTCAGTTCTTTGCAACTATAATGAGAACCACCAACCTCTTTAGGAATTGAGCCCCTCAACGCTGGTTGAAGAGGTTTCCCCTTAGAACAATGCTTGAGGGGGCACTGTCAGGAGTTTACCCTTTTAAGGTTAAGCCTTATTCTGGGGTAAACCTCGACACTTTCCTTAAGGCCAAGTCTTGGGGTATTAGGCTAAAAGCCTAATAGGTTCAGAAGAAATTCACCAAAGGTTCTAGAACCTCATAGCATAATGTTCTACATGATTTGGGATAAAATCATTACTATCTGAATTTATTGGTTGCTTTTTAGCAACTTGATATATATGATTTATTTAGTATTATAATTGAATTGATATCTTTCTTATTAGATATCAGTTATTAACTTTAGTTTAAATTGATTACCCTTGACCCTATAAAAGACGCCCCAAATATTCCAATAAAGAGATCAGTTTTCTGGCAACTTATAATCCTAAATATATTTGCTTAATTTATAATATTTTAGAGCCACGTATGGGCCTTTGCAAACCCTGAAGTGGCTAAACCATGTCCACTGGGCCTCAACGTTATGCTACAAGTCTAGCCCATCTGTCGATGATCCCAAGTCTGGACACAAAATTTAATCTTATTTCCCTAATTGGATTCATATGAATTGTGTAAGTTTAGGGGAACGTTTCCTTTGCGTAGATTGGGCGATTTTTCCTTTACTGAACAAGAAGGGTCCCAAGAGGGCGGCTGTACCCCTTGTCACCTAGGGCAACCTCGCCCACATGGTAGATGAGTGCTGGGTAACAGCTCTCCTCTTAAGATTCATCTCCTGGTACCCGCGCTCACCTCAGCCAAACTTGTCCACTGACTTGAGGAAATCTGCACCAATTTTACTAATCTGAGTCAAAAGGTCTGGAACTGATGGTATAAAAGCCTGAAAATTAGAAAGCATATAGTCAAAGAGGGATAAGTATTGAATTATCGGCCAGAATTGCCAACAGTTCCAAAACATCCAAAAGTATGATTATCAACACCAAGCACCCCTTGAAATTGTTGGGATGATCCCCAATGTGCAGATAGTATTTTCAGGAACTATTGCTGGAAATTCAAATCCCCTATCCAATAAATTGGGTGTTGCGGCCAAAATAACTCATTTGACCAAATGAACGCCCCAGTGATTGGGCACAGGCAGGTTGGGCATCCCAAACCCGTTTCCAACCAATTGGGACCGCCCATATGTAGAGTGGCCTTGGGGAATTCCCATTGCTCGTCAGGCCAGACGCTGTTACGCCAACTGATGAAAATGCAGTCAAGCCTCAGTCCAGGCGTTTGAGGTCAGACCAATAGTGACTCAGCCTGTCACTGAATCCTTTGATGTCAGTTCCAATTGAGACTATCTGCTCTCTTCCCTGAAAAATTGCTGAGCTAGGTCAAAGTCAAGGGACCCAATCCCTGCTTAGAATCACTACAATTGAACACTATTTAATCAGTTGCGTTGCACTGAGAAAATTGTGGTCAATTTTCTTCATTTATCTTTCCAATAAATCCCTTTACCCAAAATTCCAAAATTTTATGTTAAAAATTAAACCGCCCTTTCCGCTGGTGTTAGGATTTTTGCTCATATTCCCAGCCTGCTAGATTATCTGGAATCGCTAGGGGAAAATTCCTTAAGACAAATTGAATCAGAAATAGGTTGGCCAAGTTTCAGAGTAACTATGTTTGGGGGATTTTAGGATATTTGCCTGGTCATATCCAACGGGGATTGATCCAGATGAATACTTAGGATCTCATCAGGTGTTGCCAACGTATAGGGGCATCTGATAATGATTGATTATCAGGTGTACCAATCGGGATTGGTTGAGTTTAATCACTGACTGATTGGGAATGAATAGCAAGTTGAGAGGCGAGTGATGCCACCTGCAACTAGCAAATTGGTTGGTTTTTGAGTGACCTACCTTAATGGGTAATAAGTCTCATTACCTAAGCAGGTCGCTAGCAAATTTATGGTTGGTTTGCTTGGATCAAGAGGAAGATGTTAGGTACATGTTTTTGACTCTTTCCATTTAGGTCTCAAGGATGTCCAATGAAGGAATCCTAGCCAAAATGGGGAAGACCATTGCTGCTGAGACGAGGATGTGTGATTCAATAGAATTGGCTGCCACTTCATTGAAGAGGTGTCAACCAAGGGTTGGACAGCCAAATTCCCCACTATATATTCCCTAGGGTTTACTATAATAAAAAGAAGTCAGATAACAAAAATTATTAGGTTCTAAGTGATCCATTCAATATATAGTTAAACTATCATCAGCTTCCATTGTGCTATTCTGTCTCAAGGATATTATTGCTGAGTGCAATAATTTTAAGACTCTTAAAAAAAGAGTAAAGATCTGAGCGGTGATCTAGAGAAGAAGGAGTCACAATTGGGGATTACTGCCGACTATGTGTTGGACCAAAGAGACTGTCACCAGGGTATCTCAGCAAAGATTGGGTGGACAAGAGCAAGGGAACAAATACCTACAAGTATGACATCATGAGTATTTAATTGGGAATACTGGCCAAGCATTGGGCTAAAATATAATTCATACTCAACTACAGATAATAGTCTCTATACTATTATCAATTAATAATTCATTCTCTTATACAACGTGATGAAGTGCATGAGGAAACCAAACCTGTGCAGTAAAAAGGTTACTAGGGTTGTTGCCAATAAAAACCCAACTTAAGTAAATTTTTACAAGTTGGTGCTCACTACAGGGGTTAGTTTAGTTGAAGAATATAGAAAATGATGTCTATGAAGATGTTTCCAAATTTGGAAATAAGTTACTGAAGGAAGTAACAAAAATAGAACGTGAAGAGGATCACATTCAGTGGCTTTCACCCAGCTCAGCAGTGGAGCTCTGAGTGAAGCAAAATGAAGATACTCAAGTGCTGGGAAAAGGACTTGCAGCCTAGATATGGAACTATCTAGTGCTGCAATGAAACCTGTTCCACCGGACATCTACTTGAGATGAAGAGTATCAGCAGTGCCAACTCAGGTTGAAATTGGGTCCACTTTAAATAGTCCTGAGGAGTGTTTTTTAGATGAGGCATTGGACGAAATAGGAAGCAATCAATCCGGAGAAGTGGATTGCCATACCAATGAAGATATGAAGACAAAACAGAAAATGATTAATCCAAGATAGTGAAGAAAATTATTTGAATCAATAACACTCAATCAATGGTCAGAAGTTGCTGGAGACAAGCTCATCAATTCAGGAGAAATTGGATGAAGCTAACAAGGCCAGAACGACCTGTGTATTTACAGATGGCAATGAATGCCAAAAATCGTTTTTAGGAGAAAAACGATCTGGACAATCAGACAGAACTGTTGGCTAATGAGATACGAAGATCCAAAGCATCAGTTGCCGAAAATAAGAGATGAAGTTAGGACCAGTTGGACGAATAACCAGTCGAGATTAAAGGCCTAATATTCATGAGAATTGCCAAAAGTCGGCATGTGTAGCCTATATGTGAAGAAACAGCGCTGCTGGTCATATATGGAGAAAGGTCAATACCAATCAGAAGTATTGAGCCTAAGAGAAAATAGTTGCAATGTTCCCAGCGGATCTCTAAACCTTAAATGGTTATGTCCTGAGATGTTGGTCAAGTCCTAGAAGAGGACCACTGAACCAAATGGTTGGTCAAATCTTAAGAGGATAAGATTTTGAACCATGATAACTGTTAGGTTTAAGTACCTAGGACCCAGTTTGGATGAAGGGGAAAAAAGGACCTCTGAACCTTTTTGTAGGTTGCAAGTCCCATTGCAAAAGAAAAAAATACAAAAAATATATAAATGATAAAAATATCGATTTTTATGGTCTATGAGTTTTGGACCTAAGAAGCAACAAGAAATCCTGACGGCCAAATGGAGGAAATTTCACTTTCAATGAGATGATATTATTGGCCAGGGTAACTGAGAGCATCAACCTATTGGTTGATTGAGAGCAAATCGCTGATCTGATGGAAGGCCAGCAAGAGGAGGTGCTCAAATTTTTCAAATTGTATTAGGAGTGTTTGACCAAAAAATGACAATGATTTGGGATGCATGAGAGATGTGACACAAGGTTAATACTGAGAAAAATCTGCCAATCAGGACAAAATGAGATTGCCAGTATGAGTTGCCAAGAGAATCAATATATTTGAAGATTTATTTGGGACTTCGCCTGAATAGCCAAGCCATTATTCCATTTATTGAAGGATCCAAAAAAAGGGTTCATATGGAATGAAGTGGCCCAGGAATCCTTTGATGAGTTATGCTGGTATTTAATAGATTTGCCAATTCTGAAATATCAGAAATTTAATCAGGTATTTATTATTCAAACCGATACTTCATTGATGGTGATTGGTGCCATAATAAGCCAAGTAGAAAAACTTGGAGATGAACATCCGGTGACATATGTGAGCTGAACACTCTCAGCCGCTGAGAGGAACTACACCATGACTTAGAATGAATGCTTTGCGGTCATTTATGCATGCAAGCAGCTCTGGGTGTACATCTATGGGACGCACTTTAAGGTGGTAATGGACCACTCTTTGCTGCATTGGCTGCACAAGTTAAGAGAGTAAAAATGACGACTGGCCCAATGGGCATTTAAGCTCCAGGCTTATGACTATGAAATTGTCCACTGAGCGGGGGCTTCTCACCAGAACACGGATGGCTTATTGTGGTTACCAATGGTCCAGATGGTATACCTGCAGGCGGATGAGCTATTCCAGAGAATGGTTGATAGAAAATTGGGGACGAGCCCTGAGAAAACCAAGGTGCACTTTTGAAAGCTATGGAAAACACTAAGACTATGGATGTACAAGTATCCAAGACAATCAATGGGAAGCAGTTATTATTCCTGAAACCATCAGAAAGAGCAGCGATAGTACAAGCAGCTCACAAGGTTGTTGGGCATGGAGGCCTGAGGAAAACAACTGACCATATTACCACTACTTTTACTGGGAATCCATCAACTATGATGTTGTGGATTATCTAGCTTGTTGTGTGGAAAGCCAGCTGCAAAAACCACATAAGAATACAACTGGATACCAACTGGTCCGCCCTGGATTTTCCTGGCACACAGTGTCCATTGATGTAATGAGACCACTGACAATGAGCACAGGGGGAGTCAAGTACATTATAGTTACCATTGACCATCTGATGAGATGGGTTGAGATGAAGTCCCTAACAAAAGTAGATGCTACTAGTACTGCGAGGTTCATCCTGGATCAAGTAGTATACCAGCATAGATGACCGCAGGTCCTGCTTAGCGACAATAGGACCAACTTTGCATCTCATGTGATCACAAGATTAAATGATATTGGGGATCTGAGGAGGTGTGTCAGTACCTTACCGCTGGAGACAAATGGACTAGTAGAATGGGTGAATTGAATGCTGCCTGTGATTCTGAGGAAGCTAGTCGCAAGAAGAACTTCCGCATGGTGAATGTACCTGAGTTTGGTGACTTGGCCTACAATAATAGTCATCATACAGTGACGGGAAAGACGCCATTTGAGTTGTTATATGGGTGAAAGGCCGCTTTGCCATCTATTTTATATTCAGTGGTGGAACCTACATTGGGGATGAGTACCAAGCAATATTTGAACTGACTGATGAGTATCCTGATTGATATGCAATTGCAAGTATTAAATACAACCTTGAAGAAAAGGATACAAGTGAAATTGACGGATGACAAGAACTGACTGGCCTTAGCAGAATATTGAATAATGGAAAGAGTTTCCTATTGTGATACACATGGTTTTGGAAGAAGAAACAAATTAGATGCGTTGTGGTCAGGTCCATTCAAAGTGATCACCAAGATGGCAACTGATGCTTATTCCATCAATAATCTCTTGGATGAAAGAGTTGTTAATTGAGTCCATGCTAAATATATTAAGTGATGGATCGATGAAAAATTAAAAGAGTTCCTAAAGGACTAATGAACCATTAAGTTGTTCATGTCCTAATGATTAGGTCAAGTCCAAAAAAGGACCTCTGAACCATAGAAAACTGGCAGGTTTAAGTACCCAGGACCCAGTTTGGGGGAAAATAAATAAAAAGATGGACCGCTGAATCAAAACAAGGTCAAGTCTCATGGGAAAAAAATAATAAAGATAAAAAATTGATGTAAGATATGAGCTGGACGAGAGGGGGATGTCAGACTTATATGGAAGTTAACATTATGCACTCAACAATCTATTAAGCTCCAATTTCGGAGAAATTAATCCCAAAATTAATGAGATAAGCTCTTCAAGGGAAGAATTAGGAATGACTTGAGCCAAGAGGTTATGAAAGAAATAACAAGGGCAAATAGAATTAAATATTCTTAATTGAGCCAAGAAACAAAAAATTGATGGCAAGAGTCTCTAGTCTAGGATGAGGAGAAATTCAGTAAATCAAGGACGCTGGACCAAGAATCATGAATATGACAGTGGGTCATATACCCTGACAGGGGGAAAACCGGATCCCTGGACTAATATCGTCACAAGTAAATTGATCAGCCTGTCATGACAGTAGATTGTGGGGACCGCACTCTGAGAAGGTGGTAGTGAGGAGGAAGAGGAAGAGGAAGAACGCCATATGCCAAATGTCAGCCCAAACAGCAATGAGTATTGACAATTGTACTCCGCTTGAACCAATGAATTATTTGACCAAGTGTCCAAAGCGGTGTTCTCATGCCCCAGTCCTTTTCTTGCTGGAAATCTAGGCAAGAGGGGGGATGTGTTAGGATTTTTGCCCATATTCCCAGCCTGCTAGATTATCTGGAATCGCTAGGGGAAAATACCCTAAGGTGAAGTGAATCAGAAATTGGTTGGCCCGAGTTTTGGAGTAACTACGTTCAGGGGATTTTAGGATATTTGCATGGTTGTATCCATCAGGGATTAATCCGGATGAATACTTAAGATCTCATTGGGTGGAGTTGCTGACAAAATAGGGGCATCTGATAGTGATTAACTATCAGGTGTACCAATTGGGATCAGTCAGGTTTCATCAATGACTGATTGAGAATGAATGGCAAGTTGCAAGGTGAGTGATGCCGCCTAAACTAGCGAATCAATTGGTTGGTGAGTGACCTGCCTTAATGGGTAATAAGTCTCATTACCTAAGCAGATCACTAGCCATATATGGTTGGTTTGCTTAGATCGAGAGGAAAGTGTTAGGGACACGTTTTCTGACTCTTTCCATTTAGGTCTCAAGGATGTCCAACAACGGAATCCTAGCCAGGATGGGGAAGATCATTGCTGCTGAGACGAGGATGGGTGATTCAATGGCGACGGCTGCCATTTCATTGAAGAGGTGTCAACTGAGGGTTGACAGCCAAATTCCCCACTATATATTCCCTAGGGTTCATTATAATAAAAAGAAGTCAGTTAACAAGTTATTAAGTTCTAAGTTATCCATTCAGTATATAGTTAAACTATCATCAGCTTCTATTGTGCTATTCTGTCTCAAGGATATTATTGCTGAGTGCAATAATTGTAAGACTCTTAGAGTAAAGAGTGAATATCTGAGTGGGGATCTAGAGAAGATTGAGTCACAATTGAGGATAGCTTCCAACTATGTGTTGGACCAAAGAGACTGTTACCGGGGTATCTCAGCAAAGATTGGGTGGACAATAGCAAGGGAACAAATCCCTACAAGTATGACATCAAGAGTATATAATTGGGAATATGGCCAAGCGTTGGGCCAAAATATAATTCATACTCAACTACAGATAGTCTCCATATTATTATCAATTAATAATTCATTCTACTATACAACGCGATGAAGTGCACATGGAAACTGAACCTGTGCAGTAAAAAGGTTACTAGGGTTGTTGCCAATAATAAACCAACTTAATTAAATTTTACAGCTGGTATTCCACCAACCCTCGGGGTTTATGGCCATGTTTACCTGGTATTTTGCTAGGTGTCTATACTCAATAATGGCTAATTGGTACTCAATGGCAGAACTCCTTCTTAGTTCCATAACTTTCATACCAGCAGCAGTGCCACCGGCATTTGGGTTTGCTGTTTGGGTGCTCCGACACTCAGGCTTACAGGCTGGTCTAAAAATAACTTGCTTTTTGCCTAACATAATCTACCAACCATCATTCCTAATCATTTCCGCCTTTCTCATTGATGTTGGCGTAGCAGTGGTTCTTTTTTCTCATCTGAACTAGGTTGTTAAGAAACTGTACTCTGATCATGATAGTCTAGAACCTCCCAAACTGCCTAAACCACATCCCATGGTTGCTGCGGCCATTGTGCCCATGTCAGTATGTTCTGGCATTCTGACTTGTGATGGTTTTACTCCTGCTATGAACCTGACAGTTTCCCCCAATTCTAATAACATCTCTTCTGTATTGACGGATTTGACTTCAGCGGTCAATAAATAGAATCATGCCTACTTTTTACTACCCATGAAGATTAGTATCAGATCCCACCATGTCTCCTTTGAGTCTTTGGTGGATACTGGAGCCGCTGGTAATTTTATGAGTGTTGAGATAGCCCAACAATTGGATTTTGACCTGAACCTAGGTCCTTCAGTGATGGTTGCTTCATCAGCCTCCCAGACCTCATATCTAGTCCGTCAAATGGTTCCTTTCTCAGTACATCAGTTTAGCTTTTGTGATTGGTTCTCCACAATGCCAAACTTAGTGTTTCCGGTTATCCTGGGGGTCAGATGGTGGCGTCAGCAACATGTTAAGATTCACCTGGAGTCAAGGATGTTACCTTTTGTTAATGATCAAACGGAGGGAGCATTTCCCTTAGTCAATACCCTTAAGAAAAACAAGCCCGCAGCTCCATCACTTCCCTCAATTCCCCTGCGGGCCTTCTGGCTGATTTCTCTAAAGAATTGATGCGCTATAAAAGTATTTTCAATTCTGAAAAAGCAGACCATCTTCCCCCCACACTAAATTTGACTTTGGATTCCGAACAATGTACAGTTGGTGAACATCAACTGCCCCTTGTATCCACACACAGTGGAGGAGTAGGCTGCTATTAACACTTGGTAGACTATATGCTTTAGAAAGGTTGTTCAAAGAGACATCACTAATTGCCTCTCCCATCGTTTTTGCCAAGAAGGCCAACGGTTCCCTCCATCCCTGCATGGATTATGGACATCTAAATAAAATTACAGTGAGAGATCCCTACCCTTTGCCCCTGGAGCAAATCATCAGTCAAGCAATCACTAAGTCTTGTGTGTTCTCCAAGCTTGATATCATCAATGCCTTCAACCAAATATGGATAATGGAGGGTCAAGAGTGGCTTACTACAATATGAACCAAATTATATACTTTCCAATTCTGCGTAATTCCCTTTGGGTTGAAGAATGTGCCTGTTGCGTTTCAAAGAATGATTGACAGTGTAATGGACAACCTTCGGTTCACTTGCACAGTCACATATATTGATGACATCTTGGTTCATTCCCCAACTCCCAAACAACACGCTAAAGACTTGGAAGCGGTCAGGGCTGCTTTGCAAAAGGTGGGCTTGTTTATCAAGCCTTTAAAATGCGAGCTCTATAAGGAGGAAGTTACCTTTTTTGGGAACCTAGTCCTCAAAGATGGTTATGCAATTCCCCCCAACAAGTTGAACACCATCTGCTTTGGTCAACTCCAACAACCCAGAAACAATTATGGAGTTTCTTGGGCGCCATTATTTTCCTGAAGAAATTTTCCCTGGCCCTTTCCCAGTTAGCTGCTCTGCTCCACCCCCTCACGGGTAAAAATGTGCCTTTTTGTTGGACATCTGAGTGCCAGCAGGCGTTCAAGTCAATCAAAGAGGTGTTTTTTATCTCCCCCATCTTAAAACACACGGATCCCTCCAAACTGTATATCGTTGCTTGTGATGCCTCATCTGTGGCAGTGGGGGCGGTTCTGCTCTTGGAGCATAATGGCTTTGAACATCTGGTCGCCTACTTTTCCCAAAAATTTTCCTCCAATGAGCAATCATGAGCCATCTATGATAAGGAGTTGGCAGCCGTATTGTGGGCGTTAACTCATTGGCAGTATCTGTTACAGGGTGCCCAACACAAGTTAACTGTATGTACAGACCACCAAGCACTCCTGTATTTCCGTAAACCACAAAAATTGGCACATCAGTAAGCTTGTACCTATTAGGATTTATGAAAAATTCAATTTCAAATACAAATTTGTAAAAGGTGAGTTAAATGTGCTTCCCAATTTCCTTAGCCACAATCTGGCTCATTGCCCCACAGATGCGGATGAAGTGGACCTGGTTACCATGATCCCTTCTACCCAAATTTTTCTATTGCACCACCCGTGATCATGGCAGTAGACTTGACTCCTAATGCCCCGCTTATTTCACAGGTTTTAGCAGCTCAAATGACCTGCCTTAAAGGAGTGATGTACTAAACCAATTGTCCCTTAAAACTCACAAACATTCCCTTTACTCCTTGGTGGAAGGTCTCATTTATTTTTGGCCGCAGGTTTGGGTTCCCCCTCTCTTCAGAGCAGAGGTTTTTGGGCACATCATGACCCTCCCACAATCGGCCACCCAGGTGGTAAGAAATGTACCAAGTTGATCAAGCGTACCTTCAATTATTGGGTTTATCAAATGAAGTACCTGCCTGGATCGCCAATTGTGTTATGTGTGCATGAGCCAAGTCAGATCAATAAGGAAGGAAGGGTCTTCTCCACACATTACAACAGGCGGAAGGTCCATGGACATTGGTGTCTGTGAACTTTATTGTTAAACTTCCCAGTTCTAACAGATTTATGGCAATGATGGTGATGGTTGGTCAGTTTACTAAATTTTCTTTATTTATCCCATGCTCTTCCACAATAACGTCAGAGGAAACTGCTCATCTCTTTGTACACCATGTGTTCTCAATGTTTGGTCTCCCACAGGAGATCATTAGTGACTGTGGACTCCAGTTTACAGCGCATTTCTGAAATGAGCTTTTATCCATCCTGAAAATTACTCCCTGCCATTCCATGGCATATCATCTCCAGTCCAATGGACAAACTGAGCGGGTTAACCAAATTTTGGAACAGTATTTACATTGATACGCAGTGGCTGCACAAGATACCTGGGCCAATGACCTCCCCCTCGCCCAATTTGCCTATAATAATGGAACTCACGCCTCTACAGGGTTTTCTCCTCATGAAGCAACGTTAAGGTATAATCCCTCATTTTCAGTCAGTCCTTGCTATGTCCAGGGGTCCCTGCTGCCGCAGATCAAGTTGAGCACATCCAGTCTATCCAGTTCTTGGTGCAGGAGCATCTCACAAAGGCTATCAATGATTATAAGCGGTTTGTGGATCAAAAACGGCTTCCTGGTCATGATATAGCGGTGGGCTCACATGTTATGTTGGATATGCACCATTTGCGGATGCAGGTACCTTCCTGGAAGTTAGCAAGCAAGCATTCAGGTCCCCACCTGGTGGAGGAAGACTTGGGAAATGGTGCTTTCTGGTTAAAGCTGCCAGCTCATTGGAAACAGCACATTGTCTTCCACGTTTCTCAGTTGTCCCCATTCAAGGGGACTGTTACCACCAATCTAAAGCCAATAGTGATTAAGGATGCAGAAGAAGCTGAGGTGGAAAACATATTAGCATCCCGCAAATCCCAATGGTTGGTTCAGTATCTCATTGCGTGAAAGGGGTATCCAGCCTATTAGAACAGTTGGGTCAAGGCTCATGATTGCGCAAATTGCATGGAACTGGTTAGGGCGTTCCATGAGTCCCATCTGGAAGCTCCTCGTCCCCCCCCCCCCAAAAAAAGTTGCGACCTTGATGGCAATCAAGTTGTCCAAGGCACACAAAAATATAGCCCTTATGCAGTTTCCTGGCGGTGATGCCCTTCCTTTGGCAAAAGGAAAGGGTAATGTAAGTCCAGGGGAACGTCCCCTTTGCGTTGATTGGGTGATTTTCCTTTCAAAAACAATAAGGGTCACAAGAGGGTGTCTGTACCCCTTGTCACCCAGGGTGACCTCGCCCATGTGGTAGACGAGCGCTGGGTAACAGTTCTCCCTCTTAAGATTCATCTCCTGGTACCCGCGCTCACCTCAGCCAAACTTGTCCGCCAAATTGAGGAAATCTGTGCTGAGTTTACTGAATCGAAGTTGAAAGGTCTGGAACCAATGAAATTAAAGCCTGAAGATTGGAAAACATACAGTCAAAGAGGAACAAGTATCAAATTATCAGCCAGAATTGCTGATGGTTCTGACACAGCCAACAGTACAATCATCAACACCAAGCACCCCTCAAAATCATCAGGGATGATATACGGTGTGCAGATGGTATTATTGGGAACTATCACTGGCAATTTGAACACCTATCCAATAAATTGGGAGCTTTGGCTGATGTAACTCATTTGACCAAATGAATGCCCCAGCAACTGAGCATGGGCGGGTTGGGCATCCCAAACCTGTTTCCAACCAATTGGGACTGCCTGTACATAGGGTGGCCTTGGGGAATTCCCATTGCTCATTGGGCCAGATGCTATCATGCCAACTGACAAAAATTCAGTCAAGACTTGGTCCAGGCGTTTGTTGTCAAACCAATAGTGACTTGGCCTGCTGCTGAATCCTTTGATGTCAGTTCCAATTGAAACTATCTGCCCCCTTCCCCAAAAATTTGCTGGGTTAGGTCAAATTTGAGGGACCTGATCCCTGCTTGGACTCACTACAATCAAACACTATTTAATCAGTTGTGTTGCACTGAGAAATTTGTTGGTCAATTTTCTTCATTTATCTTTCCAATAAATCCCTTTACCCAAAATTCCAATTTTATGTTAAAAACCAAACCGCCATTTCTGCTGGTATTCCACCAACCCTCGGGGTTTATGGCCATGTTTACCTGGTATTTTGCTAGGTGTCTATACTCAATAATGGCTAATGGGTACTCAACGGCGGAACTCATTCTTAGTTCCATACTCGTCATACCAGTAGCAGTGCCACTGGCATTTGGGTTTGTCATTTGGGTGCTCTGACACTCAGGCTGGCAGGCTGGTCTAAAACTTTCTGTTTGCCTAAAAATTGAGGTCAACCCATCATTCAAACTGATATATTTATATGATATATAAGGGATTTGGATTGCTCCAAATCCCATCCTAATATATTTGAACCCATCCACACTATCCAGCTTTGAGACTTACTTACACTTTTGGAGTTTAATTCAATACTCCAAAAATAGCCATTCCTCTTTTCCTGAATCCAAGATCAGTATAGGCAACCAGGACAAGCCATCGGCATTTTGATGTTGTGTACCTCAGCGATAAACAATTAAAATCATAATTTTGTAGTCTTAGGGCCCAACGGGCTAGTTTCCCATCAGGATCCTTCATATTTTGTAACCATCTTGAAGAAGAATGGTCATTAATAACAGTAAAATGGTTACCATATAGAAAGGGACGGATTTGCTTAGTTGCTAAAAATTACAGCTAAACACTCCCACTCAGTTACACTGTAATTACGCTCAACTTTGGATAAGGTTTTTCTGTAAAACGCAATGGGATGATTGATATTCTCTTTGTCACACTGGGATAGAATATCCCCATTAGCCACATTACTTGCATCAGTATGCAGGAAAAAGGCTTATCAAATTGATGATGAATTAAAACAGGTGCCTTAGTTAAGGCAGATCAGAGAGAAATAAAAGACTGTTCCTGAGCTGAGCTCCACTCAAATGGCACACCTTTTTGTTTTAAATGGAATAAGGGCTCTGCCATATCAACAAATTTTGGGTATAAATTTATGATAATACCCAACCATGCCAAGGAAAACTTGTATGTCCCACAAGGAGGTTGGAGGTGTTATTTATTAGATAGCTTGAATTTTATCCAAAAGTGGTTGAATACCTCTAGCTGATACCTGGTGACCTAAGAACTCCATTTCATTCCGAAAAAGAAACATTTGGAAGGTTTGAGCTTTAGTGAAGAATTCTTAATTCGTCTAAAAGCTTCTTTTAAATGACCCAAATGCTCAGTAGATGTTTTTGAAAACATGGTAATATCATCCAGATAGACCATAACACAGGTCAGCCTTAAAATCTGTAACATTTCATCCTTAGCCCTTTGAAAGGTTGCTGGGGCGTTGCTCAACCCTTGTGGCATATGGTTTGGTTCAAATAAGCCCTCACTAGATTTTGGGGCACATTTAGCTCAGGCTTCTGGGGATAATTCGATTTGCCAATATCTGCTGGCTGTCCATTGCTAAAAAATATGTTGAGCCAGCTAAAAAGTGGAGGGAATCATCAATCCTTGGATAAGGGTAACTATCACAATGAGTAATGGTGTTTAACCTACAACAATTCATAACCACCCAATGTGAGCCGTCCTTTTTCTTAATTAATAGCAACGGGGAGGCCCAAGAACTGTTGGAGGGTTTCAGTAATCCAGCCTCAAATAGTTGATGTAACTCTTTGGTTCACTGTGCTTCCTCCACTTTTGACTTACAATAGGGTTTGGCACAAATAGTAGGCTGATCTCCTGTGTCAACGGTATGTATTACTCCCTTCATTTTACCAAAATCGCAAGTATGCTTTAAATTAACGTTAGATTATTCTTCCAATAATTGCAGTACTTGTTTCTCCTGTTCTCTAGTAAGATTCTTCTATATTTCAGGTCCACAGTAAGAATCTCCTGACTGGCTTACAACTTGAAGTCTTTTAATCTTTCAAAAGTTATAACGTCATAAATTCAAGCTAGGGGTAATGATTTGACATAGGTGATTGGATTTTTTGATCTACCATTTTCAGATCATTGGTAATGTTTGCCAATAAAACAGGTAATGCTCCAGAATAAGCATAATCCAATACCCCAGGACAAGGCAAGATCTCTTTAGCAGAAGGGTTTGAAATTCCTTGGACTTGTAATAGATGGCCCTTAGAATAGAAAAATGTAAAAAGGTACTGACAATAACCTGAGATTTTGGCGGAATAATCACAGCCACAGGTGAATAAATAGACATCCCTTCTTCTATGTCAGCCATCATAGGGGGTAATTTTACTTGAGTGCTTTCAACTTGGTACTGAATGGAATAAGAACTCTTTTATCCCTTTAGCAGACATAACTGACGTCTAGTATGAGCATGTTTGGATAAAAGCAATGGAACTCTATACCCCAAAAGAGATAGAGAAGAGTTGGGGTAATGAATAATTCCATCAAATTCCCACAAAGCTTGAGTCCCCAAGAGAAGGTCATAACTCAAGTTACTAAGGACGATTGCAGGTACTGTAAAGTTAACTTCCCAGTTTCAATGGGAGTGACAAAAGCTCCAATTTATCAAGTACTCTGAGGTCCTTCAGCGCCATATTATTCATAATGTGAAATATTAGGCATTAACTTGATCCGCTTGATAAATTTTGATGAGACTACATTCACTAGAGATCCAGTGTCAATAATAGATTTGGCATTAATTTGATTCACTTATTAGTCAAAAACGAAAGATTGTACTTCCAAACTGAGAGGGTAAATCCAACAAGGAGGGCAAGGAATAGGAAGAATGTTCTTCTTTATTAGATTCTACAGGGTTTTGATGTTCCTGCTAAATACTCATATCATTATCAAGATGAAATTTAATTGGTTTTGTCTTTTTTCTTCTTTTTATAAGCTTCCTTTTTATAACAACAATCTCCAGTATGGAAATATCGGTGATAATAGTTACACTGAATAGCTCTAGTATTCTCAGGCACAGCGTAAACTTTAGGACGACTGGGTCTTAGAGTCGTAGACTTGAAGTTTTTTCAAAAAACTGAGGAGGCAACTCCAATAAAACCTCCATTATGCCTAAAATACTTTTGAAGTTCTTGTTTACGCTGATAAGGTAGACTTGTATCTGAGTCCTATAAGTAAAAGCAGACATTACAGCAGTAATAGCGTCGTCCAAATTTAACTAGCCACATGCTACCAAAGTCTGAGATTCCCAATAAAACCAATGAGCAAAGTCTTCGATAGATTCATTTTGGTGGGGCTGTATTCCTATAAAAGCCTGTTTCTGAGAGGATAAGGTTTTCTCACTCCCTAATTCTTTATTTAATGCTTCCCTAAACTGGGACCAAGTAGAAAAAGTCATCAAGTGGGGTACCATGATATCTTAGGCAATATAGTAAAACAATTAGGTAAGTAATTCATCTTTTGATGATCCATGGCTTCACCAGAGCCTTCTCATATAGATAGAGGAAGGAGATAATACTGTCTTCCCCAGAAGAGTACTTATCTTTGAATACAGGTTTAAAACTCATTGGAGCATTGGAAGTTAAACCATGCACTCCAGGTTGTTTTGATTGAGTGGAGATGTAAGAGTTACAGTCCAAAGCTTGAGAAGAATATTGAGGATAGGGACCAACTGCCTCAGTATGAATTTCATTAATCTGATGATTTAGATCAGCATGCACCATTTTTTTCATCCAATCTGTGAGATAACTCATAAATTTGCTCCTTCTGCGCATTGTACATAAGTTCCAAAGTTTTAATCTTTGATTGAAGCATCTCCCCTTTAGATTTGAGATCTTGTAACAGGATGTCAGTATCCTTTGCCCATTTACTCAGAATATTCAATTTTTTAATTAAGGACTGAAGCAACAACAGGGGGTCAATAGGTATTCCATCAGGAGTTAAATTACACTCCTTAGCAACTTTATTAGATTGCTCATGCAAGCAGTCAATCATGCTCAAGAGAGAGTCAACTTACTGAAGGAATCCTGAATGCCCATCAGCACCATGTGGTCCATGAGGTCTGTCAGCACCTGGCAGTCCACGGGGCCCTTCAACACCTGGGGGTCCATGATGTCCATCAGCACCAGAAGGTTCACGTGACCCTTCACCCCCAGGAGGCTTATGAGGTCCTTCAACCCCAGGATGATCTTGTTCCCCACGAGGACCCATAGTTCCTGACTTTTTCTACTTCATTAACTCAAAATAGTATTCCCAAGTACAATTGCTCCTTTTGAAAAGCTGCAATTTTTAATTTCCTCTTCCATTAAATGACTACGCTCAGAGAGTTGGGAAATAACATCTCTTTTTCCCCTGAATTTCCTGGACTCGCTTCATTAACTGTGAATGAACAAAACTGAATATTCCATTATCAAGTTGAACAAGCTGTTGATGTACTTCATTAAGAATAGTCCAATTACTAATAATGTCATCACGATTATCTTTATTGAAATCAGAGCCAGACTTGAAGAACTCAGAAACATAACTATTCAAGGACTGGAGTCCTTCTAATAAATTAAGCATCCCTTGATGATGCATTCCTACTACTGGTAATAAGTGGTATAAAGTAGGTTGTACAAGTTGGTACAAATACTGCTCAGTACCAATCCCTGGCATTTGAATAGTTTGATATAGATCCCTCAACGTAGAGGGTACAGCATTAGTTCAAGATCAAGTAGAACGGATTCTAGGAATTAGAACCCCCTCAAGCATCTGATTGATGATGTCTCAAAAAACCTAAAACTGTATTTTGAAAGTTCATAATAAAGTTTAAATTAGGACCATAAAAGTCTAAGTTTGCCCAGAACCACAATGTAGATGGTACCTTGAGGATTTCAGTTCTAGTGTAATGGACCCATCTTAAAATTCTGCCTTGTTCATGGTTTTGAGCCTTTATAGGCAAAAAGAGGAATCCATTTTTGGTAAAAAACCTTTTCACATGAGAGTAACTCAGAGAGCCCCCTGTAGTGAACACCACTTTTTGAGGTTTTGAATTGCACCTCAGAACTAGACAGGCAAGTCTCAAAGTTACTTTTTAGGATTCTCAGAAAAATTGCAAAAGCTAACTAGTATAAGGATATAACTTGACCTCCTCTTTATTATTACAAATTTTGAATATTTATAGGTTTTGAAGTAGTTTGGGGTTTATCCAATATTTTAAATTGCTGAGCAATCGAATATTCTATCACCTGATCAGAATAAGCCTAATTGTTCTTATTAAACTTGATGCAATTAAATTCATTGAGTTCCCCTTCTGATATTACTGGGGGAATATTTGGGGTAAAAGTTTCAGGAATGAAAGAGCTCAGCGAAATCCTGACACCATGTATCACAGTAGGTAGTTTGCCACAATTTAGGTAGTTATTGATCCAGAGAGGATTTCACGCTGAATTGTTATTTTACAATGTTAATTTTATTTTTTGTTATATATTTTTACACCGTGAACTTGGGGTGAATCTGGCAGGGAGCACCAGTTTTGTCATGATTAAGGGTTTAGACCTCTTGTCCCTTTTTAATTTATAAACCAGGGGACCCAAAGCTCCTGGGTGCTAAAATACCATGTTGCTTTTCTTGGGTAAAAAAGCCTTTATTCCAGATACTACGTCTGGAGGGGTAATTCCTAAATATATGTTTGACCAATTCTTACTTAAAAAAGGTGAAAAGAGAGTGTAAACTTCATTTGCTTAGAATTGAAATATAAAGAAGATCAGGTAGGTTATCCAGTTCATTTCCAAGCGGTCCAAGCTAAGATCTATTATTACAAATTGGGGATTCTGTAGCAAGCTTAAAAACTTGGTCAAATAGGGTTTGCTCGCCGCATAGCTCAGGTTTGAATCCCAAGATTTAGGAGGTTTTGGGCGATTAATATTTGACAAAATAAGGTGAGGATTGCCCCAATATTAATAGGGCTCAAAATTATCTGGGGATTGTCCCCAATATTGAGAGGGATTAAATTCGTCATGGATTATCCCTGATACTGGTTTCAGCTAAATTAACAGCCTGGGTTCAATTCTATTATCTACCTCATCCGTTTCATTAATTATGGCATGAATCCCAGCACCTCTGCTTGGACAAATTCCGCTTTGGAGGCTCATGTTTCCATAGGGCATGGCGCAGTGAAGAAGACCCATTGATGGCTGAGAGACTGTTGCTACTGGGCTGGAATAACTGAGACTTTCCAGGATGTTGTTGGCTTGTGTTTCATTTACTTATCAGAAGCCACTTAATCCTCTATAACAGCATCACATCATGGGCCCCACGTCCCCATTTGCCACAGTTAGCTTTAATGTTATTGGACCCCTGCCTGAGGCATTTTATGATCATTGCCTATCATTCTCACGGTTGATCACTTTACAAAATAGGTCAAGGCTATCTCAGTTGCCTCCCCAACTTCCAAAGCAACAACATCCTTCTTGATGAATCAGGTCTTTAATCATCACAGCAGTCCCAAGGAACTGTTACCTATCAATGGTGCCAATTTTTTCCAGTGTGGTTTACAATCTTAACTCTCTAATGGCTACTTTTCATTCTTTTACGCCGCCTTATCATCCAGCTACCAATTGAACTGTAAGCGAGAAAATAATTCCTTAGTTGCCATCCTTTGCAAGATGGCTTCCTCTGATCCTTTTAAGATGGAATGAATACTTACCAATGGCCTTATTATCATATCAAGTTAGCTATCATTAAATCATCAAATTTCACCTTTCTGAGCCATCTATGGTCAAGAACCAATTTTGCCCTCTAGTGTGCATCCTTTACTCAAAACTTCTTCGCCAAAAACCACTGACTTAGCCATGCAAAAGTTGGATGACAAATTATTTAAGTTAAAAGTGTTAGCCGCTAGATCCATGGGTATTATTCAACGAAGGGAAGCTGATCAGAGTAATGCCCAGTGGCCAATCTTGCCTGAATTCCAATTAGGGGATCTCGTCCTATTCTACCATCACCAGCCCAGAGGCTAAATTCATAAACTTGACACTCTGTAGTCAAGTCCATACTGGGTGATCTACCATCTGGGCCCTGAATATTATATTGCCTCTGTGAAGTTGAATGCCAATGTAAATTGGGTGCATGCTAGGAAATCCATATTATGTCCCTCCTTGGCAAGACCTTGAGGGGGTCATTGTCCAGAATCATGAGTATTGGAAGAATAAGAGCCAGTTTGAACACTATCCAAATCACATCTCAGTTAAATAGACTCCATCAATTCAATGAGTATTGAGACTGACTCAAATAAAGAACTTCCAAAAGAAAAAAATGAAACTCAATCCCAGAAGGATCTGCCAATTCAACTAGCAAAGGCACTGAGTCAGCCGGTGAGGATCTTGCCATTTAGAGATCTATGTAATATGCTTCCCTGGTGTTAAAATTTATGGCTTTTGTGATTATACTCGGCTGATAACCCCTTAAATTAATTAACTGCACAGGTTCGGTGTTGTGCAATTTTCCACGTTGTCAGATAGTAATATGTATTAATTTGATAATAGTATGTGGATTATTATCCATAGTTGAATAAGCACTAGTATTGGGTCCAACGCTTGACCAATATTTCCCCTTGAAATACTTAAGATGTCCTCAATATGGATTCATTCCCTTATACTGCCTAACTTGATCCACGCTTAGATCCTTGTTTATGGCTTCTCTCTGGTGACACACATATGGCAGCAATTCCTGATTCAACTCAGCTTCTCTTCTCTAGATCCACGCACATACCTTACTCTTTATCCTAAAGAGTCTCCCAATTTAAATCAAACAGCAATAATGTCCTTGAATAAGAATAGAATAAATGGTAAAGTGTCCCATAAAGTGAGTTTATTAAGTGAATTCTTAGGGAATTTATAGTGTGAATTTGGCGCCCAACCCTTGGTTGGCACCTTATTGATGAAACAGCAGCCGTTGCCATTGAATTACCCATCATTGTCTCATCAGCGAAGGTCTTTCTCATCCTGGCTAGGATTCTGTCATTGGACATCCTCAAGACTTAAAACAGAAAGAGTTGGAAAACGTGTTCTTAACATTTTCCTCTCAATCCCAGAAAACAAACCATATTTGACTAACGATCTGCTTAGGTAATGGGACTTGTTACCCATTAAGGCAGGTCGTGAACCAACTGATTGATTCGCTAGTTGCAGGTGGCATCGCTCACCTCACAACTTGATCCTTAAATTTCTAATCAGTTGGTGATAAAACCTGACTGATCCCAATTGGTACACCTGATAGTTAACCATCAATCAGCTATAAGATGCCCCATTTTGTTTGCAACTCTGCCCAATGAGATCTTAAGCATTCACCTGAATTGATCCCTGATGGATCTGACCCAGGCTAATTACCTAAAATTCCCTGAACATTGTTACCCCAAAATCAGGATCATATGATATACAATTCACTTTGCTATAGGGAATTATCCCCTACTGACCCCTGGTAATCTAGTCATCTGGTAATATGGGAAAAATTTCAACACAACCCCCTCTTGCCTAGATTTCCAGCAAGTAAAGGATTGGGAAAGGAGAACACCACTTCAGACACTCAGTCAAATACTTCTTTTGTTCAAGTGAAGTATGGTCAATCAGTACTCAACGCTGCTTGGGACAACCTTCAGCATGTGGCTCTCTTCCTCTTCCTCCTTGCTACCACCTACTCAGAGTGCGGTTCCCATGACCTTCTGTCATGCTGGGCTAATCAATTTATTGTGACAATATTAGTCCCAGGATCCAGTTTTCCCCCGTCAGGGCATATGACCCACTGTCATATTCAGGATTCTTGGTCTAGCGTCCTTGATTTCCTATTTTCTCCTCATCCTCAACAGGAGATTCTTGCCACTGATGTTTGTTTCATGGCGCAAACTAAGAATGCTCATTTACATTCACCTTTGTTATTTACTCATAATAACCTCTTGACTCATATCGTTCTTAATTATTCTATGGAGAGCTTATCTCATTAATTTTGAGATCAATTTCTCTAAAATTAGAGCTTAATTGATTTCAGAGTACATAATGTCAACTATCATAAGTCCGACATACCCCCTCTCATCCAGCTCCTATGTCATATTTGGAGTCTTGGTACCAACAACTGCTTAATAGCATGTCTGATAAAGACCTTTGGTTATTCCAGCTGATAAGTTGATCTGCGCACCAGACCCTCTTCTATGGTCCTTCAAGGACTCATACTCTCATTCAAGTACCTGTGGCCAGTCCTTCTGTGAAATTACCAGAAATGGTAACTAACACTGACAAAACCAGGTTTGTTTGTCTCAAACAATCTGTGACCAATCCTTCCTATATCATCGATTCCTGAGTTAGATTTTGAAACTCTCCTGGATTTGGCTCCATTTGCAGATTCTCCTACCATCATTGTTGAACCTCCTGAAGCAATTCCCTCCACTCTCAATCAATCATTCCTCACCAGATTATACTTGCTTCCAGAGTTCCTTTTCCAACTTGAGCCATTATTACAAGCCAGCTGTTTTGGCAACTGTTAAAAAATTAGATGGTATCATTAGGATCTGCCATATTGTTTGTACAAGTTGAAACCAATGAGCAACAGACTGACGATGTGGGGATCGTCAGTCCTTTGAACACACTTGAAAATATACTTAAAAGTCAGGAGCAATTGCCCCAATTGACTCTTTATTTATTTTAATAAATACAGCGATCCTTTGCTGTCCCATTTTCTCTTCTACTATTAACCACCTCCTTCTCTCAATTGCCCATCTTGCTTATATACAGAAGCCAGCCAATACTGCTCTCATGGCTTGGGCTATTCTATTCCATCAATTCTCCTCAAATTCAGCTTGTTATTCTCTAATCCTTTATCACCCTAATTGTAGGCAATTTACTTTGTATCTGTCAAATGTCAACATCGCCTTATTGCCTTATCACCTTATAAAGAGGTGATCCAATAATAACCCGTTATATCCTAATATTGCCTCGTCTTGAGGCACTTGAATAATTGTAACTGATATCATTTTTGGCGAATTCCGCCCTAGCTGTCCCATAATTATCATCTAGTCATATTAGAATCATGAAATTACCCCCTACTTGACTGGACGATAAGCTCCTATTATTTGTAAGGTTGGAGGAACTTTGCATGTACTCAGTTAATGATCTGACCACTTGCAGAATCCTTGATGGTATATACGTCAAATCCAGTTTTCTCTATAACTTTGAAAGGACCAATCCAAATAAGGCCAGCTTGTGTTTCCGCCCAAAACCCATGTTGGTCATGGAAGAGAACCATATCGCCTATCTTGAATGGCGCCAGCCTGCTATGACGTACCTGATAGGTGGCCTGATTCCTAATCTTCTTGGCTAAGCTGAAGGAATATGCTTTGGTTTGCAGTTTGATCAGAATGTTCGTGAGGTTAGTCAAATAGTGGTGGGGTTATAGTCCACCGGTGTCTTCTACGCATGAATAAAGTAATGGCAGAAGAGTGGGGTGTTGGCCATATAGTAGTTAAAAGATTCTCTTTCCTGTGGCAGAATGGTAACTAATGTTATAGGTGAAAATGGCAGTGGAAAGGAGAGAGTGCCAATTGGAAGGTCAATCCATTACTAATTTTTGTAGTATGTTCACCAGAGTCCCATTCACCTGTTTGACCATTCCATAAGATTTGGGGTGATTTAGGGTCATCAGAACCCTACGGATTCCCATAATCTTGTTCAGTTTGGGTAGGATGTGCGATGTGAAGTTGGTTCCATTGTCAGTGAGAATAAACTGAGGGCAGTATTGTCACTGAATAATGCATTCCATCACAAACCTGGCCACAGTAACACCCCCAAGTCTTGTATTGCCCTCACTTTGACACACGGGTCATTTGGTTGATAGCCATAAGAATGTATTTATACCAGTTGGCTCCTGTTGGCAAGGGGCCAACAACATCAAGGGAAACTGTATGCCAATCAAAATGTGGTTTCAATAACCGGTATGAAGTCTTACGGCGGAATGGCTTCTCCACTTGGCACTGATAGCAACAAGAAATACTTTTGAGCACATCAAAGCTCATACTTTCCCAATAGTACTGAGGGTGCAACAATTCCATGGGCTTACACACTCCACCATGTCTGACTGCTTTGTGCGTGCTTATAAAATTCCCAGTTGTGTGGAGTGGCATGGAAAATTCACCATAGAATTGCCAATCCGCTTGTACAGTTCCCCATTCCATTGGAAGGTATTTGTTTACATCTCATTTAACAATTTGATCACTTGGGGTGGTTCGTCATCTTATTTTCCACTGAGCATCTTATTGTACATTATGTCACTGAGGTCTGCTGTCACTGCAACAGTCGGCAATTGAGATAAACAGTCAGTGTTCTGATGCTTTACTCCTGGCCAATGGAGGATCTCAAAGTCATAAGCCTGCAGCTTAAAAGCCTATTGAGCCAAACGGCCTTCAGGTTCTTTGAGGTTCTGCAACCAGCGTAATGACGTGTGGTCTGTTACAACTTTAAGCTTTACCCCATGCAGATAGACTCAGAATTGCTTATATGCATAGATCACTGCTAAGCACTCCCACTCAGTCACAGTATAATTATGCTCATGACAGTTCAGACTTCAACTAAAGTACGCTACAGAATGTTCCTCTCCCTCGTCATCTTTCTGAGAAAGTACTGCCCCAACAGCGGAAAGGGATGCATCCATCTGAACAATAAACTCCCAATCAAAGTTTGGACAGCATAACACCGGTGCGCTTATCAACGCCATACAAAGTGTATCAAAAGAGGATTGATAACATTCCGTCCATTCAAACACAGCTTCCTTTTTTAACAACTTGATAAACGGCCCCCAATACAGCTAAAATTAGGGATAAAGTGCAGGTAGTAACCAACCATTCCCAAAAATACCGTATGTCACATTTACTATTGGGAGTGGTCATTTTGCTGATGGCCTCCACCTTATCCAGATGTGGTTTCAGCCCTTTAAAGTCTACCATGAACCTCAAGTATTCCAGTTGATCTTTGAAGAAGTTACATTTTTGAGGTTTAATCTTAGTGTTCACCTCAGCCAGCCTGCGGAATACTGCTTCTAGGTGGTCGAGATGCTCTGAAAAGGTCTGAGAGAAAACGTTACTATCATCAAGGTATACAAGGATGCACGACAGTTTCATGTCACCAAGAATAGTATCCATGGCTCACTGAAACGTAGCTGGGGCATTGCACAGCCATTGAGGCATCCTCGTCAGTTGAAAAAGGCCTTTGAAGGTGATTATGGCGCATTTTTCCTGTTCCACCGCAGGTAGCTCAATTTTCCAGTAACCTGATATCAAGTCCATCGCTGAAAAATAATGGGCTCCTCCTAACCAATCCAAAGCATTGTTGATCTGTGGCAGAGGGTATGAGTCCTTTTTTGTAGTACTGTTGAGCTTCCAGTAGTCTATTACTACATGGTTGGTGCCACCCTTCTTTTTTACAATTAGAACAGGTGAATCCCATGGGCTTTTGGATGGTTTGAGCATCCCTTGCTCTAGCAACTTGTCAACTTCATCATGACAACATCTTCTACTACCCTTAATCAGCAGATCTGCTGAGACCTTTATAGGGGGATGATCTCCTGTGTCTACTCAATAAACAACCCCCTGAGCACACCCTAAATCATAATCATTGACAGCTAAAATCCCCTTATACTTCTGAAATAAAGCTATTGCTTGGTCTTTTTGTTCTTCCAATAGCCCTATTAGATTACTTTGCAGTACCACTGTCAGGATTTTCCCTGGGTTAGGTGTAAGCATTGTCCAGGGGAAGAATTGACATCACCCTTCAAGGGGTGTAAATCCTTGATGGCTTATTAGATTTGACAATAAGAGTCAAATCTACCAGTATATCAAATTTGGGGCTTGGTATAAATTACCCCAAATTCGAGGAAATGGTACAATCACATTCCCTGGGACATGTGACCTGGGATCTCACCTGACCTGGTCACATGGGTGGCTTGATCCAAGTAAGGGTCAGAATAGTGGGCCATCCAGAAGGCCAGGAGAAACCCTACTTGGACGGGGCCATGAAGATCTTAGAGCCACTTGTCACCAAATACCCTATAAATATCCCTAACTATTATTCTAATAAAATACTTCCATTCAAGATCTATTTCATCTTATATTTTATTAAGTTTAATTTATCTAAATGAATTGAGTCTCATCCATTGTCACGTCTGGATCTGCCCCTGTCCTCTTGGCTGACGCCAGCCCCTTGCAGTCAGACTACTTGTTGGGTTCTCCTGCATTAGCACCAGCGAGCGCATCTTGGGGAAACCCAACAACTGGTGCTCACTACAGGGTTGCTTCCCTGGAGCGCCCTGAGGTGCTACCCTCAACCTTGGACGATAATGAACTTACTGTAAGCACGCCGGATACCAATCTTCCCACTTTTTTCTGATGGAATGGCAAGACACCACCACAGTTGGGTCCAAATTCCCAAAGAAGTTCTTTGAGTGTGCCCCCAAAGACTTTGTTTGCTTCTGAGCTCCCAGTCAGCTGTTGCCCTTGCTGGACCTGTTAAAAACTCCTGAAGAATTTAAAAATGATGAACTTGAGCCAAAATGCCAGCATCATAAAATAAAAAGATTAATGAAGGCAATAAATTATCACAGGGACCAAGCATCACGGTTCAAGAGGATGTGGGATACTCAGAGAGAAGAAGCCTTTGAGGACATCACCCAGCGGGATGACTATTGGGTGCTAGGACCAGTTTACTGTGATGAAAGGGGTTATGTTCAAAAACCTTTCAGCTATGAACAAAATCAAGGAAAAATTGGCCAATATACAGCTTATCCTTTGGTCAAAAAGTGAAAATCAAAATGATCCAAGTGCTCAAAATTCAAAAATAATTAATTTTAATACTAACTATAATTTTTAATTAAATAATTTAACCTGAAACCCTCCGTTCAAAGTTGGGACAAGTCAAGAATCAATTTCCAAATTTTGACAAGCTTAAGAAATTTGCAGGAAGCTTAAAACACAATTGGCGTGATGATTTGATTCAAATGCCGGGCAAAATACCTGGGACTTACCTCTGCACCATTGAGAATAGGCTCAATGTCTCTTTTCTGACAATGCTATCACTTATTAACTTTGATGACGCCCTTCCCAAGATTGGGCCTCAACTTACTAAAACTAAAAATCTAAAATCCCCAGTTCAACTCTCCATTTGAGATAGTATCAATCCCCAAGGAAGATGAGAGTCAAGAAAAAGCGGAGTTTGATAACTCCTTTCCAGCAATGCTACCACTTTCCAATTTTGACAGCGCCCCTCCCAAGATCAGGCCAAATATTAATAAAAAAACTAATTTAGATTTCCCAGTTCGACTCTCCAATTGGGATAGCGCCAATCCCAATGAAGATAAGCATCCCAAAGAAGCAAAGCCAGAGAAACCAGCTGACGTCACCTCTGCTACTGTTGCCAACCTTCCAGCCCACTTCGCAGTTTCCTCTCAAATTTTATTGCATGGTTCACTTTTGGTTGGGAGTGTGATTTGCTATCCCCAATCCCAAGACAAACCTTCAAGGGGCCACGCCCTACCATTGCTGGACCATCCTCCAAGCTCATGGGGTCACTCGCTCATGCTATCCATTATTGATGACCTTTTCCCCAAGCCTTACCTGAATCTGTTGGCAGATAAGGTGATTGCCAGATGCCAGGTTCAAATGGCAACTGAGATGAAATTAAAGCTCAAAGAGGCTGAGGCCCACATGGCCAAGATGGCGCAGGAGATGTACAAATGGATGGCTCAGATGGAGGCGGAGTTGACAGCCTCTAAGTCAGAAATCTGAGATAAGACTGACCTGATCAAAATGCTTACAATTGACAACTCGCAGCTTAGGCTGGAGTTAACTGACCTCAAAACCAAATGGCAGCTTGAAGCCGATCATTACAAAAAGCCAAATTGCTCAGATAGCAGCAGATCGCGGATCAAGGAGCTTGAGCTACCTTTCCCAAAGGGCGATCTGAATTTACTATGAGGGCCTTAGCTAATGAATTTGTCTGATTTCAAACCCTATTCACACCCAAGACCTCCAAGTCAACTATGATGGCCTTAGCTGATGTTTTTGTCCGGCTTCAAACCCTAACCACACCAGGCACTATCACCAACCTGGTCTGCATTTTGCCTGAGGCTCCGTACTCCCCTGAACTCAAGTCCTCTGACCCTCAGGCCACAACTTGCTCCCCTAGGCCAAGGCTTGTAGGGGGCTCTGTCAGGATTTTCCCTGGGTTAATTGTAAGCCTTATCCAGGGGAAGGATTGACATCACCCTTCAAGGGGTGTAAATCCTTGCTGGCTTATTAGATTTGATAATAAGAGTCAAATCTACCAGTATATCAAATTTGGGGCTTGGTATATATTACCTCAAATTCAAGGAAATGGTACAATCCCATTCCCTGGGACATGTGACCTGTGATCTCACCTGACCTGGTCACATGGGTGGCTTGATCCAAGTAAGGGTCAGAATAGTGGGCCATCCAGAAGGCCAGAGGAAACTTTATTTGGATGGGGTCACAAAGATCTTAGAGCCACTTGTCACCAAATACCCTATAAATATCCCTAATTATTATTCTAATAAAATACTTCCATTCAAGATCTATTTCAACTTATATTTTATTAAGTTTAATTTATCTAAATGAATGAGTCTCATCCATTGTTGCATCCGGAGCCACCCATGTCCTCTTGGCTGACACCAGCCCCTTGCAGTCAGCCTACTTGTTGGGTTCCCCTACATTAGCACCAGTGAGCGCATCTTGGGGAATCCTGACAAACACCGTTAATACACCAGTTGGTGCCTCAACTGGTGGACCAAATCTGTCCAATGACTGAAAATCATGAACCTGAAGGACCTCATCTATTGGAATCAAATGTAAATATGCTACAATTCGGTGTCAGCAGATTTTCATTAGTTTGCTCTGGAGGTTTGCTAACAAAACCTTAATCTTTCCATGTCCTGGAAGTATAATCCCTGGAGCCACATGCAGAACAAATCATGTTTGATGATAGATTAATGACTTCCCCATAAAGCCCACTAGGAACTTCCACCTCTATCTTAGTGTTCAAAATAACTTGATGGCCAGAAGGAATAGATATGTGCTTGCCACTTTAAGAGGTATCCCTTGATATTCATATATCTTCTGGGGAAAGGGCTGAGTCTTGTGCTTTAGTTAGTGATAGCAAACTGGCATCACCCTGTCACTATAGGCAAGGTTGATATGGCTCATATGCACCAGATCCTTTGGTACTCCGCTAGTGGTAAAGTAAATTGGGATCTGCTGACCCAGAATGGCGAGGGTCTCCTCTGTCATATTAATGACAGCCCTGAAACAGCACAGGAAAGTGGTTCCGATTAACAGTTCATAGTTTTTGTTTGTAGCACAATCACCAGAGCTACAATGACAATGAACGCAAAGCGCAGAGGTAGCACACTTTAAGCCCTCTCAGAGATGGTGCTTATTGCTCTAGCAGTTCCATAAACCATTTGATGGTCCACATCAGGTTTCAACGTCAACTTTGCCATTAATTTAGTGGAAACATTGTTAACTGGAGCACCAGTATATTATATAGCGCAAACCCTATTTTTTCTACAAAAATATCACAGTGTGTACACTCAGAATAAGAAGAATATTGACTGTTTAATATGTGAACATTTATGGGCTCTCTTATTTCAAGAAAACTCATTATCCCCTCTCCAACTTTGGGGGTATTCTTTGATAATGAAATCTACTGGAAGGGCGACGTTTAATCCTTTCAGAGTTGGCGCATCCACAGTGAAATCAAGTTTGTATGAGGAAGCTTTATCAAGCATTTGACAGGCATGAGGCTTCAGTTATTGAGGGACTCTTCTTCTGTCGCCACCTTGGATTGAGCTCAGGTCACTACATTTACTCCTCCAACTGGCTGCTGATATAAAATTCCGTCATTGTACTGAGGGACTTCCGCAGGGTATACTACTATTGATTCAGGGACGTTTTGAGTTGTTATCACGGAGGTAGAGGGTCCCATCTCTACTCCGCTCCATCTTTTCCCTTATAGTATTGATCTTAGTGTATGTAGTTCACACGGCAGTTATGGCAGAATTTGGCCAAATGACCAGGGCGGCTGCATTCATGGCAGTTAACCCCATAAGAGCTACGTCCTTGATTATCATATGAGGGTCCAGATTGGAAAGGTTGGGGTCATTCAGCGTAACCAGCCCCAGGTTGGTAAGATTATTTTTGACGTTTGGCATAGCTAGGTCCTGGTTGATAGTTGGGTTGCTGATGGTTTTCATGACCAGCCCATTGATGCTGATCAAACTGTTGAGTATAATTTGGCCAAGGATGAGGAGCAGAGTTATAGAATGGCTGAGGATGGCTAAATAAAGCTGGGGTCAGATGGGAGTATTCTCCTGAATAAGAGGGTGTGGTAGTGGTGGTAGTCTTCCATTCCATATTTGGCAGCGGAAATTTAGGGGATATGTGACGCAAAAACTGTACAATCTTGAGCAGAGGTATGTTGTCATCCAGAAGCAGCGAAATGACATTGTGAAGCTCTCGATATGGCTTCACCATGGAGGTCATGGCAATGCACACATCAGCTTCCACTAAGTACCCTGCCCCAATCAGCACGTGGGCTTCCATTGTGAATCAATCAGCAAACTTCAGAAGAGTCTCATTTCGATGGAATCTAATTGTTAAGAATTCTGCTTTCCGCTATGACATCTTTGAGGTACCCCCAAACAGGAGGAGTATGGTATCTTTCACATCCTTATAGGTGACAGAGCTAATTGGGAGGTAACAGGTGACCTAATCGGTGCTCCTAACGTCCAAGGCAGATATCAACAGCTTAGCCTTCCATCTATCAGATGCACCTTCTGCTGCAAACTCAAACTGTTTGAAGAGCCCATTAATGTTCTCGTTGCATTCAAATGGAGGTAATTTTTTGATATTAACCTCCTCATCCTGTTCATGGGGTTTTGGGCCATATTGAGGAATGAGTCAAGATCCAAAAGCGGTTTCCTGATGAGGAACTGGATCAGCGGAAGTTAGGATGTCCGCCGCTTCAGGGGTAGCATGACCTTCTGCCATGGGCGGTACTGCCATTACTTGAGGGAAGTATCATTCCATCTTGTATTCATATCCGGTACTACCATCCTGGGTGTAGTAGCTCCAACCGGCGTCATATTCTTCCTCATATGATGCACCCTCTTGATGGTCATCCTTGTCTTAGCAAGAAGACTGAGAGGTATTGGTCAATCTTTGTTCCACGCACTGCAACCATTTGGTGTTATCATTCAATCATTTGGCGAGTTCTTTGTTTTGTTGTCCCAAGATTTGCATTTGACTAAACATGCTATCAAGGTGGTGCATGAATTCATCTTGTTCCTGAAGAAGTTCATCTTGGTTTTTGAGCACCACGTCTAAGGTAATTTTGAGTTCCTCATATCCAGCTGGTGCAGTGTTCCGTGAAGATTCCTCAGCAATACAGCATGTGTAAGGCATGACTGGCGACTAGAGTTCCAGAGTGTTAGGTGATTGATCAATGGGCCCCCTGTAGTGAGCACCACTGTTAAAAAATCAGATGGTATCGTTAGGATCTGCCATATTGTTTGTACAGATCAAAACCACTGAGCAACAGACAGATGATGTGGGGATTGTCAGTCCTTTGGACACACTTGAAAATATACTTAAAAGTTAGAAGCAATTGTCCCAATTGACTCTTTATTTATTTTAATAAATACAGCAATCCTTTGCTGTCCCATTTTCTCTTCTACTATTAACCACCTCCTTCTCTCAATTGCCCATCTTGCTTATATACAGAAGCCAGCCGATACTGCTCTCATGGCTTGGGCTATTCTATTCCATCAATTCTCCTCAAATTCAGCTTGTTATTCTCTAATCCTTTATCACCCTAATTGTAGGCAATTTACTTCATATTTGTCAAATGCCAACATCGCCTTATTGCTTTATCACCTTATCTAGAGGTGATCTAATAAAAACCCGTTATATCCCAATATTGCCTCGTCTTGAGGCACTTGAATAATTGTAACTGATAACATTTTTGGCGGATTCCGCCCTAGCTGTCCCACAAATATCAACCAGTCATATCAGAATTGTGACAGCAACTGAACTAGCCATCATAAACAGCAAACATTTTGAACTCCCCTACACAGAATTAAGGGCCCAAGTATCTGAGTCTTTTTCCATAGCTCTGAACTCTTCCAATCTCAAAAACATCCTAGATTGAGATGTTGCAGCCTATGCTCTTCACTTTGCCAGCCAAGTTCTTCAAAGTTGGGCAACAAAGCTTCCAGCCTCTCCTGGCTTTCATCACTCATTCTGCTTTTGCTTCCAAGAAGCTCATAGTCATCATATGCAGAATGCCATTTGCTCCCTGCATGACTATCTCATTTCTGGTGCATCCCATCAGTATCTTCCACTGATGGCTTTAATAGAGGTCATTATTTGACAACCCGCACCTAGTACCCCTTGCTCAAAGCTGGCCCATATTTCCAATGTTCTTGATGAAGCCCATTTGCAAGCGCTCAAGACCAATCTTCCAGCTCCAGTACCATATCAGGATTACTTGGGGTTATTCGCTGACTGCCTCTTCTTATTCTGTTGCTTCTCTCCCCAATCTGGTGTATCACATTTGGCATGTTTCAATATTTCCATCTCTCTTCCCCTAGTCACTTTCTTGCAGGGATCAGTATCACTCAACAAACTTGGTTTCAAATAGGTCTAGCCCTTGCTAGCATCCAATCTCACATGGATTTCTACAGGTTGTTTACTCTTACTGCAATCCATCCTCCCTCCCCCAAAAGGCAACATAGGTGGAATCATCCCCAAGTTGAGTATAACCAATAAAAAATAAAAATTATAAAAATATTTTTTTTATGCAATTATAAAATTTTTTCCAATATTTTTATCAATCTTTTATGTTTTTTTCTTCTTTTTTTTCTATGAGACTAAACCTTTTTTGGTTCAGAGGTCCATCTTTTTATTTTATTCCCCAAACTGGTTTCTAGTTATACTTAGACCTACCAGTTTTCTATGGTTCAGAGGTCTTACTTTTTTAAGACTTAACCATCTAGTTTGATTCAGCAGTCCTTTAATCAGACTTAACCAAATCATTAAGACATAACCAACTTAATGGTTCAGCAGTCCTTCAAGAACTCTTTTTTAGTTATTATTTTCATCAATCCAACGCTTTAAGTACTTAGCATGGACTTAATTTACTATCCTTCCATCCAAGAGATTCTTGATGGAGTAGGCGTCTGTCGCTGTCTTGGCAATAATCTCAAATGGACCTAACCACAATGCATCCAACTTGTTTCTTCTCCTGAAACCATGCATATTGCAATAGGCAACTATTTTGCTCATTTGGTATTCTGATAAGGCCAGTCAGCTCTTATCATCCATTGCTTTTGCTCAAATCCCTTTCTTTTAAGTTGTATTGAATGCTTGCAATTGCATTTCTATCAGGATAATTGCCAATCAGTTCAGGTACTTCTTGGCACTCACCCCCATGTTGGTTCCACCACCAAATATATAATTGGCAGCAACGCGGCCTTCCTTCCTTATAGAAGCTCAAATGGCGTTTTTCCCAATGCCATATGATGGCTTATATTTTAGGTGAACGTCACCAAACTCTAATATTCAAAAGTGGAAGTTCTTCCTGTGAGCAGCTTCCTCAGCATTGCGGCCAGCGTCCCACTAACTCGTTCTACCAGTCTATTTGTCTTCAGATGGTAGGGTACAGACATGACTCCTCAGATCCCCATTATTTCATTTAATTGTGGGATCACATGAGATGTGAAATTATTCCATTGTTGCTTGGCAGGACTTGTAGGCATCCATTGGTACACTACTTGATCTAAGATAAACTTTGAAGTACTGGTAGCATCTACTTTCACCAGGGTCTTCGTCTTGACCCATCTCATCAGATGGTCAATCACAACTATGATGTACTTGACTCCCCTAGTACTCATGGTTAGTGGTCCCATCACATTGATGGACACCATATGACAGGTGAATCCAGAGCGGACCAGTTGGTATCCAGTCATGTTCTTATGTGGCTTGTGAAAGTGGCATTCAATACAAGCCAGATATTCTGCAACATTGTAGTTGATAGACTCCCAATAGTAATACTGGCGAATATGATCAGTTGTTTTTCTCAGCCTCTGTGCCCAACAACCTTATGAGTAGTTTAAATGATAGGTGCTTGTTCTGACAGCTTTGGGAATAGTAATTGCTTCCCATTGGTCACCTTGAAAACTTGTCCATCCATGGTCTCAGTATTTTCCATCACTTTTTGAAGTGAACCTTGGATTTTTTGGGGCACGTTCCCAATTTCTCTGTCAACCATTCTCTGGAATAGCTCATCTGCTTGCTGGTATACCACCTGGACCATTGGTAACCATGATAAGCTATCCACATTCTGATGAGAAGCTCTAGCTTTGTAGACTATCTCATAATCATAAGCATGTAACTTTAGTGCCCATTGGACTAGTTGTACTTCTGGTTCTCATAAATTGTGCAGCCAATGCAACAAGGAGTGGTCCATCACCACTTTGAAGTGTGTTCCATGGATATACACTCAAAACTACTTACAGGTGTAAATGACTGCAAGGCATTCATGCTCAGTCATAGTTAATTTCTCTCAGTGGCTTAGAGTGTTCATCTCACATATGCTAATGGATGTTCATCCCCAAGTTCATCTACTTGACTCAATATGGCTCTGATCACCATCAATGAAGAATCAGTTTATATTATAAATTCTTGATTGAAATTTAGATATTTCAGAATTGGAGAATCTATTAAATACTGGTGTAACTCATCAAAGGATCTCTGGGCCTCTTCACTCCAAACGAATCCTTATTTGGATCCTTTAGCAAATGGAAGAGAGGCTCAGTGATCCTTGCAAAATTCCTTGATAAATCTTTGATAATATATGACCATTCCAAGGAACACTTGGATATCTTGGACACTTCTTGGGATGGCCATCCACTTTATGACCTCAATCCTTTGGGTTTGTGGTTGCAGTCCACTAGAGTTGATTAAATATCCCAGATATTCTAACTCTTTCTTTAAGAAGTGGTACTTCCTCAGCTTGATCTCCAGGTTGGCCGCAGATAGTCTTGTAAACACTTCCACCAAGTGGTTTAAATGGTCAAAAATGTCCTAATGAACATATTTATATTGTCCAAGTACACCAGGATGCATGACAACTTCAAGTCATTTAGTATGGCGTCCATGGCCCTCTGGAACGTCACAGGTGCATTGCACAGACCATGGGGCATCCTCATTGGTTGGTATACCCCTGCACGGTGATAATTGCACATTTCTCTTGGTCTTCTCTTGTCAAATAAATTTTCCAATACCCTAATATTAGATCCCATGCAGAAAAATGCTTTGCTTCTCCCAATCACTCTAGCGCATCATCAATTCTTGGTAGTGGGTACAAATTCTTCTTCACAATTTTGTTCAGCTTCTGTTAATCAATCACCACCTGATTAGAGCCATCCTTCTTCACAATAAGGATAGGGCTTGCTCGGGGACTTGATGACGGAACTAGAAGCCCATGCTTCACCAGTTTGCTGATTTCCATCTCTACTACCACTTCAGCTGCTTTCAACCATTAAATCAGTCTCATTCTGATTGGCAAATTTCCCCGGTATTGACCTTGTGGATTACATCTCTTGTGCATCCCAAATTATGGCCATCCTGGGCAGATGTTTTCTGATACTTGTCAAATAATTCAAGCACCTCCTCCTGCTGTCTGTCCATCAGATCAGCAAGTTTCTCTCAATTGACCAATAAATTGATTCTCTTGGCAACCCATGCCAGCAATCTTATCTCATTGTAGGTCCAAAGTCCTTGACCAATAATGTTAATATTAAATATATGTTTATATTTTTTGTGATTTTCTTTTGCAATGGGACTTTTAGCCTACAATTAGTACAGAGGTCCTTTTTTTCCCCTTCATCCAAATTGGTTCCTAGGTATACTCTGACCTACCAGTTTTCATGGTTCAAAATCTTATTCTTAAGATTTAACTGTCTATTTTGTTCAGTGGTCCTCTTTTAGGACTAGACCAAAATCTTAGGACATGACCATTATAATGGTTCAGTGGTCCTCTGGGAACATTTCAATTATTTTCTTTTAGGTCAAATACTTTCAATTTTTTAGTATTGACCTTCTTCACTATATGACCAGCAGCGGTGTTTCTTCACATATAGGCAACACTTGCCAACTTTGGCAATACATAAATGTTTCATTCATTAAGCCTTCAATCCCAACTTGTCATTCATCCAACAGGTCCTAATTTCATTTTGTATTTCTGCATTTGATACTTGAGTCTTCATATCTCACAACTTTATGAATTCCTCATTAATTGGCAGTTCCATATGATTGCTCTTATAGTTATTTTCTTTAAAACAATTTTTGTCATTCATTGCCATCCAAAATGTTTGAAATAAATCCACTGGTGGGTCTGGAAATGATCCCTTAATCACACAGATTAATCTAGCCTCATTAGCTTCATCCAATTTCTTATTGAATTGATGAACCTCGTCTCCAGCATTTTCTGCCTCATTGATTGAATATTATTGGATCAAATGATTCTCTCCAATATTTTGGATCAATTGTTTCCTGTTTTGACCTCATACTCTTCATTGGTAATGTAATCCAATACTCTGATTTGATTAAATCTCATATCAATTCATCCAATGTCTCATCTAGTGTTCTCATATAACACCTCTCTCCTTGGGACTATTTCAAGCGGACCCAATTTTCAACCAAGTTGGCCAAGCTGAATAGCTTCATCTTAAGTTGATATCAGATGGAACAGGTTTTCTTGCAGCACTAGACAGTTCCATATCTAGGCTGCAAGACCTTTTCCCAAATCTTGAGTATCTTCTTCAGTATTGTTCACTGTATAAGGGTCACATTCACATGTTCCATTCTTCAATTCTTTGAATTGCTTAACTAGTTGATCCACATATGAGCTGGGTGAACGCAATTGAACATAATCCACTTCATGTTCAGCCTTCAATGACGTTACATTCCCTAAAAACTCATTGCTGAAATTGGAAACCTCCTTATATGACATTGTGTCCTAGTATCTTACTCAACTACACCCCTGTAGTGAGCACCAAATGTTAAAATTTATGTGTCTTATGATAATTCTTGGCTGATAACCCCTAAACTAATTAACTGCACAGGTTCACTGTTGTGCAATTCTCTGCATTGTATGCTAATAATATGTATTTGTTTTATAATAGTTTGGAGACTATTATCCGCAGTTAAACAAGCACTAGTATTGGGTCCAACGCTTGACCAATATTTCCCCTTGAAATACTTAAGATGTCCTCAATATGGATTCATTCCCTTATACTGCCTAACTTGATCCACGCTTAGATCCTTGTTTATGGCTTCTCTCTGGTGGCACACAGTCAGCAGCAATCCCTGATTCAACTCAGCTTCTTTTCTCTGGATCCTCGCTCAGACCTTACTCTTTATCATAAAGAGTCTCCCAATTAAAGCAACATCAATAATTTCCTTGAAGAAGAATAAAATAAAATGGTAAAGTGTTCTGTAAAATGTGTTTATTAAGTGTTTTTAGGGGAAGTTTTATTGAGAAACTGGCGCCCAACCCTCAGTTGGCACCTCATTAATGAAACAGCAGCCGTTGCCATTAAATTAACCATCATTGTCTCATCAGTGATGGTCTTCCCCATTCTGTTTAGGAGTCTGTCATTGGACATCCTTGAGACCTAAAACGGAAAGAGTTGGAAAAGTGTCCCTAACGTTTTCCTCTCAATCCCAGCAAACCAATCATATTTGGCAAACGACCTGCTTAGGTAATGGGACTTGTTGCCCATTAAGGCATGTCACAAACCAACTGATCTATTCACTAGTTGAAGGCAGCATCACTCGTCTCACAACTTGATCCTTAAATTCCCAATTGGTCAATGATGAAACCCAACTGTGCCCAATCATTACAGCTGATATTTAATCATTGATCTACTATCAGATGCCCCCATTTTGTTGGCAACTCTTACTGATGAGATCTTAAGCATTCACCTGGATTGATCCCTGAAAGATCTGACCTAGGCTAATTACCTAGAATCCTCTGAACATTGTTAGCCCAAAATCAGGGTCAACCAATATCCAATTCACTTTACTATAGGGAATTATCCCCTAGTGACACCTGGTAATCTAGTTGGCTGGGATATGGGCAAAAAGCCCAACACCTGGTAAAAGAGATCAAATTTTAAAGAAAGCCTACGCATCCTGCCACATTGTCAAAAAGGTATCCTTACACAACTCAATCCTGACCATCTCTCTGAGCCTAGGTGATCCTGAGTACATCAGCAGCCTATAAATATTTCTGAATTTTAAAATAATAAAATTACCACCAGATTTTCCTAGTTATTTACTAGAAGTTTTCCTGCCTGTTTTTATACAGAAGACCTTGCCTGTTCAAAGCAAGCATAGTAGCATCAACAAAGAATTTCTGTTGAAAGATTGCTTTAGGGAATTCTATCCCTAAGAGATTCCGCTGAAACCACGTTTGACTAATAATCAAACAGTCTTTGAAGGCCCTGGCTTTTAAAGAGAAAATGAAGTCCTACAGTCTGAAAAGGCTGCAAATTGACTTCTGGAGTTGTTGTTTGATTTTCAAGTGGTGTGGAACTTATTGCCCTTGTTTTAATTGCACAATTTTTGATAAACTACTGGGTCATTTTTAGCAATTAGTTGTCAATTTTGTGGAAGCCTAGCCTTTTAGGTTTTTTACAACCTTTTGGCCCCACCTTTTGCCAGCAATCATCCTATTTCTTGGCCCATTTGCCTAGGTGGTTTGGGGTTCTTTGGGCTTGTACTCTCATCCACTTTATGTGTCTCCAGATTTGAATTCATAAAGAAACCCTCCTTAGCCTCAAGGTACTCCCCATTTCACGCTTCCACACCTCTTTGTGGGCAACATCCATCTTCTGTTGAAACTTCATGTCTACAATCTTCAAGGCTGCATGGTAGCCATTCTTTGGCCTTAAGTCAGAAGAAGGATTTATTCCTGACCTTTGTGATCCCATTGATGGGATCATAATTTTATTTGTGGGGTAACTTTTCCTTTTTGTGATGACATTGAGCCATTTTATAAACCATTTGATAGAAGAATCAGCATACCTGTTTTTCATCTTCATGTTTGATGTAAATTACATTTTGTAGTCCTGGGATCCATATGAGCCTTGAGAGGGAAATTTTGCTTGCCTTCACCAAGGGAGCCAGTTCATAAAATTTCTCCACTGTATGAGGGCAAAGGCACTTAGTGATATAGTCAACCAGCTTGCCATTATTTGTGTACCTTACCATAGTAAGATAACTTATTGCATTTTGCCTCATAAACATATTTACACTCCTGATTCATTGGTAAATTGTAAAATTTTACCACTTTTCTGTTTTGTTGGTGTAGCAGGTCATCTCAGTTCACAAGTGAGAGTCCTTATGTTTGATGCCTGCCTCTATAAGATGTACTCAGTTGAGCTCAATAGGGATCAAATTATTGATATTTATGTTCCATCACCCAGTGGTGATAATAGTCACCACCAGACAGGACTTTGTCCAATTTTTAAAGGATTATAACTATGAAATCTGGACATTATTCTCTTTGACTTGCTGGAGGTGTATGCAGATTGCATCATCAAGGTAGGACTTCAGTGCCTGTCATTTAAGAAATCTTCCATTAATAGATGTGTGGATGGAGTCAATATGGCTGCCAGCGCCATTCCATGATGAATCCTCTTGTTGGGCAGTTTAGTGCTGTATGATTTATTTTTGATAAGGTTTTGGAGCCTCAGAGAGCGTTCTCTCCTTTATAATCCAGCTAATCATCTTGTGAAGGATGAAGCTGCTGCTCAAGGAGGCTTCAACTTGGTTCATGTGAATGCCTCTTTTGTAAATGTTTCAGACCATTGCCATGCCAATCTTGAGGTCTTTATATGCTTGTTTTTCAGTAGAAGAGAATCTAAGATGATATCAATAGAGGACATCTTTGTGACCATAAACCAAGTAAAGTATTGCTAAAATATTCAATCATATTTGAGTTCTAGTGGCGCTAATCCTTCATGGTTACATTTTTAAACTGACAATGTTAAAAAACTATGCATTTATGCAAGTACTTAAGATTTACACTGTCATGGATTGTGCTGATAAAAATAATCTGAGAAGTATTCCATGTGAGTAATCACCCAGTTTACCACCCATAATATAAAAGGTACAGCCATTTACAGGAGTTTTCCTAACTGATGGGAAAGAAAAGAAAAGAAAAGAAAAGAAAAGAAAAGAAAAGAAAAAAAAAAGAAAAGAAAAGAAAAGAAAAGAAAAGAAAGAGAAAAGAAAGAAAAGAAAGAGAAAAAGAAAAGAAAAGAAAAGAAAAGAAAAGAAAAGAAAGAAAAGAAAGAAAGAAAAGAAAAGAAAAGAAAAGAAAAGAAAAAAAAAAAAGAAAAGAAAAAAAAAAAAAGAAAAGAAAAGAAAAGAAAAGAAAAGAAAAGAAAAGAAAAGAAAAGAAAAGAAAAGAAAAGAAAAGAAAAGAAAAAAAAAAGAAAAAAGGTTACATCCTGGAGGGTTCCATTCAGCCACCAGTGGAACCAGGTAACTGCTGTCCAAGTGGGTCCACAACCTTGTGTCCATCTAAGGCTCACCCATTTTTGCAAGAGCATGTTGGCCATGATTTTCTCCATGCTGCACCAATGTTTTTAAAAAATAGCAAAAACTTATAATATTGGTTGTTTGGAAATGATTTTTAAGAAAAAAACAAACAAAATAGAAAAATAGGCCAGTATCATCACAAATAAGGTCAGTGTCCTTTATTTGGTGAAAAAGGGGTATTACAGTTCACAGCACAATCTTGAGTTCTGCAGCTCTTAGGTCAGTAACTTCTCATGCTGCAGGTTTCCAAGGTTTACGCTGGGGAGGAGAGGGACAACTTGTCAACCATTGCAGAAACTGAGGTAGGAAGAGGGCTAATTCATGAGGTGGCATGAGAACTGAGGTTAAGACGTGATGGGGCACACCATGATTGGCTGCCCCATAATTTTTCTAGAGTAAAAATTTTTGAAAATTTTCCAATAAAGATGCACTCCACCTTTGTAGGTCTGGATCTCAACTGACAGCAAATTTCTAAAATATTGTGATGAGAAATTCAGAGTAGATAATGGAAGTGATGGTAAAATTGGGTTTGTAAACTTCAATAATCCTCAGCAAAATCAAATTTTTGTATCTTAGGCTTCATAACACCTTTGGATTTTTTAAAATTTCTGGATTATTGGGGAAATGGGAGGCATTATTTTTGGACTTAACTGTGGTACTTCTAACATTTTGGTAGAGTTGAAGGATTTCTTTGCACAGGAGCTTAATTTTTCAATATACCAATTGCTAGGCATGAGGGGGATTGGGTTGGGTGCAAGTATAGGAATTTTTCAAAATTAAATTGGCCTTTCTTAACTGAAAAGGGGTAGTAGGCACTACCTGGTTTCTTGACCTTAATGGAAAGCTTTATACTTGCTGCCTTATAAATGCTTAAGGAATAAATGGGTAGTGCATTAAGATCAATCAATTCCTAATGAATTATGATTGAGAAATTAGATACTAAACAATAATTACATAGTGCTGAGGGTCAAGTTTTCCAGTTCATATCATTCCAACCCTCATTTGGATTTGCTATCAGATTTTTTATAAAAATTTCACAACCAAATCATGGCTTGGCATCCAGATAGACCATTTGGTTAGGTGAGCAGGTCATACCCAAGGGCATGGTTGATAAGTTGAATTAAAAACCAAATAAAATGGGTTCAAGGAGCTTAAACATAATGGGGACAACTTTGTTTCACTAACCCAAGTGTTGGAAAAAGTTAGAATGTTTTTCAAGCTAAAATTATCTTTGCTCAACTTATTAACAATTAAAATAAATTAAATCTCTTTAGGGACACCTGAACTCATATTCTGACCTTTTCCATGTTGTAAAGGGAGGCACCCTGGTGCAAGGTGCTGAACCCCAGAATTTACTACTGCCTTGTACACTCCCTTGATCTTTCTCAGCAACTTCTTAGTGGTGGAAAGGACCAAAGGGGAAAACCCCTATAGAGGGTAGGCTGTGGCCCACCTCTTATCCACCATATGGGCTAAATTACCCTTGCTGGTGAGAGGAACAACCATATTTTTTTTAGTACTAGATGGTCGGAACAGCCATATTCTTTGGGCCCTTCTTGGTTTTTTAGGGGAACTCCTCCATGCTTAGGTGTAGGGGTTGCTCCTCAGGACTTACACACCATTGAAAGCCTTCCAGTGGAGTATAGCCTTTAGTGGTATAAGAGGCCACAAGGGGTTTGGGGAATGATTGTTTCTAGTTATAAAGTTTTTTTCACCTGGATGCACATCTAGAGCTTGTCCTTCCTGAGTTCAGGGGCTATAATCTCATGCATCACAGCTGCTTCTTGTGGTGGGATCTAGTGCAAAAACAAGTGTGAGTGGTCTGCATGTAATTCTAATGCATCCTAACATGCCACTTCAGCCAGAAGAGCATGGTCCTTCCAGATCATCCACTTTTCCAGTAAGAAGAGCATTTACACAAGGTCTCATGGATTTTCTAGTTATACACAAACTTGATCATTTGTGAACCTGATAGATATTGGTTCAACTGTGGATCTAGTATTTCATTTATGTGGGGTGAAGTAATATGTGCCCCAGTTGAATTTGTCATCCAGTGATCAAACCTAGAAAGTCCCTTTACTCTACACCTTTTCTTTTGTATATCCAGCTTTAGGTAAGTCAGAAACATTTTCATGGGAGAATCATATGTATGCCATTGTAGAACTTTGATATCTTTAAAACTGGCCACAATCCATGACATCATCTTTTAAGGGGAGAAGGTATTCTTTGAGCTTTCCATAGCCCTAAAAGACTTTTATTGCTGGCAACTTTTCAGGATGAAGTCTTGTGGTACTACCCCCACTACACTAGGGCTGAACAAATCTGAGCACCACCAAATGTGGACCCAATTGTGAATGGGTGTAGCTCACACTATCCCTAAACTGACATATACCCACCTTGTTTAGGTACTGAGCAGACCGTCTGCACCAGACAGGATAGGTGAATGCACCTCATCTCCCTTTCAGGAGACAAGAACTGATGACACCCAGGTTTAAGGCTCCTGAGGGGGAGAAGATGAGGCCCTCCCCTTTATCAACTGCTTTTTTAGTGAAGTTATGCTCTCTGGCCCCTTTTTGTCCAGAAAGCCTTGAATCATTTTGAATCACATGTTATTTTCTTGCATGATCACTTTTGCCACCAGCCAGCTCATGCTGACAGAACTGGTGGCTAGCTGAGCTTCAGACCAGCCCAGAAAACTGCAACCTCTATTGTAGGAAGGTGCACCAAAGTGCAGCCAACCAGAATTGTCCCTCCCTTATCCTGGGGTTTGCACCTGCACAACCCAGCTTGTGGGAAAGCAGTGTGACAGGCTCCATTGCCTGACTTTACTCCCCCTTCCTTCCCATATTCTCCCCTTAGGGAGTGGTAGACATTTATAAGAACAGGTCAGCACAGTCATCACTACATCACTACACCCCTTTCAGGCCACTACAGGACCTGACCAGTGCACCTCTCTAGATCTAGTGTTAGCTACTCACCCATATCTCCATGAGCTTTCCCTAGTTGAGCCACAAGGAGGAACTAGCCAACCTTATCTAGCTCCCAAGAGAAGGTATTCTTATATCACTCAGGTGCAATAATGATGGTAATATTATGGCAAATTCAACCAAGTGTAATTGAGGTGTTAGGGATTTTTTTGATGTAGATGCCAAGCTCCATTGATTATAGTCCTGAAATTTTTACAAGGTATGCCATTTTGATGGAGATCTCACTTTGTTAAATTCTATGGCATCATAAAGGTCAATACCTGCTTAAAGGCAGACTTTGGAGTCATCATGTTTGAGGTCCTCATAGACTTCTGCCTCCACTGCTTGGTGGTGACAGATAACTTCATCCACTCTGGGCTCCCTTGGTGCATAGTCACATTAATTTAATAAATATTGCCATCTCAATTGATATATGTGGGTTCAGTCACCTCTTTGCAGCACCAATGGAGAACATTTGCTTATTTCATTTGGAAGCTATCACAGGGTCATTGGTTTTTGCAACTAATTGTGTAGCTGTAGTGTAATTAAACTGTAAAGTTTTCCTTTGCTTGATGTTTGCAGAGAAGACTCTGTGAGCAAACATCTTTCTGAAATGGCATATATTTGCAGTCATATAGTGATATTCAGTACTGATTGTATTTATTTGTATTTTCAGGTTTGTTACCATTCACTTTTTTTGGTTTTTTGCTGATTGAGTTTTATGATCCACCAAATCTGACTCTGATCCAGAAATAACAGTAAATTTATTAGTTTCAAACTGATGAGCTGATACTTAATTGTTGATATTGATTGCAGTTGGTGTATCTTTTTGAACGTTTTTTGGGAATTGATGATGTCATATTGTACCATATACCTGGTAAGTATGTGCAATCATTTCCTTGTAGGGGGATTGAAGTATTAGGAACCAGTTTTAAAAATGGTGCCCCACATGAATATCTTTGGGGACATCCCAAATTCTATTTTATTACTATGGATTTTATATGTTCTCTAGGCCCTGTCAACTGGCTTTCTGATAGCCTTTTCTAGGTTGAACCTAGTGACAGGGGTGCAGACTCCACTGTAGCAGTGTTGACATTTCATCTCAGATATACTTTGATAATGTTTGTCATATTTTGATCTCCCAAGGTTTTTTTGAAGTTATCTCTGCATCAATCTTAGGAATTTCCACCAAGAAATTAAGATTTGCTTGGGCCTTATCACTGATAAGTAATAAATTTCAACTTCTAACCTTTTTATGGGTCATATTTAAAATTAAAAAAATTTTATAAGAGAAAAAGTGGATGCGACATCCTAGATAATATATTTACTTATTGAATATAGTCATAAATATAATCAAAAAATAAAGATAAAATGTAATAGAATTAATAGCTTGATATTGATAAAATAAATTCAACAAAAAGTGTATATTAATGTAGAATTAGAGATCTTTAATTCTGGAGAATATCGATCCCCGTGCCTCTCGCATCGATCTACCATTTGAGCTAATTCCCCTTTTTACAAATTTTTGTCACTGAGGTAAATAACCTTTTTTTCAAGATGCATGATCATAAATGGGATGCGAGCGCTCTACCATTTAAGATAATTCCCTTTCTTAGTAATTTTTGTCTCTGATTTTTAATTTGATTAACTTTTTCAAGATGTATTTGATCATAAACGGGATGAATTAGATTCAACGGACATTCAGGGCTGTCGATTTTTATATAGACTTGTTTAATGAAATCATATATGCAAAATATGTAAAAAACAAGCTATTTGATGTATGTTATAGTAAATGGATTAAATTAGTCCATTTTCTAAAAGTTCTAAAAGTAAACCTGCTTCAAAATAGGTTTATAGTAATCACCTCACTTGGCTTTTATAAACATGGTCTTTTCAAACTAAAAATTACTTTTAGACCGATTTACAGTAATGATCTTCATCTAATAAATAAAGTAGAAAAGTCCAAATAAAGCTGATATTTGTTGTAAAAATTGCTTTGATTGTTAAGTAAACTCATTTTAATATATATTTAAGGACTAAAATTTAAAACTGTAAATGAATATATTTATTAATCAAATGGATTCTTTTCCAGAAAGAATCATTAGATTTAGCAGAAAAATAGGTTGCGATCAAAATTGCTGCAGCAATTGGCATCAACTTGTTGGGCGTTTTCGTTATTACAGAATGCTGCCGCTTCAGTGTTGTGGTTGCAACATTCATCGTGGAAGCACTCTTGATTGCTACAACAGGTGTTGTCAATGATGGTTGGTCCACAACCACCCCACCCACCACAACCTCCGCAGCCACCAAATCCACCGTAACCTCCAAAACCAGGACCACCATAACCTCCAAAACCAAATCCACGACGGTGCAGAGCATATTTTGGATTTGGAATGCTGTTACTCAAAGCTGGACCAGCAGGCTTTGGGTTTGAAGGCGCCGATGCCGCCAAAGCTGCAAGAGAGGCGATAATGAAGTGAGTGTAAATCATGTTTGAGTATACCAGATACTGAGTGTGTGTAATAACTCAAAGAAAAATCCTCTTAAATACCCTTGTAATTTATAAACAATTTAGTGTTAATTTTAACACCATGTGATTTCAATCATTTTAATGTTGATTAAGATTGTTTTCTATAATCTAATCAGAATATCATCAAAATATTACAAAGCTTTATAACTGAATTGATATTTCTTATAACAGTCAACTCTTATATACTATTGACTTAGTCACCAATGATTTCAATAGCATATTACTGATCAGCTTATAAAGTAGAAGATTTAAAATTACTAAAATAAAGTTATAAAATACAGGCTATCTGGTAAGAGTTACCCGATTATAAAACTGGATGGCCCTAACCCAAAAGGGAACTTCGAAGTAAAGTTAACTGAATTCTATATTTAGAACATCTTATGATCAGTTCAGCAGTTTTTCACCATCTATTATGCAACTCATCAAATTAAGCATAAAACAAATATTTAGACTAAATTTCAAAATAGAATATCAAATTGTAATACATTTTCCCCATTCATTCAATACGGTTAACTTTTCAGAAATAGTTCATATGAAGTCGTGAGAGGTATTCCTCGATAATTTGCAGGCAATGCGCGGAGCATTGCGAATACCTCAAGTTTTGGCCACAGCAGGGTGATGGATAAATCTAATTACAGCTGTTTATAAAACGTGTATACTTAGAACTTAGATAAACTGAGATAAAAGTGGAAGTCAAACTATTAAATTTCCTAATTTTCATTTAAAATCAATGCAAGCATTATACTTGCTTGTATGAATATTACTTATCGTATATAATAACTTTAGAGTTTAAGGGGCTATTTAATAAAATTAATAAATTAGTTTCACGTGTACAGACAATCTTTGTTATTTAATTCCTCGGCATTACTTCATGATCCCTTTTTTATTAGTAAAAAAACTCTGGACCCAGATTACTATTTTCCTTAATTTTTATATAGCACTATATTTTCCGTGCAGCTCTGCCTTTGTAGCTTCAAATTTAGTGAGTGTACAACGAAAGTTTTATTTTGTTAAACTTAAGTTTCCTATAGCTCTATATATATCATAACACCCTTATGCAAAAACTTATCTGTATAGTTTTTTACTTTATACTTATAGTACTAAAAGACGTGATATAAAAAAATAAAAACAAACAATTAAGTACTTTATAGTGATTTTGAGAGTTATTCTACTATCATATATATATATATATTGGTATGAAAATGGAAATTCTAAGCTAACAGGAAGTCAAAAAGATGGAAGAATAAAACCTAGAAATATTAATAGTGTATCATTAAGATAAGAGTCTAATACTATGATATCTAAAAATTTGATATTTTATATATCATAATTTATAAATTATACCTGCGACATGAAACCTTTTGGGTTTAGGGATTTTTAAATCATAAATTTTATAGATGAAAAGTTAAATTGGTTTAAATGTCATTATAGATTTATCTTTATATAAAACTTAAGGAGAGACATTTTAGAAATTAAACATTAAATATGTTGATATCTAGTCTGATCAACTATTTAAAAATTTAATTATTTCTTTTATTTTTTACTTAAGAAATATTTATATAGATGTTTTGATTGAACTTACCCTTACATGGATGCTGATCTGTCATACTTCAATATACTGTATTAAATTATGTTACCTTTTAAAGGCCGCGTTGCCAAAGTAAAAGTATGATCACCATTCCTATTAGCAATTGATCCCTTGCCACCTCAACGGTGCTAAAACCCAAATTATTAGTATACATTGATTAACTCACCCAGTGGCTGTGAACCTCTGGTCACTTATTTTATTCCTCCCTTGCCTCAGTACTGCTATAAATATGTCACTAATAGTGCTTTTATAAATTATCCTTGGCCATTTTCCAGCATCTCATTTAATAGCCTGATTCTTATTATGGTGCAAATCCTAAGGCTAAGAATTTAGTTTCCCTTCCTTCCAGAAATATTATGCAAGTGTCCCAAAAAATTTTAAGTGCTATTAATTACCAGTTGTTTTATATTAAAATTATTCAGGGGTTTTAAGGTTTTATTAAGAGGAGTTAGTTCTTTCCACTTTGTGTAACTTTCCAAGCAAAAGTATACAGATTAAAAAGTAAAACTTGATTTCCCACCATAGTTTTGCTCTAATGTCCTTGGATTCCCTGCTAGCTGCCCCACACTGGGGCAGCAGCAAAACTCCCCCCAACATTTTCCATCTGACAGGAAATGTGCTCATACTGGCTTGCCCAGTCATATCAAACCCCTGGTATGATTCATTCCTCCCAGGGATCTTGACGCCCACCTTGCTTGAACTCAAGCAGTGCCCCATTACCCCTGGTGCTCCTCCAGAGCAACATGCATTTCAGCCTTAGGGTCAAATATGAGAAACTTTTCCCTTACCACAACCAAGCTATTATCAAAATGGCTCAGGTGGTGATGCATCCCATCACTTTTATAGACCTCCACACCCATAAGGGGTATTTTGATCTCAGCTTCACCTATGAAGCTGATGCTGCCACTGTGGCAACTGTGCCCCTGGTATTCCAAGGTACCCCTCTCCCAACAACTCAGACCCAGCTCCCAGCAGACACCACTTTGGTGGTTCAGTTTGTTGGTTTTTCCACCCACCTCCCCCCTAAGGTGCTCCACCAGGAGCTGATGGAAGGTTTGGTAGCCTATGGCTACAACCCCATCTTGCAATACGTGGTCCCAAATGGGGACACACGCCTCACTGGGCCTCAGGCATATGCCACAATCAGCCCTAAATCTAACAAAATTGCCCATTGATTCCTCCTCATGCTGTTATCCCCTCTGCCCCCAAACATCTATTCTGGGCCCACATCGATGGTGGATGGATGATCTGTCCATCCTTTTTTGAGTTGGACCACTCAAAATGCATGTGCCCATCCCTAGCTGCTTCTGATGGTGCTGATTTTTTGTCCACCAACCTCCAATACACCACCCACCCTATGCCAGCTTCAGTATGGGGTACAATACTACCCCCCTTCCCATAAATCTTGATGCTGCAGCTGCACCTGAAGCCACCAAATAGCCTCCTCCTCGCCCCAGTGCCACAAATGCTCCATCCAATCAAGCACAGGATTGGACCTCAGTTTGATCCCATGCATCCTCCAACAAATCAACCAAACCTCAACCATATGCTGATTCCCCAAATCAATTTAACCAGAACTCATGGGATTTATTGACTGAAATTGATAAATCAGGTAATTTCATTGAATAATTATCTCTGCAAATTGATTGGTTATGTAATGCAGAATGGGATGCCAAATTCCCCCTCATTTATATTCCCCATAACCAAATGCTGAATCATTCTACAGCAACCACCAGCTTGCAGTAGAAACAGCTGCCACACCAGATTGTCATCCCCTCCGCAAAGCTGCCACCAAATCAGTGGCAATTCTCACAGAAGGTATTCCACCTCCTGTTATCCCCATAAATATCACTCCAAAAAGTAAGATTAATATGAATCAACTACACAAAAATGTCAATGACACTATCCAGAACATGGTAACTGTAGCACAAAGTCCTAAAGCTAAGATTACCCAAACCAATATTGCCATGTTCGTTAAACTACCAGATGCCTGCATTAAAGCCAAAAAAAACTTTAGATTAATATCACTGCCGTTTTCATAGTTGGTAATTTCTCAGAAATACCAATCATTAGTGATATTAAACCACATGCTACCAATGCCCCAACGCCATTGTTATCTGCCTTAACATACCCTACTGTAAAAATTTACTTGAGGGTTCTTACTGGCAACAACCCTAGTAACCTTTTTACTGCACAGGTTCAGTTTCCTCATGCACTTTGTCTGCATTGTAAAGTAGAATGGATTATATTAATTGATAATAGTATGACAACTATTATCCGTAGTTGAGTATGAATTCTTATATTTCAGCCCAACGCTTGGCCAGTATTCCTGATTAAATACTTGTGATGTCATGATTGTAGGGATTTGTTCCCTTGTTCTGTCCAACCCAATCTTTGCTGAGATTCCCTGGTGACAGTCTCTTCAGTACAACATACAGTCGGTAGCAATCCCCAATTGTGTCTCCTTCTTCTCTAGATCCTGCTCAGATCTTTACTCTTTTCTCTAAGAGTCTTCCAATTATCGCACACAGCAATAATTTCTTTGAGAAAAATAGCACGATGGAATCTGATGATTCTTTACTTCTTAAACTATATACTGGATGAATAACTTAGAACTATATAACTTTGTTCTCTTTGTTACTCTCCTTTTATTATAGTGAATCCTAGGGAATTTATAGTGGGGATTCAGTCATCTAACCCTTGGTTGACACCTCTTCAATGAAACGGCAGCCATTGCCGTTGAATCACTCATCCTCATCTTGGCAGCGATGGTCTTCCCCATCCTGGCTAGGATTCCATCATTGCACATCCTTGAGACCTAAACGAAAAGAGTCAGAAAACGTGTCCCTAACGTTTTCCTCTCAGTCCAAGAGAACCAACCATATTTGACTAGCGACCTGCTTAGGTAATGGGACTTATTACCCCATTAAGGCAGGTTGCGCACCAACCAATCGATTCACTAGTTGCAGGTGGCATCACTCGCCTTGCAACTTGCTATTTGTTCCCAATCAGTTGGTGATGAAACCTGACCAATACCAATCTGTAAGGAGAGAGTCTATAACTCTCCTGTTTCCAGCGTGGTGATGCATGGTGCACAGAACCAATTCAAGGAAACTAGCCAGTAGTACCAAGGTTACTAAAGCCCAGCAGAGGGTGCTGGAGCAATAATAAGGTAAGGGAAGAATAACGGTCTTGATAGCAAACCATAGACCAAAAATGACACAGTGCACCAAATGGAAAGGGTTAAACTTTCCAGGTCAGAGAGAACCTGGGTGACCCAACGGTGCACAAGTTGAAACTCTAATTGAATTTTAAATGAGGTGGTTAACATAGCGCGAGACCTCCTCAAAGAGGTCCACGCACAGGTTTAGATAAAGATAACATAAAAATGGAAAAATAGGGAAAGTGTTTTATTAAAAAATCAACCAACAAGGAATGTTGCTCAGGGAAAACATATTCAAACTCAGATGGGGGAATAAGGGGTTTTCAGGAGTGGGCCCAAGCACCAACCCACCAATAAGCACACACTACCATCCTGATTGGTATAATACGCTGAAACTGACTTCACTTTTGTTATTGATTGAAGTTGGATCTGAACTGATCTTGTGATTGTGTAAATGGAATGGGTTTCAAAACCCAATTCCTCAGCTAACTGAACTGCACCATTTGCATTTGTTAGATAAACCGTTCATTTCAATGCCTGGGCTGACGTATGGAGCTGGGCATCTGGCTCCCCACTAGTACCAACCTGGGCATATTTTTCCCGTACCAGGTTGGTCTAGGGTATGCCTCAGGTCAGGGAGGCCCTGCAACTTTACCTTTTGGGCCTCCTGGCGCCCAGCCTTATCCTTGGGGTTGGTCCATACTATGATGTCATGTAACCATGACATTACACTCTCCTCCTGATGGGGCTCAACCCCCCTCCAGGGGCTTGCGCAAGGGAAAAGTTCTTGTGGGCAGGGCCAACTTCATGGTGGCGACGGTCAGTTTAGGTTGGGATCCAGCAGCCTGGGGAAAACGCTGGTGGAAGGCTTCAATCAGATCTTGGGCATGTACACAGTCGCGCGCTGGAACCCAATTGTTCTCTGCAGTGTCAGAGCCCTTCCAGGATACCAGGTACTCTAGTCTTCTTTTAATGCGGCGAGAGGCAACTATTTCTTCCACCTCCCACTCTGGCGCCCCATCCACGAGATAGGCCACAGGAGTCTCTGGTGGGGGGCCCTCAAACAATGTCAGTTTGCTCTCATAAAACACTGAGGAGATCCAAAATGAAGGGGGAGATCTAGCTGATATGAGGCGTGGCCCACCTTTATAACAACGCGGTAGGGGCCAATCCTCTTTGATCCCAGATTCTTGCATGGCTGCTTGATAGGGATGTTACGAGCACCAGCATCACGAGATCCCCTTCCTTGTACGCAGGACCCACTCAGCGCTTCCCATCAGCGTTCTCCTTATACAATTGCATTGCCGCCTCCAAGCTTGTGGAAACCCCTGGTGGACCTTCTTGATTGTCTTGGAAAAGATCACCACCGCTTCAACCTTAGACTCACAGCTGGGCTCCATGTTAAAGGCGGGGTTAAAGCCATGGCTGGCGAAAAAAGGGGAACAGCTGATTGAAGAATGCAACGTGCTGTTGTAACTAAACTGGGCCATGGGAAGGTGAGAAACCCAATAATAATGATCAGCGGCGTTGTAACACTGCAGAAAAGTGTACAAACACTGGTTCACTCGTTCAGTTTGCTTATCTGATTGGGGGTGATAGGCAGTTGAATGACAAGGGAGAATCTGAAGAGTCTTACACAACTCTTCCAAAAAAACAGAGGTAAACTGGAGGCCCCAGTTACTGATAATTTCTTGGGGAACCCAATGGAGTGCAAACACATGGGTGACGAAGAGCCTAGCCATCTCAGCCGCGGTTATTGTAGTTCTGCAAGGAATAAATTGGGCGAACTTTGTAAAGCGGTCCACCACCACCATGATGGAATCATAACCATCAGAGACAGGTAGCTCCACAATGAAATCAACTGAGAGGGAAGTCCAGGGCCCTTCAGCCTTTTGGACTGATACCAACAACCCCGCTAAAGGTTGATGATTGGGTTTCATCTGGTTGCAGACCAGGCACTCCTTACAGTACCGCCCCACCTGAGCAGGCAAGCTCTTCCAATTGTAGGTTCGGTGTATCAACTCCAAAGTCTTTGCTTTCCCGGAATGACCAATGGTGATCCCATTGTGATGGTCCTAGATGATTTACAGGCGCGGTGGTTCAGCAGGTACCCAGAGGAGCCCCTGAAACCACACTATCTCATTCTTTACGTGATAACCCCTGGATAGGTCCTCTTGAATCAAAGCGCTCTTAGCAAGTACCATAATATATTCTCCCAAAAGCAGCTGAGAAAGGACATTTCTGAACATAACATTTTCCTCCACGTTTTCCAGAGGTGCAAGCGCTGGCCTGTTGGCCAAGGGAGAGGGAAGATGCGACAAAATTTTCTTTGGAGGAATCATCACCTGTGTGTTGTGGACTTCTACCTCCTTTGGATCAGGAGCTAAAGCAGGGTTGCGGCTCAAATAATCTTTCAAACTGTTATCCTTACCATTGGTGAACTTGCACAAAAAGGAAAATTGGGCAAGGGTCTCATGCCAATGGGTCTGCCATGGGGTAAGACATGAGGAGCGCGGTAGTACAGCAAGGCACGGTGGTCTGTACGTACCTGGAAAGGTTGGGATGAACCATGCAAGTGGTGACGCCAATAAGTCTGCGCCTCCACCACTGCTAGTAACTACTTGTCATAAACGGCGTAATTCAACTCTGGCAAAGAAATTTTCCTAGAAAAATATCTCACTGGATGCTATTTCCCTTCTTCGCCTACTTGTAACAAGGCGGCCGCTATGGTGAAGTTGGAGGCATCAGTAGCCACAATGAACTGCTTTGAAGATTCAACATGGCGAAGAACAGACGTGGACAACAGGGTGCACTTCACAGCTTGGAAAGCATCCTCCAAAATGGGGACCACTGAAGCACCTTGGCACCGCTAGCCTTATATAAGGGAACTGCCACCTCAGAGAGACTGGGTGTGAACTTCTTTAGGAATGTACACGTCTCCAAAAAGCTCCTCAATTCCTTGGCTGAGGTAGGGGTAGGCCACTCAAGAATCGCCTTATCCTTGTCTGGAGTTATCATGTGTCCTTTGTCAAACACGACGTTGCCCAGAAAAGTGACCTGGGACTTGAAAAACTCACACTTGCTTATCTTCAGTGTAAGGCTGTCTGCCTTTAACCTCTCCACCACTTGCCAAAGGTATAATGCATTGAACTCATGGTTGGGGAAAACACCAGAATTTAGTCCATGTAGACAACCGCGAATACCCCTAACAAGTCCCCCAACGCTGCATCAATGTGGCGTCGAAAGATAGTCAGGGCATTCTTAAGCCCAAAGGGCATGACCCAAAACTGGAAGATCCCTTTTCTGGTCAAAAGCGGTTTTTACTCTTGTCCTTTTTGATCTGGATCTGATTGAACGCATTGAGGCAATCCAGCTTGGAGAAGACCTTCGCCTTCTCCACATAACGTGCAATCTGTGAATCCAAAGGGATGGGATGGAGGTCTGGTACAGTAACGTTATTGAGGTTCCCATAGTCTTTGCGGGGGCATAGAGTACCATCAGCCTTCTCAACAAAGAGAAGCGGGGAGCAAACAGAGGAGGTACGCTGAAAAATGGCACCTTTAGCTAACTGATACTTTACCCACACATCCAACGCCTCATCCTCCCGCACAGTCAATGGGTAAATGGGGGAAGCTATACGCACCAGATCCACAGTGAGCTTGAAGTCAAAACCAAATTCTGAGTGCTTAGGAAGTTTAAGCGGAGGCTGCATCAAAAGAAGATTCCAACCCCTCCAAACAGGACGGTAGGGGAACCTCCACAGAGGGCTCAATCAAAGGGGCAAGCTTAAAAGTGGAAATATTGGGCCAATGAGGTAGTTTAACATGGGTGTTATCCTCTGACAAAGGAACAATCAGCCTGTGACCATTGGACAAAGACAAGGATAGAGTGTTTATTTCAAATTAGTCCTGACATCAAACTTTCTCCACCACTATACACCCAAAATAATGGGAAACAAGAGGTTCCTGATAGCTTGAAAATGGTCGGACAGAAGATAGGCGCCCACCTGGTAGTTCACCAACCCCATGACGTTCAGCTCAGGGATACCTTGAGAAGCCGCACCTCTAACCATACCACCTGGTGAGTAACCCAACTCAAAGTAGTCAGCAAAGTTTTGGTCAATAAATTACTTGTGGCCCTGGTATCCACTAAAATAGTTGTGCTGATCTTTCCCAAAGGGGATGTGAGGGTAGCGGTCAATAGGAAGTATCCATAGTGAGATTTATTCAAAGCAGACAATGCCCCCACCTCACCTAAAAATTCTTCTGGCTTGAGCAAACCATAATGTATGTTTTGGAATCATAGAAGGGGGAGGGATAGTGGGCCACTATTACTACTGAGGCCACATATCCTACCACACCTTCTGCAGGTGCATATACATGATTATATTTGAGATGAAGTTCCTCCTCCACTTCCTGAGTGCCCCGGATCATGTTAGAGGTCAAACATGGGCTCTCAGGGGTAATCTGATATACCAGAATAGGGTACTTATCCAGGCCATATGAGCTAATAAACGGTTCAGAGGTAGAGATCAGGTTTTTGTTATAAAATGCATTTTAGATGCAAACAACCCTATCCCCTAAACAGCAATAGAATGGCCGATGTTATCCAAGTCCAACACCCCAGGCCCATCTTGTTAGGCAGACAGCAAGTAAGAATTAGACTGGCCTGCCAGCCCGGATGCCAGAGCATCCAAGAGGCAAACCAGAATGCCAGAGGCACTGCTTCTGGTATGACAAATATAGAACTGGAAGGGAACTTAATTCTCAACAGATAAAAATGGGATTTTGGGGGGAAGTTGTTTTTATTGGAAAATTTAAGGAAGGAGAATCGACCAACAATTTTCTCAGTACAATGCACTTGATTAAATAGTTGTCAATTTTGAAGGAAAAAAGCTGGGATTGGATTCTGCAAGTTCAACCTAAGTAGCAAATTATTCAGGAAATGGGTGGGTTAGTTCCCTGGGAACCAACATCGCAAAATTTGGTGGCAGGCTGAGTTGCAATCAGTTCGACCTAAGCAGTGAACTATTTGGGAATGGGTGGGTTAGTTCCCTGGGAACCAACATCACAAAATTTGGCAGTGGGCCAAGTTGCGGTCAGTGGCATTGTGTCAGGTGCAACGCCCAATTTTCCGGCAGAAATCTGCCCATTGGGGGTGATGCCTGATGGATTTGGGAGGGGGGAATTTTTTGATCATTGTGTAAACTGATTCACAAATGTTGGGCATTCCAGCTGATAGCTCAGTCTTCATACCTTTTCAACCATTTCTAATCTGAGTATCAGGCTGATTGCCACTCAAATTAGTTGCGATCAATTCCATTTTGGCGATCTCAATGCAGATTCTACTGATTCCTCATAAAAGTTCTGCTGAGGAGAGTGTGAGTACCCGAAAGTGAGGATCCAAAGCAGAAAGGCTATTACCCAGCGCTCATCTACCATGTGAGCAAGATAGCCCTGAGTAACGAGGGGTATGGCCATCCTCTTTGGTACCTTCTTGCTCAGAAACAGAATGATAGCCCAACCAATGCCCAGAGGATGTTCACCGGAACTTACATTACCCTTTCCTTGTTCCAAGAGAAGAGCCTCATCACTGGGAAACTGTACAAGAGCCACATTCTTATGCGCCTTAGGTAACTTGATTGCCATTACTGACGCAGGTTTTTGGGGGAAACAGAGAATATCGGGGTGGGATATGTGGAGCGCTTCAACCAGGTTCATGCAATTCGCGCAATCGCGCGCCTTGACCCAACTGTTCTCATAGGCCAGATATCATTTCCAAGCCACGAGATATTGGATGGAACGTCACAATTTCTGGGATGCCAGGATAGCCTCTTCCTTGGCCTCTTCCCCATTTTTGACTATAATTGGTTCCAGTTCCATGGGAATTGCAACTTTGAAGGGCGGCAGCTGGGAAACTACTGGGCTTTGAGGAAATGGAGAATCTCAGGGTGGGATATGTGGAATGCTTTGACCAGGTTCATGCAATTTGCGCAATCTCGTGACTTTCCCCAACTGTTCTTGTAGGCTAGATATCCTTTCCAAGCCATGAGATATTAGACGGAATGTCACGATTTCTGGGATGCCAGGATAACCTCTTTCTTGGCCTCTTCCCCATTTTTGATGATGATCGGTTCCATTTCCATGGGAATTGCACCTTTGAATGGTGACAGCTGGGAAACTACTGGGCTTTGGGGAACAAACTCATTGCAAGTTGAGATGTCAGACCCTACTGACATGGGCAAGATAGCCACGGCAACTATGGGGTATGGGTTTGGAGTTTTGAGTGGGATGGGATTAATGTGGGCAGGGATAATCTTCTCTACGACCTGATTCAGTTGGAAAGAAGGGACCATTGCTGCATTAATATCTATGAGAAAGGCGGAAATGGTAGAGATTGGTGGTTGGTCAATTATGTCAGGCAGACAGCAAGTAAGAATTAGACTGGCCTGCCAGCATGGATGCCAGAACATCCAAGTGGCAAACCAGAATGCCAGAGGCACTGCTTCTGGTATGACAAATATAGAACTGAAAGGGAGCTTAATTTTTAACAGATAAAAATGAGATTTTGGGGGAAGTTGTTTCTATTGGAAATTTTAAGGAAGGAGAATCGACCAACAATTTTCTCAGTGAATACGCCTGATTAACTAGTTGTCAATTTTGAGTGAAAACAAGCTGGGATCAGATTCCACAAGTTTGACCTATGCGGCGAATTATAATGGAAATGGGTGGGTTAGTTCCCTGGGGACCAACATCACAAAATTTGGTGGTGGGCTGAGGCTGAGTTGTGGTCAGTTTTACCTAAGCGGTGAACTATTCAGGAATGGGTGGGTTAGTTCCCTGGGGACCGACATTACAAAATTTGGCAGCAGGCTGAGTTGCAGTTGGTGGCATTGTGTCAGGCACAACGCCTGATTTGCCAGCAGGTCCTGCCCATTAGGGTGATGTCTGATGGATTTGGGAGGGGGAATTTTTCAATAATTGTGTAAACTGAATTGCAACTGTCAGGCATTCCAGCCAATAGCTTGGTCTTCATACCTTTTTGACCATTTGAAATCTGAGTATCGGGCTGATTGCTGCTTGAATTAGTTGCAATCAATTCTATTTCAGTGATCTTGATGAAGATTTTACTGATTCCTCGTAACAGTTCTGCTGAGGAGAGTGTGGGTACTGGAAGTGGAATCCAAAGCAGAAAGACTATTACCCAGTGCTCATCTACCACGTGAGCAAGATTGCCCTGAGTAATGAGGGGTATGTCCATCCTCTTTGGTACCTTCTTGCTCAGGAATGGAAAGATGGTCTGATTGACGCACAGAGGACGTTCACTGGGACTTACACATCTGCGCCAATTCCACCAGCATCATCTGAAAGCACGGGCGAAGTAAAACCTATTTATCTAAATTGAAAGTGACAAATTTGGCGCAAAATTGGGGAATCATGACTTTTGGACCTCGAAGCATTGATATCCATCAGGTATGAGCATGAAGGGTGGATATTTTCCAGTTGGAGGTAACCATAATAACGCCGAGTTGCTCCAACTGTTGGGAAAGAGAGGAAACTGCGGTGCAGCTAACAACAGCTGAATCCCACAGCTGGCGCCCACTGTTCCCACTTTGGAAAAGTTCCACACAGAAAAAGTTCATGCACATAAAGTTAAGTGGTTGGTCAACTAATGTAAGGAGAGTGTTTATAACTCTCCTGTTTCCAGCATGGTGGTGCTTGGTGCACAGAGCCAACGCAAGGAAACTAGCCATTAGTACCAAGGTTACTAAAGCCCAGCAGAGGGTGCTGGAGCGATAATAACATAAGGGAAGCATAGCGGTCATGATAGCAAACCATAAACCCAAAAACGACGCGGTGCACCAAATGGAAAGGGTTAAACTTCCCAGGTCAGAGGGAACCTGGGCGGCCTAACGGTGCACAAGTTGAAACTCTAATTGAATATTGAATGAGGTTTAATGTAGCGCAAGACCTCCTTGAAGAGGTCTGTGCACAGGTTTGCTAATGATAACATAAAAACGGAAAAACATGGAAAATATTTTATTGGGAAGTCGACAAACAAGAAATGTTGGTTGGGGAAAACATATTTAAACTTGGACGGGGGATAAGGGGTTTGTAGGAGTGGGACCAAGCACTGACCCACTAATAAGCACATACTACCATCCTGATTGGTAGAATACACCAAAACTGACTTCACTCATGTTATCAATTGAAGTTGGATCTGATCTGAACGTGTGATTGCATAAATGGAATGGGTCTCAAAACCCTGTTCCTCGACTGACCTAACCAAGCTGTTTGCATTTGTTATATAAGCCGTTCATTTCAACGCCTGGGCCAACATATGGGGCTGGGCATTTGGCTCCCCACTAGTCCCAACCTGGGCATATTTTGCTATACCCAGCGTTGGTCTAGGGTATGCCTCAGGTCAGGGAGGCCCTGTAACTTCACCTTTTGGGCCTCCTGGCGCCCAGCCTTATACTTGGGGTTGGTCCCCAAGCTGATTTTATGTGACCATGACACAATAGGTACACCTGATAGTTAATCACTATCAGATGCCCCTATTTCATCAGCAACACCACCTGATGAGATCTTAAGTATTCTTCTGGATTGATCCCTAATGGATAAGACCAGGCGAATATCCCCAAATCCCCCAAATGTAGTTACTCCAAAACTTGAGCCAACCAATTTCCAATTCACTTTGCCTTAGGAAATTTTCCACTAGCGATCCCTAATAATCTAGCAGGCTTGGAATATGGGCAAAAATCCCAACACATCTCCCCTCTTGCCTAGATTTCCAGTGAGAAAAGGACTGGGGCATGAGAACACCACTTCAGACACTTGGTCAAATACTTCATTGATTCAAGTGGAGTACACTTGTCAATACTCAACGCTGCTCAGGACAACCTTCAGCATATGGCGCTCTTCCTCTTCCTCCTCGCTACTGCCTTATCAGAGTGCAGTCCCCACAATCTATAGTCATGCCGGGCTGGTCAATTTACTCATGACAGTATTAGTCCCAGGATCTGGTTTTCCCCCATCAGGGTATATGACCTGCTGTCATATTCAGGATTCTTAGTCCGGTGTCCTTGATTTTACTTATTCTCTCCTCATCCTAGACAGGAGACTCTTGCCGTCATTGTTTGTTTCATGGCTCAATTAAGATTACTTATTTTTATTCGTCCTTGTTATTTCTCTCATAACTTCTTGGCTCAAGTCATTCCTAATTCTTCTCTTGGAGATCTTATCCCATTAATTTTGAGATTAATTTCTCTAAAATTGGAGCTTAATGGATTATAGAGTGCATAATGTCAACTTCCATATAAGTTTGACATCCCCCTCCCTCGTCCAGCTCATATGTAAAATTCTGAGTTGCGATACCAGAAGCTTCTGAATAGTTTGTATGATCAAGACCTCCATCTCTTCCAGCATATGAGTTGGAATGCTCGACGGAACCTCTTCTATGGTCCTTTCAGGACTCATATGCCTAGTCTGGCGCCAGCGGCTAGCCCTTCTGTCAAATTACTGGAAATGGTAACTAATCCCTCCAAAACCAGGCTTGCTATTGTTTCAAACAACTCTCAGCTGATTCTTCCTCTGCTATCAAATCCAGAGTTGGATTTCAAAACTCTCCTGGATTTGGCTCCTTGCACTAATGCACTGACCATCATTGTAGATGCTCCAGAGATTATGCTGTTTTCTCTTGATCGCTCATTTCTTGTTGGGTCAGACCTGCTTCCTGAGTTCCTCTTCTGACTTGGACAATTTTACAAACCCGCTGTTCTGGCTACCAAGCTCACCATTGGTAACAATATTCACTTCAAGCTCCCCTATGCTGAACTCTGGGCCCAAGTCACCAAGGCTTTGTCCCTAGCGCTGAATCCCTCTGATCTTGATAACATCCTGGATTGGGATACCGCCGCTTATGCTCTTTGCTTTGCTGGCCAAGTTCTTTGAAGTTGATCCACGAAGCTTCCAGCCTCACCTGGGTTTCACCGCTACTTCAGCTTTAGCTTCCAAGAAGCCTGCAGTCATCACTTGCAGGATGCCATCCACTCCCTGCACGACTATCTCTTTGCTGGTGCTTCCCATTGGTATCTTCCGCTGATGGCGTTGTAGGGGACATGATTCAGCAACCCCCACCAAGCATCCCTTGTTCATTGCCAGCCAATATGTCCGGTGTTCTTGATGAAGCCTGTTGTCAGGCACTTAAGACTAATCTTCCGGCTCTGGTACCATATCAGGATTACTTGGGGTTATTAGCCAATTAACTCTTCTTATACTGTTGCTTTCCTCCACGCTCTGGGTTTCATAATTGGCTTCATCAGATATTAATTTCCCTTCCCCTAGACGCTTTTTTGCAGGGCTCTGCATCCACTCAAAGAACGTGGTTTCATGTAGGTCTAGCCCTTGCTAGCATCCAATCTCACATAGATTTTGATAGGCTGTTCATTACTACCATGATTCATCCTCCCTCCCCCAAGAGGCGACATAGGCGGAATCATCCCCATATCAAGGATAATTAATAAAAAATAAAAATTATAAAATTATATCGGTTTTTTCTCTGTGCAGTTTATAATATTTTTTTTTTGCCATATTTTTTATCAATTTTTTATTTTTATTCTTCTTTTTTTCCCATGGGACTTGACCTTGTTTCAGTTCAGTGGTCCATCTTTTTATTTTTTCCCACAAACTGGGTCCTGGGTAATTAAACCTGCCAGTTTTCTATGGTTCAGAAGTCCTTTTTTCAGACTTAACCATCTAGATTGGTTCAGAGGTCCTTTTTTGGACTTGACCTAATCATTGGGACATACCCAACTTAATGGTTCATTGGTCCTTTGGGAACTCTTTTATTTTTTTTTCAATAATCCATCGCTTCAGATACTTAGCATGGACTCAATTCACAACTCTTCTATCCAAGAGATTCTTGATGGAGTAGGCATCAGTAGCTGTCTTGGAAATCACTTCAAACGGACCTGGCCACAACACATCTAGCTTGTTTCTTCCTCTGAAACCATGCATATTGCAATAAGCAACTCTTTCCCCTATTCGATATTTAGCTAAGCTGGGCAGTTCTTATCGTCCAATAATTTCGCTCATATTCTTTTCTTCAAAGTTGTATCAAATGCTTGCAATTGCATATCAATCAAGATATTCATCAGTTAGGTCAAATAATGCTCGGTAATCATCTCCAACATAGGTTCCACCACTGAATATAAAATTGGTGGCAACGCGGCCTTTTTCCCATATAACAACTCAAACAGCATCTTTCCCATCGTCATCATATGATGACTAATATTGTAGGCAAACTTCACTGAACTCAGGTACGTTCCCCACACGGAAGTTCTTCCTGTGACTAGCTTCCTCAGCATTGTAACCAGCGTTCCATTCACCCATTTATAATCCGTTCATCTCTGGCCGGTAGGGTACTGACACGACTCCTCTGAGCTTCATTATCTCATTCAATCTTGGGATCACATGAGATGTGAAGTTGGTCCCATTATTGCTAAGCAGGACCTGTGGACATCCATGCCAGTATACTACTTGATCCAGGATGAACCTTGTGGTACTGGTAGCATCTACTTTCATTAAAGCCTTCATCTCAACCCATCGCATCAGATGGTTGATGGCAACTATAATGTACTTGACTCCCCCTGTGCTCATTGTCAGCGGTCCCATCATGTCAATGGACACCATGTGCCAGGCAAATCCAGGGCGGACCAGTCAGTATCCAGTTGTATTCTTATGTGGTTTGTGCAGCTGGCACTCCATGCAACAAGCTAGATAATCTGTGAACATCATAGTTGATGGATTCCCAGTAATAGTACTGGCGAATATGATTGGTTGTTTTCCTCAGGCCTCCATGCCCAGACAACCTTGTGAGCTGCTTGCACTATAGCTGCTCTTTCTGATGGCTTTGGAAATAATAACCGCTTCCCATTGATCATCTTAAATACTTGTCCATCCATGGTCTCAGTGTTTTCCATCACTTTCTGAAGCGCACCTTGGATTTCTCAAGGCTTGTCCCTGATTTTTCCGTTGACCATTCTCTGGAATAGCTCATCCACCTGCGGGTATACCATCTGGACCATTGGTAACCGCAATAAGCCATCTGCGTTCTGGTGAGAAGCCCCCACTTGGTGGACAATCTCATAATCATAAGCCTGGAGCTTAAGTGCCCATTGGGACAGTTGTCCTTCTGGCTCTCTTAAATTGTGTAGCCAACGCAGCGAAGAGAGGTCCATCACAACTTTAAAGTGCGTTCCACGGATGTACACCTGAAACTGCTTACATGCGTAAATGACTGCAAGGCATTCACACTCAGTCATGGTGTAGTTCCTCTCAGCGGCTGAGGAGTTTTGGCTCACATGCCACTGGATGTTTGTCCCCAAGTTAATCACCTTAGCTTAGTATGGCACCAATCGCCATCAATGAAGCATCAGTTTAAATAATAAACTCACAATTGAAATTCAGATATTTCAGAATCTGAGAATCTATTAAATACTGGCGTAGCTCATCGAAGGAGTCCTGGGCCTCTTCATTCCGAATGAATCCTTTTTTAAATCCTTCAATAAATAGAATATTGGCTTGGCTATTTGGGCGAAGTCCTGAATAAATCTTCTGTAATATCTGACCATCCCAAGGAACACTTGGATGTCTCAGACACTCTTTGGTACAGCCAGCCGTTCTATAGCTGCTATCTTCTGGGTTTGCGGCTGCAATCCACTGGAGTTGATTACAAATTTCAGATATTCCAACTCTTTCTTAAAAAAGTGGCACTTCCTTGACTTGATCTTCAGGTTAGCCGCGGACAGTCTCTTAAATACTTCTTCCAAGTGGTCTAGGTGATCAGTAAACATCCTACTGAACACGTTTATATCATCCAGATATACCAGGACACATGACAGCTTCAATTTTCTCAATATCGCATCCATGGCCCTCTGAAACGTTGCAGGCGCATTACATATACCCTGGGACATCCTTGTCAGTTATATACCCCCTGTGCGGTAATAATCGCGCACTTTTCCTGTTCTTCTTTTGGCAAGTCAATCTGCCAATATCCCGAGATCATATCCATCGCAGAAAAATACTTTGCTTCTCTAAATTAATATAGTGCATCGTAAATCCTCAGTAGGGGATACAAATCCTTCTTCATAATTTTATTCAGCTTTTGGTAGTTGATCACCACCCAGTTGGATCCATCCTTTTTCTTCACAATCAGAATTGGACTCTCCTAGGACTTGACGATGGAACTAGAAGCTCATGCTTCACTAGTTTGCTGATTTCATCCTCCACTACTGCTTCAGCAGCTTTCGATTGTCAGATTGGTCTCATCCTGATCAGCAAATTTTCCCTAGTGTTGACCTTGTGGATCAAATCTCATGTGCATCCCAAATTGTGGTTGTCCTGAGAAAACACTTCCTGATACTTTTTGAATAGTTTGAGCACCTCCTCTTTCTGGCCTTCTGACAGATCAGCGAGCTTCTCTCAATCAACTAATAGGTTGATACTTTCATTTACCCCAGACAGTAATCCCATCTCATAGAGAGTCCCAAAATCGTGGAATCTTCTCAATTCGGCTGTTGGGATCATATGAACAAACACAATGATCTGACTCCTCTTGATCTTCATCAGTTTTTCACTTAAATTTGCCAGGAGAACTCGATTTTCTCCATGGCCCAGCATTATTATCCCAGGAGCCATACAAGGCTCCACTCTGGACTTCTTCCAGGGGCCTCTGACCTCCCCATACAACAGCTCAGGTATCTCCAATGTCAACCCTGTGTCAACTATCATCTGCGATCCTGGTGGTATGGTCCTTTCATTCCTGATCCTCAATGGAATTCCCCGGTTCTCTAGGATTTCCGCTGGCATTTCATGCCACTTTTTACCAACTAATTGGTAACAAATTGGGATAATGCCATCATTGTATATTAGATTGATTAAGTTGTTTCTCCAATTTAGCGGAGCTTCACTATCCTTCTGATATACCAATGATAACATCTGACCCAATATGGTCAATGTATTATCCTCAAAGTTGCATTTAACTATATATTTTTTAGAAACTCCATTTTGATCAGAATTTCATAGTTTTGGTTGGCCAAAACTATGGCTAGCGCAGATACCACCATTGACCTGAATCATAATGGCAATGCGCTATACACTCCACAGAAGATGGTGGTGTTCAGCCAAGCTGTCCCATATTCCTCTTATGTTCCAAGTCTGGCAAGATCGTCATCCTCTTTACCAGCTTGGTTGAGACAATATTGATGGGTGCTCCGCTGTCAATAAATCTCCCTCACCCGCACTTAATTCACTTGTATGTCTATATACATGCACTTGGAGTATTGCAATATAGTGTTTACTGAGTGAATAGCGGCGTTATTAGCTGAAATTAGGGTGTGAATAATTTTCACTAATAAATCAGGAAATGATTCCATTATCATGCTGAGAGGGATTGACAAATTGGCCTCATCTAATCAGACTTCAGATAATTCTTTAGGATTCTCAGCGTTTCAAATCTTTTTTGCCAGTTGTCAGGAGTATGGCCGGGCAACTTCCTTGATTATCTCGGGGTCAATTCTCTTCACCCCAGCTATGGTCATGGCATTTACATCCAAATTGACCACTTGATACAGCTGATCCTGCTCAGCGTCTACAAATAGATCACTGATATCAATTTCTTCAATCATAATGTCAGGAGGAACAGGCTTCTATGAAGCTCTAGACTGTTCCTCATCTAGGCCGTGGGCCCTTTTCCTGTTTCCTTGGTGGCTGCTGACTCTTTCGCATGGACCACGTTGATCTGGTCCTTCATATTCTTACAGTGCATGGCGAAATGTCCTTTCCCACAACATTGGTAGCAGACCTTCTCCTTCTTATTCAACTGTCCTAATTTTTCAGGACCTACTGACATGGTTCAATTGGTCATCTCTTTAGCTCCTTTGTTTCCCTTCATGGGATTCAAATTGCATACCAGATTAGAATTGAAGCTTCTATTTCGGGACATCAAATGTCACTCCAAAAATCTTTAATTTTCAACCATTTGTGAGGTATTTATTTCTATTGAAAACCCGGAAGACATCATGTGATGAAAATTGTGATAGGGCCAAAGGGCTGCTTGCAAGGCTAAACTGGCATCAAAGTCATCCAATACTTTTGCTCTGACCAGGACCTGTGACTCCTGGTAAAACTGATCTGCGAAGCTAGCTAGAGACTCATCTTTATGAAACTGAATTCCCATAGATTCATGTTTGCGCTTTGACATGTGTGTTAGACTCCTAAATTGTTTCGTGATGGCTGCTTTTGCCTCAGCATATGACCAGCTGTCTTCCTCCAGGTGAGGTAACACTAAGTTCTGAAAGTTTGTGTTTAGGCAATTCATGACCATCAACGCCTTTTGACAATCTCCGTAGCCATACATGGTTGTCAAGATTTGAGATAAAAATCATATCAAATTCCCATCTTCCAAATCTGGCCATGCCATTTGGTTGATGAACCTACCTGAGCTAAATCTATTTCAGGATCATCCTCACCTATTCCTGAGTCACGTGGGGTGGCATCTCCACCCATTCAGTCAGGTGAGCGACGCTATCCATTAAGGACGCCCATGAGGAGGCCATTCCAGAAGATCAGTAAAGATCCTGATCAGATGAGGCCCCAACAATCACAAAGACACCAAGTCCCAATGCACCCTATAAATATCGAGGATTTTTAGTTTATTAAAATATTCAATATTCTAACCCATTTTTCCCATTTCCTCCTCGGTGCTCTTTCCTATTTTTCCAGCTTTGAGCCACCGCGAACCCCGCCGCCAGTCCAAAGAACTGTAGCGCTGACAGAAGTGATGCTCACTACAGGGGCTCCAAGCTGAGCTAAGTGAAAACGTCTATCACAAAAACGGAAACCAATAGCAGCCCTGACAACCAAACAACTGGTCAATCAAGGAGCGTTACATGATGGGTTAGTACCTCACAGTATGCAACGTTGCCTTCGCAGCTGGAAAGGCTAGAATTTCGCGCTGCTTTTCTTCCTCGCTGCCCTCCCTAGATGGGGGCCAATACCAACAACAGTATGAGCATACCAATGATGTCATTCAACAATTAATAAATGGTATCTACTCCAAGGGCGCCCGCTCCAGCTGCTCCCGCGCCTCCTCTGTACCTGCCATGATGCAGGACCTCTACACCTCGGCCATATTGCCAGCTGGGGAGCTTACCCTGGGGCCTGACTGCTACCTTCATAACTTTGTCCACCCCGCTATCCATCACCTCCTCCAGTTAGTCAGATTACACCATCAGGAGGTCTCCTAGCAACTAGGGCTCACCCAGAATCTACATTCCTACACTATTGACTTTTATGATGCTGCCTCCTCCTTTGTGCATGACAATTGCAAAGCTATTCTTGTTAACCGGTGATTAATTAACAAGATCCGCGATCATATTGTAGTACTGGATAGCAGAATCTTTGGCTACCTCGAGGAGCAATTTCACCATAAAACCCAGCTATTTGCAGCGACATGGACCCAGCATCTACAACAAGTCAAAGAACTGGTACAATCCCTACAGGAGCACTCCAAGAGCTGGCCTCTCATGACTACCCCCCACGGGTGCTGGGCCAGAAGGTCCTGAGGGGCGTCAAGGGCCAGCCAGACCTGAGGGACCACATGGGCCTCAAGGGCCTTCAGGCCCCCCAACCTCAGGTGAACCTGAAGACCCCTGGCAAAGGGATATAATGACTGCCCTGGCTGCCTTACAGGATCAAATCCAAAAGGTGGCATTGGGGTGCAAACTACAATCAGATGGTGTCCCCCTCAACCCCAGGGTCTCCATCAAAGCGTTGTCAGATGAAATGGATAACCTCAGCGCCTTCACAAAGCTTACCAACGCTCATTTATCCCAGCTTGAGACAACTTGTCATGGGCTCAAAACCTGGTTGACCACCATCAAAAACCAGCTCCATCTACAAAACGCCGAGATTCAATCCTTAAAGGAGAAGTTTACCAAAAGGCTTCTGCATCCACTCTCAGCTGGAATTGGGACTACATCCAAGAGGACTTAGAGGGCTTGTGGAGGCGGTTAGATCAGCGGGTTCCTCGACATTATGCAGAGATGGAGATCTCAGAGCTGACCCCTATCCCAGGCGTTAATACCCTTTCCACTCCCATTGTAACTAACTTTAAACCTAGTTTCAAGGAAAGGTTCACCCCTGGATGGGAAAGTATCACCTTCTTTCTGTATGCCTATGAGAGTTCCATGGAGGAGGCTACTAATTAACAAAAGGTAAAGCATATCCACTCCTGTCTAGACAGCACCACCTGGGAAATTATGACTCCCCATTTGAAGGAGTGTAACACCTGGGAACAGGTCCGCACCGCCCTGATCAAAGAGTTCAGCAGCAACCAAGCCCTGGCCAACCAGAAGCAAGTGTTCATGGGCGTTTGACTGAACAAAGGAGAAAGCCCTATGGAGTTTGCTAACCAGTTCTACGCCCAGGAACAATCTTTGTTCATAACAAACTGTATCACTCTGGACAACGCCATCACCGCTGTCATCTCCACCTTGGGGTCCTATCCTGAGGTCCAAATGCACATGATTGTGCAGAAGAATGGGCTCACCTGTATCAGGGAGATTAAGGAGGCCCTCAACGAGATCCCTGCCTCGATCCTACACTTTAAGGCCATGACTACTGGCCCCTCTAACCTCCCTAGGGTCCATGTAGTCAAAAACCAGAAGAACCCCCATCCTCGATGCACCTATTGCAATGGCTTTAGACATAGCGTTAAGACCTTCTGGAAAGGTCTTGCTGAGGAGGCGGGAAAAGGGTCGTCAGCATGAAGGATGAGGCGCTCCATGCTGACATCCCTGCCCAGCCTCAAGTATCCCCCACGCATAAGCCAGAAGCCATTGTTTCTGAGTAAGCAGTCGCGGTATTTGATGACAATAAAGACATTGATACTGCTTACTCTTCTTCTGATGATTCTCTCAGGTTCCTTATGTTACCTCCCCAGTTTGGAAGTTTGGTTACCCGAGTCGCCATCCAGGTTCACAAGATTCCAGTTTACGCCATAGTCAATAGTGGATCCCCCATGAACGTCATCTCTTCCAAGCTGATGAAACGCATCAAGGTTGCTCCCAATATGCCGCACTACATGGAGTATGGAACGGCTGGTCCTCAGTGCACCCAATCCATAGGGGCCTATTCCTCTCTACTGATTCGGTTCAGAAAGCTTGCTTTAGATACAACCGCCATCACTCTGGACAACCCTAGCTATGATCTGCTCCTTGGGACACAGTTCCTTCGAGACTATTTGGCAGTTCTCCACTATGATGGTGGTTTCCTCTCCCTTCTAGGGCATTGAGTCCCTCTGGTTTTTTAGACTTCTCATGACTCTAGGGCTGAGGTCAAGGCTTAAGCCTGCCTATTGGAGACTAAAGGACAAACCAATTGGCTCTAGTATTACATCCGGGGCTCTTGAGTCCAACTACCCCCTCCTGCTGTTGATGGATTAGAGGGGATGCCGATCTACTTGCCCCAGGCGACTAATATATCCCCACAATCCCAAGTCATCGTCAACACCATGGTCCACATCAACATTCCCTCAGGGTACTTACTGGAGGTCTGAGGCCTAGATAACCCATCTCCCAAGGAAGTGCTGACCTGCCCCGGGATCCTTGACCCAGCATATGCCAGATCTATATCAGTGTTGCTAGACAACCTGACTGACAAAGCAAAAGTTTTAAGTCCAAACCAACCCGTTGCTTACGTCCATCTGTTACCAATTGGGGCTGTTGCCGACATTCAAAGCTTTGGGGACTTAAGGGATTTTGGCTTGGAGTCTCCACCCTCAGTTAATCTGGTCGACGCTAATATTGGAAAGGACCTCTCTAACGAACAGTGACTTTAGGTTCAAGAGCTCTTGGAGGAATACTCAGACCTATTCTCCACTTTGACCTACAATTTTGAAAGGATAAATGGAGTCCTCCACCATGTAGAAACTGGGGACGCCCCCCTTTTGGTCCTGGCCTTACCAAAAGAGCAAGGTTGAAGAGGCCAGGTTACAGTGGAACTCAAACAGCTGCTTGACGCTGGGCTCTTGGTCCCTTCGCGTAGTCCTTGGTCCTCCCCTCTTCTGCTGGTCTGAAAGAAGGATGGCAAGCACCGGGTGATGATGGATTATTGATGACTCAACTCCATCACCAAGAAGGATGGCTATCCTCTGCCCCAGATCGATGATTCTCTCTGTCTGCTTGCGGATTCCCAGTACTTCTTGGCCATGGACCTCGCCAGCGGGTATTGGCAGGTTGAGCTTGCCCCCAAAGACCAAGCCAAGTGTGCTCTAATTGCCCATGAGGGGCTATTTGAGCCTACCAGGATACCCCATGGCCTCTGTAACGCCCCGGCCACGTTCCAGCGCGCCATGGATGAAATCCTTGGGGACTTGAAGCTCTCATGTGTTCTCATCTACCTGGATGACATTACCGTTTTTTTCGCAAACCTTTAACGGACATGTAGAACATCTCAAGGAAGTCTTTGAGCGTCTCAGGAAGGCCTCCATCAAGCTCAAGCTCTCGAAGTGCTCCTTTTTCCAGCCTAAGCTAGAGTTTCTAGGACACTAGGTCTCCAAGCGTGGCATCCAACCTATACCCAACAAAGTCGACACCATAGAAAAGATGTTGCGCCCCCAAAGCCTACGAGATATTCAAGTCTTTCTAGGTATGGTGGGCTATTACCGTCAGTTCATCCCGCGCTTTTCTGACCTAGATGAGCCATTGTTCTACCTTCTACAAAAGAACGTACCATTTGAGTGGCGACCTGAGCAGGAACAGGACTTCAACGCTTTACATACAGCCTTATGTACTAAACCTGTTCTAGTTCATCCTCGCTTCAAAAAACCTTTCTTGCTGTTTACAGACACAAGCGACGTCGCCATCAGGGCTATCCTGGCTCAGAACGATGAGGACCAGGTCAATCATCCCGATGCTTATTTTAGTAAGACGCTAAGCAAGGCTGAGCGGAACTACAGTGTCACCAAGAGGGAATTTCTAGCCATTCTTTTAGCCATCAAACATTTTTGGCCCCACCTCTATGGTACACATTTTACTATTATTACAGACCATTCTTCCCTCCGGTGGCTGCAACAAATGAAAGACCCCAATGGTCAGTTGGCCAGGTGGGCCCTACATCTGCAAAGCTACGACTTCACCATCATTCACTGTGCAGGCGCTATACACCAGAATGCTGACGGCCTCTCCAGGATACCGGTCTTAGTGGTCCTGACCCCAGAGGAAGATTGGCTCTATGACCTGATAGGACAGCCTGAACGATGGGAACTGGAAACCCCCGAGGTTCAGGCCAAACTCCGCTGAATGACTTAAGACACTCAAATCAAGGATGGGCTACTCTACAAGAGGGTCAGAAAGAAGTGGCTTCTTTACATCCAACCTTCCTCTTAAACTGATATCATCCTGAAAGTCCATTCTACTGTTGGACATGGTGCAGTTAAGAAGACCCATGAATGGCTGAAGTCATGCTGCTACTGGGACTGAATGGTAGAAACCATCCAAGAGGTTCTGGAAGCTTGTATGACCTGCCAATCCCAAGACTGAGCCAACCCTCAATATCAGCACTCAGTTGTTGCCCCGACCAAACCTTTCAATGTTGTTAGTATTAACGTGGTGGGTCCCCTTCCCACTGGGCTGCATGGTCACAAGTATATTATCCTAGCCATAGACCACTTAACTAAGTGGGTTGAGGTGATCTCAGTCCCTTCAGCCACCGCCAAGGCTACCGCCCTATTTCTTGTTCGCTCCATTTTCACCCAGCACGGGTGCCCCCATACTTTGCTTTCAGACAATGGGTTGAACTTCACCTCCCAGGTAGTACAGGAAATAACTTCGCTATTTGGCACCACCTAGAGTTTCGCTGCCCCCTACCACCCTTCTACTAATGGGGCGGTAGAACGCGCTAATGGAACTATTGTTTCCATTCTACGTTAGTTGGCCACCTCAGATCCTGCCCGTTGGAACCATTATCTGCCCAGCGCCTTGCTTGCCTACTGGGTAAGCTATCACTATGTCATCAAGATGTCCCCAATCAAAGCCCTGTATGGGTGGGCACCTCGGCTACCCAGTAGCGTCCAGTCCTTGATCAAAGCCTCCACCCCTGAGAACTCTGATTTAACTATGAGGGCTCTAGCTGATGAAATTGTCTGGCTCCAAGCCCAAGCTACTCAAGGCATTATCACCACCACTGGAATAGAGACATCCCGATTAAATCCCAGATGACCCTCCTTACCAGATTTTCAACTAGGTGACCTCATTCTCTTTTATCATCATCAACCTGAAGGCTGACAAAATAAGCTTGACATACTGTGGTCTGGGCCCTACAAAGTCATACATAAGGTGAAGTCTGAGTACTCCATTGCCAACATCAATCAAGGGACTGTTGTAAATTGGGTTCATGGTCAGTTCCTCTGGTCATATACCCCCTCCGACAGGATCTTGAGGAGGGCCTTGTCAGGATTCGAAATAAAAATTGTATCAAATTCCTATCTTCCAAATCTGGCCGTGCCAAATTGGTTGATGAACTTACCCAAGCTAAATCTATTTCAGGATCATCCTCACCTATTCCTGAGTCACGTGGGGCGGCATCTCCACCCATTCAGTCAGGTGATCGATGCTATCCATTAAGAACGCCCACAAGGAGGCCATTTTGGAAAATCAGTAAAGAACTTGATTGGATAAGGCCCCAATGATCCCAAAGGCCTCAAGTCCCAACGCACCCTATAAATATCAAAGCTTTTTAGCTTAATAAAATATTCGGTATTCTAACCCATTTTCCCATTTCCTCTTTGGTGCTTTTTCCAATTTTTCCACCTTTGAGCCACCGCGAACTCTGGCACCAGTATGAAGAACTGTAGCGCTGACAATGGTCATGCCAAACAGTTGGAAAAACGCTGGGGTGTTATCCCAATGAAACATTGGCAATTTCAGTGTTGCCTTAAATTCTTCTGAGTTATTTCTGGCCAATTCTCTCAGTTCAGCCACTCGGCTTACTTGAGGAGTGACTTTGGGCATCATCTCCAAAATGGCAGCAAAAGCAGGCAGCATGTTCCATGGGGTATTCAAATTCCCAAGTATCTTGCAAAGACTTCTTTCTTTGGCATTGCTTGCCATATTGGGCTCTCAAGCACAATTGTGAGCTTTAAGTTCCTCCACTTGTTTGATTAATCGCTCTATATCTGTGCCAAAATTTCTCAAACAACGCGATCCACTTCTTGCTCTGTTTTCAGGTATCAGACCTCTCGAATGAGGTCCCCTTCTTTCTTCTTGAACAAAGTTACTTTACTATGTAACTCGTTCCCAAAGCTTGCAACATGATCTATCCCTTCCTCCACCTTGGCGACTTGTTCTTCCAAGGCTGCAAACTCCCAATGGTCCACTGAGTTTAGAGCATTCTGGTTTACAGTGGCTAACTCAGTCCACAGTTTGCATAGCTCATCTTTATATGAAATTCTTATATATTCTTCAACTCAACTACCCCTGTAGTGAGCACCAACTTGTAGAAATTTACTTGAGGGTTTTTATTGGCAACAACCATAGTACCTTTTTACTGCATAGGTTTGGTTTCCTTGTGCACTTCATCTGCGTTGTATAGTAGTTTGGATTATTAATTGATAATAGTATGACAAATATTATCCATAGTTGAGTATGAATTCTTACATTTTGGCCTAACGTTTGGCCAGTATTCTTGATTAAATACTTATGATGTTGTGATTGTAGGCATTCATTCCCTCATTTAGTCCAACCCTATCTTTGCTGAGATTCCCTGGTGACAGTCTCTTCGGTCCAACACACAGTGGGCAGCAACCCTATATTGTGTCTCCTTCTTCTCTAGATCCCTGCTCAGATCTTTACTCTTTTCTCTAAAAGTCTTCCAATTATTTCACACAGCAATGATATCCTTGAGAAGAATAGCACAATGGAAGCTGATGATAGTTTACTTCTTAACTATATACTGGATGAATAACTTAGAACTGTATAACTTTGTTCTCTTAATTACTCTTCCTTTATTATAGTGAATCCTAGGGAATTTATAGTGGGGATTCAATCATCTAACCCTAGGTTGACACCTATTCAATGAAACGGCAGCCGTTGCCATTAATCAACTATCCTCATCTCGGCAGCGATGGTCTTCCACAATCCTGGCTAGGATTCTGTCATTGGACATCCTCAAGACATAAACGGAAAGAGTCAGAAAACGTGTCCCTAACGTTTTCCTCTCAATCTAAGTGAACCAACCATATTTGGATAGCGACTTGCCTAGGTATTGGGACTTATTACCCATTAAGGCAGGTTATGCACCAACCAATCGATTTGCTAGTTGCAGGTGACATCACTCACCTCACAACTTGCTATTCATTCCCAATCAGTCAGTAATGAAACCTGACCGATCCCCATTGGTACACCTGATAGTTAATCACTATCAGATGCCCCTATATCATCGGCAACTCCACCTGATGAGATCTTAAGTATTCATCCAGATCAATCCCATGATGGATATGACCAGGAAAATATCCCAAAATCCCTCAGAATGTAGTTACTCTGAAACTTGGGCCAACAGATTTCCAATTCACTTCGCCTTATAGGATTTTCCCCTAGTGATCCTTGGTAATATAGCAGGCTGGGAATATGGGCAAAAATCTTCTAACACCTACTCTAGGATGAGGCAGCTGCTGCCAAAGATGAGCCCCACAATCACCCCTCCCCTTCCGCCATGGTGGGATAAGCAGTCTCAGCTGCCCACCTGGTTGGTTGTTTTGTTTGGGGTGTTTTATTCGGTCTGCTCATTTGGGCATTTTGTTTGAATCAATTATTCATTTTGTTTGAATCAATTAGTTATGTTAGTTTTAGTTTTAGGTTTAAGTTTGGTAATATCCATCCTCTGTTCAGCTTACCTCAGTTAGATATAAAGGTTTTATTAAGAGACTGCTATGGAGGAAGGGAAACTGGTTTTTGTCACATTTAGTGTCCTAATTCTACAAAGTAATGCCCCAAAAAATATAATGATCCCCAAGCTATTGTCAGTATTAAAAACTATGGTGCAATTCCCCTATAACATAAATAAAAATATATTATGGAAAATAAGGTTTTATTGTTTTTATTGTTTTTTCCCTCAAATTTTAGCAGCTAGATTAGGCGCAATTGCATCTGACGTCCTATCACCCAACCAGTTTGGGTTTATACCAGTGCGTTCAATCTAGAACAACATTCACCCTGTTGCAAACATTTGCCAATCCAAAGCAACTGGTGCCCTGGTCTTCTTGGATCAGGTAAAGGAGAATGACCGTGTTAGCTGGCCATACTTAAAAGAATGTCTACATGCCTTCAAACTCCCACCAAGATTCATAAAATGGGCGATGCTCCTAACAGAATCTGCAACCATGGCTGTATGCGGCCCTGGCTTTCTAACAAACAAGATTACACCACACAGAGGGCGCAAACAAGGGGACCCCTTCAGCCCACTACTATACAATTTCAGCTTTGACCCACTCCTCCGAGTAACTAACTCACGTCTCATGAGGATAACCGCACAAAGACAGCCAACAGTCAAGATACTGGCCTTTGCGGATGACTGCGTAGCAGGTATAGCAAACAATGAAGATGCCTGACAGCTGGAATGCACTCTAGAGGAATACTCCAAGGTGAGTAATGCATCGCTCAACAGAAGGAAGGCAGAAATCATCCTCTTAGGCAAATACACAAACAATTGGGCCACAACATCAGAACCTCATACCAACACACAAAGAATAAACCCAATCATTTTACCCTTTGCAACACCTCCCACCACCACTCCTGTCTGACACCTTGGAATCTGGCTAGAATCAGGGGGATATGCTAATGAGACAATGGAAAGTAACCTGTTACAATGGGTATCCAAACGCGTCGCCTCCCTCAAGGGAAGAACCTCAGGACTAACAGGACGAGTTACAGTTGGTAACTCGCTCATCCTCCCAATACTGTGGTACCAGGCTCACGCGATAGCCTTCTCACCTACCTTTATAACTTCAATCCGCGCGCTTATCCAGGGCTGGCTGTGGCCTGGCCCTCACCCTCCTATACGGATGGAAACACTATTTGGCCTACGCTCAAGCAGAGGCATGGGACTAATAGATTTTGAGAGCCACGCCAATCACATCCTAGGTACCTGGATAAAAGAAATCCTTGCTCCAGACCTCCCGCAACAACATTGATCCAGAGCAGCAAGGACTAACTTTGCACAGGCGCTCAAATTTAACCAACCTATATAGTCCACCCAGACTACTTTCATACCTTGCCAAGCACCCTACTGCAACAGGTCCGCATGGAACCTCCCCTCATTTCAAACATATCCTCCAAACTATCTGCCATATGGGATGGACTTTAGAGAACACGGATACTATACAGGGAAGAGGATGACCCAGCCCCCAATTCAAATTAAGAAACCCAGAAAACCACCCCAGAGGGATATGCTCGCAACAACCCCAAGCATAGCTAGGATAGAATACTTAGATATGTTGGACATTCCCTATGATTTAACCACACAGAAAGCAATGTGGAAAATGACACACCACCCACTCCTACAGCAAGGATAAGAGCAAACGCCTGGCTCTGTCTGGGAAGGACCTATAGGATGGCGGACCGCTCCAACTCCCTCCACAAAACATGTGCAGTATGTGGAGGGGAGGGATCCCTCTATCACCGCCTAGAAACATGCCCCCCAACCAAAGCTATATGGCAGGAGGTCGCACGCCTGCTTAAGATCCAAAAGGAACAAAAATTCTCAATATCAAAGACCATCTTTGCGCTCCAGATCGAGTCACCAATCCCATCTACCCTCCATTCCCTAATAATACTCATTGCAATGTGGACAATCCACACAATTGAATTAGATGCGTTCAAGGGCACAGTCCCAACCATTCAAGGGGTTATTAACAGATTCCATGTTTACTTACTGGAGCACTTCCAAGACTGGCTCTATGGATATATGAGACCAAGGCAAAAAGCGCTCATAGAATCATGGTTCACACTCTGATTCCTCCACACAGACCCTTTCCTTCACACCTGTTCCATAGCAGGGGAAACCCCCTTGGAGTAGTGCACCACCCCCCATACCTGGCAGTCCCGCTGGCAACAGGGGTAACTTGAGTACCCTGGGGTGCCCAATTTTGTATTTGTGCGTTTTTCCTTTAACTTTACATATATTTGGTAATGTCTGTCCCCTGGTTGGCTTACCTTTTTTTTGTACTAGATGGTCCCAACCCCTGGTTGGCTTACCTTAGTTAAATAAATATTGTTTTTTCCCTCATACAGAATAATTTTTGTTAAGTTGAAAATGACCTGTGCAGTTGAAGTCTAATGCCAAAGTGATATTTTAACAAAATATTTCTTAGTTGTGTTTTTATAATCAACAATATAACTTAAGTAATATAAAAGAGATACCAGTCTTAATTATATCTCTACTCATATATAACTTTTCTTCCCCCTTTTACAATTGATACTTTCTTATAAAAAAGTATGATGAGTGAATGTCAACTAATAAGAGCCCACACCAGGTACTATAACTTACTCTAGGTACTATAATAAATTTGTTAACCAACACAATAATAAATATGAGTCATGCTTTATGTAAGAAAATTTTATATGTAACCTAGTCCTTTATTACGTAGCCTCAAGATCAATCTAATATATAAAAATAAATGTTTTTTGTCTTCTATGCGTTCTTATACCATTTATCAAGATACAATGAAGCTTTGATGAGTTGTTGTGCGCATGACCACTAAAATCTATGGTCTTTTACAACCATTGATTTTATATTATAAAAAGTTTTATATATAACAAGTGAAAATTATATATGCTTTTAATGATAATTGATACATTGGTATGGCTGAGCAGTTAGATATTTAGTTTATTTGATAGTCTAAATGGTTTGCCAAACAGTTAGTGGTCATTTGGCTATTTATCAAGTTAGTCATTTTAGTAAGTAGTAAGTGATTGGCTGATTTGATAATTTAAAATATTTTACAAAGTGTTTGGTAGTTTTGGGTTAATTCAATAAGCCTAATTGCGGTTTGGGTGAATGATTAATAGTACTTTATAAATTTTGGGAAGCGTAATATAATAGAGTATTTTCTCCATTCTGCGCCAATGCACCAAAGCTATGCGCCACTCCATACCAATACTAAAGCAAACACCAGCTTGTGAAGATGGCAGTGACCTCACCCAAATATTGCCCACTCTTTAAGGCAGTCACAAAATCTGAAACCTTATTGGCCAATGGTGTACCCCTCCCACCTTCCACCCTTTCTTCCCTGCTGTCACCAAGTGCAAAAAACCTCAAATTTCACACAAAAGTGACCAGAACGGTCCACACCATTTCTACAGCAGCAAAATTCAACCCAAAATCAATTTAATGCACTTGAGTCTCACCGCCTTTGCCTCCCTCTCAGATGTCCACATTTAAGTGAAACATAACCCTTTCCAAATTTTTAAAGTCAATGCTTGTTGCCATAATGTCAGAAGAGTGTCTGTAACTCCCCAGTTCCCAGCAAGGTGGTGCAAGGTGCACAGCCACACCGCCAGGGAACTTGTCATCAGTATTAGGGTGAGCAAAGCCCCGCAGAAGGTGCTGGAGCTAAGTTAACACAGGGCAAGGGTGTACAACATGGTAAATACTAATAAATAGCAAACACACAACAAGACTTGGTGGACCCCAAATGGGAGTCCATCTCCAAGTGAAGATCTAGGTTGGAGTGTTGGGGTGCCTTGGTCTGGAGGGGACCAGGGTGGCCCAGCGGTGCACCAGATTTGGTAGTTGATTTTGTGCAAATAACAGCTAAGGTTGTTTGAGACCTTCCCAAAGAGATCTGTGCATAGGTTAACTCAAGTTAACATAAAGAAAAGTAAACTAACAGGATTTTTAAATAAGGAAGATGACCAATGAGGAGAATTGGTCTTGAGAACATACTTTAAGTAAGGTGAGGCAAGTCATCAATTGGGGAAATGGTTCCAAACCTAAACAAACCAATCAGCGCACCCCACCATCAGCCAGGGTACTGTAGCTTGAGAACAAACAATCTTGAGTGATTGATTGCAAGCTGAGCCATCCTGCTTTGGAAATGGCAAAAACGTAATGGGTTTTCAAACCTCCATTCTCTGAGTAATTGAACCAAACTATCATTGTTAAGAAGGTAACCCCTCCATTTTTTGCCTCTGCCATAACACATAGCTGGGAATCTTGCATTTCCCCTGAACTAAGCTGCGCATATCTGGTCTGCACCCAGTGATGGCCTAAGGTGTGCCTTAAGTCAGGGAAGTCCTGTAACTTTCCCTTTTTTGACTTTTAACGCCCAGTCTTGTCTTAACAGTTAGTCCCCACAATAAAGTCATGTAAACATGACACATACTGATCCTTAACAACCCATCATACATTTAGTTTAAGCCCCATCACATCAAACCCCTCACTCCATTGCTCACTGTCATGGCCCACATATTCTGTGAGATCTTGGCTGCCAAGGAGGCACCCAACCCTTCCCCTCCACCATGGTTAATAAGCATTTTTCTGATTCAGCCTGGTTGGAGGGCTTCAATTTCAATTTCCCATTTTTTGCCTCCCCCGTCCTTGATTGAATAATCACCAGTTGTGTAATCTTAAATAAATTGTAATAAAGTACTTTCAAAAATATAATTACCTTATATAAAAATTATATATACAATCTAAAATAATATAATATTATAGTGGTAATCATATATCTTTTTTTGGCTGAGCTTTTGGTATTATTTAAAAATTTGATAGGGGCTTTTCTTTCCCGTAACAATCACTTTAGTTACTACAATTCAGTTTGAACAGCAATTTTTGATAATCACACAGGAGAGATAGCAACTTTATTAATAAACAAATACAACATGGGCGAGCGTCACATCTAGTGGTGCACTAAATGGTGCAACCAAGGGCAAGAAACGCCCTGGAGGGGGACCAGGAACCCAATCTGCCAAGAAATCACGAACTCAGATACCGTCCAGGTTTGTGATGTTTACTGTAAAACAAGATCAATATATGTACACCCAATATAACCAACCCCTCTCAAAGGCGGAACACGGTCTCTGACTCTTCCTTGGGGATGAGTCCCCAACCCTGTGGGAGAAAACTTGTGAGGCACAGCCCTCACTTTTCCCTCACGCGGTGTACGTTGCCACCAACAACATGGGCTGCGGCTGGATTGATATTGGTTTCAGAACAGCTGATGAAGCTGATGCTGCAGCACAAGTCTGCATCAAAATTGCCCTCCCCAAGGGCAAAAAAATTGTGCGCACCATGCGCACCAGATGGAGCAAAGTGAAAACTTTGATTATTTTGTTTGACTCACTCCCTACCAACCTTCTTCATAAGGTAATTGAGGAGGAGCTCCGCAAAGGCCTCATGGCCTATGGAGAAATTCAGCAACTCAAATTACAAAGATTTTGACATCAATGAACCCCCCCTCTTGGGTTGGGACCATCTAGTACTAAAAAAAGGTTTCGCCTGATGCCCAACCTGTGCACAGGCAAAGCTATCGCCATAATCAACCCTTTCCCCAAAAGTGGAAGATGATTTATAAAGAATCCTCCGCACAGCAGAGTTTCACTTTGCAGATGGGGGACAGTCATCCACATTCCGAGTTACACCAAAATGCACACCGCCCATTTGCAACCACTGTGGCTCACTGGGCCACAAGAAACACGCATGTCCTGTGAAGGAGGGCTTAATGGAAACAGACTACTGTGAGGAAGCAATGGATGAAAGTAACAAAAACTTCTCCAGAATGACTGACGGTCACCACCCATTCCACTGGGGTGAAGATAAACTTTACTCCATCGTGGACCCAATTACACATAAACAATGTAAAGCGGCACAAAAAGCCCGCAAGCAAGCAGTGGGCAAAGTGGCGGCACACATGGAATCTGCCATCAACCCCGGACAAATTCAGGAGGACATTTTAGATACTCACTGAGCCAACCAAGCAGAACAATATGCCCAGGTTGAAAGTTTTTACAGTAACTTGACTGAGTCACAAAGTGACATCAGTCATACACACAATGAGGAACAATTCAACCACAATATGGGAGAAAATGCGGTGCACAATTCTCCAAATTTGAACATCAAAATCACAGAACCCAATCAACAACCCGCATTGAACCAACATGAGACCCATGCGGGAAAGGATAATGCAAATTCAAAAAACTGCAATTCCCACAAAGCTTTCGGTCAGATCAAGGGAACTAACAATGGCATTGAAAGAGTTAGAGCACAGACGCGGAGCATGGCCAAAATGAGCTGTGGTGGAATAGGGCCATAGGGCCCTCCCAACTGCTCCTGAGGCGCCACGGGCACCTCAGTGTCATTAGGGACGCTAAACACTGTGGGAGTCAGGGCTCAAACGTCCCAAGCCAAAAAGCTGGACTTCCTGCGAAAACCCCTTGTAGACATCTTGGCCATCCAAGAAACTCACTGTTTACAAGGGGAAGAATGATCCTGGTCAACCAGGGTCGCACCATCACAATCAGTATGTACGTCTCACTGTGGGGTGATCGTCCAAATTAACAAAAAATTTAAAATTACAAATTCTTCATCATACCTACATGGTTGAGTCCTGGTAGCAATGATCACATGCCAAGAGGAAACAATTTCAATTGCATGTATCTATGCACTGTGCATCACAACTGAGAGAAAACAATTTATCAAAAATATTCCAACTCTCACCCTCCCACCAGATACTATCCTGCTAGGCGATTTAACTGCTGGGATAACCCCAACACAAACCGATGGCCTAACCCCAGGGGATAACCACCAGGACACATCAAATTCTGCACAATGAAGGCATCCCTTAGCCTATGGGATGGCCTCCCCCCAGTTCACCACTCCTTCCCCACATGACTTGGCCCAACATACATGGGGAGCGCTCATATCAATGAGTCGCATCAATCACATCCTCATCCCATAATCCCAACGCTCAAGATTTTCCAAATTTACAACAAAAAAATTAATTTTTCTGACCACCGACTTGTTATGGTGCAGTTATCGCCAACCCAAACTCACGCACAGGTGTCACCTTAGAGAAAGCTTCACCCAGAAAACATAAATTGTCCAAAATATCTGACTGGGTCAAAAATGAGGCTACAAACCCAGAATTCACAGCCCCATTCACCTTGGATCCCATAGTAACATGTGAAATTTTAAAAAGGATCTAATCAACAAAACCCAACATATTGCATCACATAAGTACACCGCTGACACAGCCACAATCAAGCGTACCTTAGCAGAACTGGACCACCTCAAGCTAAATACTCTGAGATCTGGCTATAGCCCCAACTGGGGACGCAAATGGGCGAAAATATCCACCCAACTAAACAATCTCATCTTTGAACACCAACACAGAATCAAAGTATTGAACAAAGGTAAGTTCATAAAGGAAGGTGAAACCTGTTTGACATATTTTTTCCGCCAATTCCACTCTTATGGCAACCAGCCCTCATGCACACAGGTCCGCAAGACCAACGGCACTGTAGCAACTGACCCTGAGGAGGTCAAGGCGGAAGTACACTGTTATTACACTGAATTATACTGTGATACACCGACATACCCACAAAAAATCAAAAAATTTATATAAACTGCCAGAATACAAAGCACACCGCTGAACTACAATAATCTAAATTTAATTAAATGGGAGGAACTTTGGGAGACAATTCGCGGGGCACCACATAGGAAATGCCCTGGGCCTGATGGGATACCCTACGAATTTTACAAAAATATTTTCACCAAATCGCCCCCCTCCTATTGGCATCTATGAACCAGTGTTTGCTGGAAACACGCCTATTACCAGGAGGCCATGAATCCTACGTCATAACCTTATATAAAAAGGGTGACAAATTGGATCTGGCCAACTGGCGCCCAATAGCACTCTCCAATACTGACACAAAAATTCCAACTAAAATTTTAGCAGCCAGATTAGGCGCAGTTGCCTCTGACGCCCTGTCACCCAACCAGTTTGGGTTTATACCAGGGCGCTCAATCTGGAACAACATATACCCTGTTGCAAACATATGTCAGTTCAAAGCAACTGGAGCCCTGAACTTTTTGGACCAGGAAAAGGCGTATGACCGTGTTAGCTGGCCTTACCTAAAAGAATGTCTACATGCCTTCAAACTCCCACCAAGATTCATAAACTGGGCGATGCTCCTAACAGAATATGCAACCATGGCTGTATGCGGCCCTGACTTTCTAACAAACAAGATTACACCACACAGAGGGCTCAAACAAGGGGACCCCTTCAGCCCACTGCTATACAATTTCAGTTTTGATCCACTCCTCCACATAACTGACTCACGCCTCATGGGCATAACCGTACAAGGACAGCCAATAGTCAAGATACTGGCCTTTGCGGATGACTGTGTAGCAGGTATAGCAAACAATGATGATGCCCGACAGCTGGAATGCACTCTAGAGGAATACTCCATGGTAAGCAATGCATCGCTCAACAAAAGGAAAACATAAATTATCCTCCTAGGCAAGTACACAAACAACTGGGCCACAACACCAGAACCTCATACCCCCACACAAAGGAAAACCCCACTCATCTTACCCTTTGCATCACCTCCCACCACCACTCCTGTCCGCCACCTTGGGATATGGCTAGAAACAGGGGGATATGTTAATGAGACAATGAAAAAGCAACCTGCTACAACGGATATCCACCCACGTCGCTTCCCTCAAGGGAAGAACATAGGACTAACAGGGCGAGTAACAGTTGCTAATTTACTCATCCTCCCAATACTATGGTACCTGGCCCATGCGATCGCCTTCTCACCTACCTTTATAACCTCAATTTGCACGCTCATCCAGGGCTGGCTGTAGCCCAGCTCACACCCTCCCATACAGATGGAAACACTCTTTGGCCCACGCTCAAGCGGAGGCATGGGACTAATAGATTTTGAGAGCCAAGCCAACCGCATCCTAGGTACATGGATAAAGGATATCCTTGCTCCAGACCTCACGCAACAACACTGGTCCAGGGCAGCAAGGACTAACTTCGCACAGGCGCTTAAATTAACCAACCCACATAGCCCACCCAGACTACTTTCATACCTGGCTAAACACACTACTGCTACGGGTCCACATGGAACCTCCCCTCACTTCAAATGCATCCTCTGAACCATACGCCGCATGGGGTGGACTGTAGAAAATACTCGTACTGTACAGGGAAGGGGATGACCCAGCCCCCAATTCAAATTAAGATATCCAGAAAACTACCCCCAGAGAGATATGCTTGCAACAACCCCAACCATTGCTAGGATAGAATACCTAGTTATGTTGGACATTCCCTACGACTTAACCACACAGAAGGCAGTGTGGAAAATGACACACCACCCACTCCTACAACCGAGGATAAGAGCCAACGCCTGGCGCTGTCTGAGAAGGACCTATAGGATGGCGGACTGCTCCAATTCCCTCCACGCAACCTGCGCAGTATGTGGAGGGGAGGGCTCCCTACATCAACGCCTATAAACATGCCCCCCAACCAAAGCTATATGGCAGAAGGTCGCACGCCTTCTTAAGCTCCAAAACGAGCAGGAATTTTTTATGTCAAAGAGTCTCCTCGCGCTCCAGATCAAGTCACCAACCCCAGCTACCCTCCAATCTTTAGTGATACCCATTGCAATGTGGACAATCCTCACAATTGCCTTAGATGTGTTCAGGGGCATGGTCCCAACCATTCATGGGGTTATCAACAGGCTCCATGTCCACTTACTGGAGCACTTCCAAGCCTGGCTCTATGGATATATGAGGCCAAGGCAACAGGCGCTCATAAAATTGTGGTTCCCACTTTAGTTCCTCCATACAGACCCCTTCCTTCACATCTGCTCCATAGTGGGGGAAACCCCCTTGGAGTAGCACACCAACCCACCATACCTGGCAGTCCCACTGGCAACAGGGGTAACCTGAGTACCCTGGGGTGCCCAATTTTATTTTCATTGTTTATTTTCTTCATTTACACGTATATTCGGTAATGCCCATCCCCTGGTCAGCTTACCTTAGCTAAATAAAATAACTAATTTGATAGGCTCATAGGTTTTTTTAAACAGTTTGCAGTTTGAGTTTTTGTTATATAAGTTCAATGATTGTTTTTGGCTGAGTGGCTGATTTTTTTAAAAGTGATAATTCTAATTGGTTTTGGCAAAATGTTTGATGGTATAGTATATTTGATAGTTTCTACTGGTTTTATCTAGATGTCTGATGGTTTAATTAAATAAGTTTTTTTGTTATGGCTGAGTGGTTGATGTTTTAGGAAGTTTGATAACTTTATTTGGCTTTAATTGAGTGGCTGATAATTTTTTTGATCTGATAGGCTTGTTAGTTTCAGGTAAGTGGGTGATGGTTTAGTTAATTTGATATGTTCAATTAGTTTTGCTGAATGGTTAGTGGTTTTTATATTAATTCAATAAATTTAATTTTTCTGTTTATAAATCGCCATCTATTAATAAAAAGTTAATCAATTAGTATCATTTATATTGATTTTAAACCCACAAGCAGCGCTTGATGAAATGCGCTGTCAAAAAAACATAATGCTAAAATTCTCTATATAACTCCCATTGTGTGTATTTATATATGAGATTATAATATCTCAAAAAGGAAAATGAACCAAATAATCTCAAACTTGACACATATATCTATAGATTTTGATAATTGTAATAAACTATCTTTTTATAAATATAATAAGTTTAAATCAAAAAATCCTCTTTCTGCTAAGCGTAAATTTCCACGAAAATTATATAAAAAACAAAAAAGTAAATTTTGATCACCCACCGTAGTTTTGCTCTGATGTCCTCAGACTCTCCGCTGGCTGCTCCAGTGTGGGGCAGCGGTGAAACTCCATCCATCATATTATATCCAGCAGGAAAATGCACTCATACTGGCTTTCCCAGTCATACCAAACCCATGGGATGATTTGTTCCTCCCAAGGATCTCAACGCCCATCTCAATCATACCCAAGAGGTGCCTCATTGCCCTCTGGTGCTCCCCTTGAGCAACTTGCGGTATGACCTAAGGGTCAACTATGGGAAACTATTCCTGTACTACAACCAAGTCATTATTGAAATGGCACAGGTGGTGATGACCCTCGTGGATTAATAGATTTCCGCCCCTATAAGGGGTATTTTGATCTTAGCTTCACCTGTGAAGCTGATGCTGCCACTGCAGCAACTGTGCCCCTGGTACTCCAGGGTACCTCTCTTCCCACAATTCGGACCTGGCTCCCAGAGGATACCACTTTGGTGGTCCAGTTTGCTGATTTTTCCACCACCTCCCCCTTGGGGTTCTCCACCAGGAGCTGATGGACGGTTTGGCAGCCTATGGCTCCAACCCCATCATACAATTTGTGGTCCCAAATGGGGCCACACGCCTCACTGGGCCTCAGGAATATGCCATGATCAGCCCTAAATTTAGTAAAATCGCCATTTTAATTCCCCCTCATGCCATCATTTCTTCTGCCCCCAACCATCTGTTTTGGTCCCGCGTTGAGGGCGGGCAGACGATTGGTCCATCATTTTTAGAGTTGGACCACTCAAAATGCAAGTGCCCCTCCTTAGTTACTTCTGATGGATCAGATTTTTTTTCCGCTGACCTCCAATCTGCCACCCACCCCACGCCAGTTCTGGTATGGGGTATGAACCTACATCCCCATCCCCCAAATCCTGTTGCTGCAGCTGCACCTGCAGCGACCAATCATCCTTCTCTTCGCCTCAGTGCCACAAACGCTCCACCCAATAAAGCACAGGATTAGACCTGAGTTCAATCTCATACATCCTTCAACAAACCAACCAAACATCAGGAATATGCTGACTTCCCAACCTAATTCAACCAAAATCCTTGGGATCTATCAGCTGAAATTGATGAGTCTGGGAATATAATTGAAAACTGCAATATGCAAATCGAGTGGTTTGTGTATATTGAGCAAGACAATGAGCTATCTCCCTACGCTTATACACCCCCCAGAAAAATGCTGAAACGTTTCACGGCAACCACTAGCTGGCTGTTGAAGCAATGGCTAAGCTAGATTGTCATCCGCTCCACAAAGCTGCCACCAAATCAGGGGCTATTCTCGCAGGAGGAATTCCTCCTCCCATTATTCCCTCCAAAGCCAATAAAAAAACAAGTTGATCAAAGCCCACAAATGCGCCAATGACAACATCCAGCACGTGGCAGAGGTAGTGCAGAATACCAAATCAAAGATTACCCACACCAATATTGCCACGTTCATAAAACTACCCGATGCACACATGAAAGCTGAACTAGCTTTGGCCAATTACATCGGAACTCTTATGTATAATGTCTGTATTCCTACCACCCTGATCATCAGAAAAATATCTCCACATCCTGCTGATGCCCCAACGCTCCTGCTCTCCACTGTAGCCCATGCCATGCTTTGGGATGAAGTAGAGGCCAGGGATAAGCCCCCTGATCCCCCTCCCCTTCCTCCATGATGGGATAAGAGGTTCCCGCTGACCCACCTGGTAGGTTGAGTTTGTGGTATGTGTGTCATCTGCTCATTTTGAGTGTTTGTTAATTTTACTCGGTGAGGATTTATTTTAGGTTTCGAGTTTTGGTAATGTCCACCCCCTGGTCATCTTACCTTGGTTAAATAAAAATAAGTTTAAATCAAGGTTATACATTTATTTTTATATAAATGAATGTTTCTTTCTTTGTTTCTTTGTTGGTACCATATGCATTCATATACCTTTCATCCAATTGTGATGAAACTTTGGTAATTTATTGTGTGCATGCCCACAAAGGTTTTGTGCATTTTTAAAAACCTTTATTTTTTAGTAAAATAAAAAGTCTTATATGTAACAAGTAAAAATCCTATATTTTCAATTGTGATTAGTATATCATTATGGCTAAGCGGTTAGATATTTGGTTGATTTGATAGTCTAAATGGGGTTTCCAAGAGACAAGTGGTTTTAGGTTGATAAAAAGCTTAATCGTTTTAGTAAGCAGTTAGTGATTGTTGATTTAAAAAGAAAATGAGTTATGGTAATTTGTTGGTGGTTTTTTGAAGCTTTGATAAGTTTGGTTTAGTTTACCAAGCAGTTGGAAACCGGGCGATTTTGGATGTTCAATGATTTTAGCTAAGCAGTTTAATGGTTTTCGTATATATAAATATCTAAAACTGATATTACAAGTGTTAGCTAAAATTAAAAGTTAGATGATGAGCCAATGTAGTTATCAATCAATTTTATAAGTATTGTGTATCATCATTTACTTTGGCTTTGCTTTGACACAAGACGTTTAGTTCTACATTTTTGAGTATTTCAATCAAGTTCAATCTAAGCACTTGCCCTAGGATATGTTAGCTTAACTATTAAACATATGTTCATTTTTTTAAAAATGACTAATTTATTTAATTTTTATCTTCATGACTTATAAACCTTTTTAAGTTTTTCCCATAATTCATGAAATATCTATGCAATTTTAGGTTAAAATTGGTTTAGTAGTTTAAATGATGATTTGTCACATATATACACATAATGATTTTAAATATTGAGATGTTTTGGTCAGCAGCTTTTTAGTATTTGGTTTATCCAATATATTTAATTTTAATTTGCTGAATTTATGGTGTTTTTTGGTCTATTTGATAAGTCTTATGGTTTTGGGTAAGCAGTAGGTGGTTTTTTATTGATTTGATATCTAATTTGGATATAGCAGAGTGTTGGTGAATTTTGGTTAATTTGATAAAGCTTAATAATATTTGGCTAATAAAGAGGTAGAATTTGGTTGTTTCTTACGTTCAATTGATTTTTGCTAAGTGGTTTTTGGATTTGGTTAATTTGATAGGGTATTTAGCTTTCCAAGCAACTAAATGGTATTAGAGTAATTTGATGGATTAAAATGATTTTAACTAAACAGTTTGTAGGTTTTGGTTGATTTGATAGGTTCAACTGTTTTTGTAAGCAATTGGTGATTACTTGGTTTAATATGTTCAATGGTAATGAGTAAGCAGTTTTGTGTTACTTATAATTTAGAGCCTAATTTAAACACTATAAGTTATTTGGTAATAAATAAACCCACGCAACACTGGGTAAATCCACTAGTATGTTGTTGAGTAATTGACTGGACCTAACTGTCAGATATTTGATAGGGACATAATAATGTTAGCATGCTTAAACTTTATTATGGATAATATCAGATATCAGCAATTATGGATCAGGTATATTCTAAGCTTATGCAAAGCTTAGGGTCTGTGGCCTAGCGATTTCACTTAATAATATTTGACTATGATAACATGGGCTCAAGTGCTTTGTTGGTTAGGTTGGACTTAAATTAAGTTTTAACTTAATGACTCAGTCACGTGGGCTTTGTTGGTCTATGTCAAAATTAGTTTTACCGTTGGTCAAGTTTTTGATTGAGATAATTACTAATTAGTGATACAAATTGCCTTGGTATGCGCTGCCAATTACATGTGAAAGTGAATCAGTTCAGCTATTTGCAGATGTGTCTGAAACGCCATCTTGAGAATGATGATGGTGTTTATACTGACCTTGAGGCTGATCATAATGCCCTGAGTTGAAGTATTTGTAGACGTCCTTAACAAACATTATATGTGGCCAAGTGCCATTGAAAATGAGATGTCATGGGTAAGATATGGTGAACATCAAACCCTATAAATAACCCTCAAGTTGATGCTAATAAAAAACATTCAACTACTATGACTTGTTTATAACTTAACTTATAAACTTTTTGCGTTTAGAACTTTACTTTGTATTAGTCAGTATTTACTTGGGATCAGTAAGATCAGGGCGGCATGCCATCGTCCAAGTAAATGACAGGGTATATGATTTGAGTACTACCAAGGAGTTATGTCTTAACTTATAGTCAATGTCTGATCTATTGTCTCCATACAATAGATACTCAAAATCTTACCATACTACCAGAGAAGAACCAGACATCGGAATAAGCCCAAAAAATAACATATGTAGTAAGAGTGCATTATTAAAAATTCTATATTTGCACCAGGTATCTATTACATAATCTATAATGAATATGAATATACATCTTACTAGCAAGTATATTGACTGCAAAAATTTTATCTTTGTAATATAAAATTTTTTGGTAATGAGATTAAAACATGATATTAATGTTTTGTCAAGTTACAAAAACAAAGTCTTTATGACTAGGTTAAGGAAATAAACTTATTGACTTAAGTTTATAGAGTAACAGTCATTATAAGTGCTATATACTAACTGTAGCATGAGTTTCTTCTTCACACTAAAAAAAGGTCAACAGTTGGACAGACCAACTTCCCATCTTGCAGTATAGAAAATCTATGCAGTAAGATCCCAAATATGAATAGCCAATAAATTTTACAATAAAAAGTGATCCTCATTTGTAATAGATTTTGTATAATAATTATAGTTGAGCCATTTCATGCATGTTATTTCAGAACTCTCATGATGAGGATCGTCAACTATAATATAATGTAATTATAGAAGGGAGTTGATTTATCAAAAGGGATTAAATGGGGAGTTATGGGGTCAACTACAATATAATCCATTTTCAGGTAAATCTATTACCAGAGTTGAGATAGTGTTACTGCTTTATATCAAATTTCAAAAATCAAGTCAATTGATTAACCAAAGGCCACTATTAGCTTTGTGCTCTCTTGGAAACAAGATAAGGATAATTGATTGGCTACTTAGAGGTACCAGGCTGGACAACTTGGGATGGAAATTAACCTTCTCTAGAGGTTCATAGGTTCCTAGCAATTCTTAATGACTGGAAATATTTCAGCCTTAAAGGTTTGGACTTTAAACTATAAATAAATATAGGTTATAAAAAGCACTTTTTTAAGAAAAAAGTTTAGTGCATAAAATTACCAGAGAAAATCAGGACGTGAAGAGGTATTGGAAAATACCACGTTTGAGAGTGGAAGGCAATTCAGGAATAAGGAAGAAATTTCACAGTCTAGGCTCATAGTTGGAGTAGTTCAAGATTCCTTGTTAAAGGCTAGACTGAGATCAAATAATGGTAACACAGTTAAGTGATTTCATTATCTGTTATTAAGAAGCTAATAGGTAATAAGCATATTATGTGGTGTAAGATGGTTAATGAGGTGAAAAGAGGAGTTATGCACTGAATACATCTTTGGTCCTAATAACAAGATGTTATTAACTTGTCTCAGGAATTCTTCCCTGTCTCATTGGCCAATGGAGCACTAATTGTGACGATCTATCCAGAATTCATTGGTTTGTAAACTTGGAATTATTATGAGAAATTGCTTAGTGCTTCAAAAATATAAGAGTATAAGTGTTTTGGGCATTAGGCCTGATAAAACAATATATATATGATAATTATAATATTGGGCCTTAACCCCAACAAATTTATAAATAGTAATTATAAACTAATGTCAATAGTAATAATATAAAGTTGACATCAATTAAAGCATTGATATAACATAACAGTAAGGTTGATGCTTCACCCATAACGCACTAGCTCCTTCTAGTGAGCCATGAATGAATTAGGAAGCAGGGCCCAAGTCAATGATAAAAGGGCAGACAAGGTCCATGAGACCATTCTTCTAGTGCGTGTGCTACAGGAGCTGTGGATAAGCACCACTTGGAGGACAGTTGCAAGTATGCTTACCCCCAGCAACATGCCCTAGCTCCAAGACAAGGTGTATAGGGAGGCAATAGCCTTCCCAATCTCGCTCTCAAAGTTCAACTCCTATTTGTATAGGCCAAACATGTCCGCTGTTAGAATAAAAATATTCCAATATAAACCTTGGAAGACAGTAATAAAAATAAGTAAGGCTTAGTAACAGCTTTATTTGATATATTTAGACAAGTTGATAGAAAATGGAACTAGAAAACCTCCCATTCTCAAGTCCCTTCTCTTATAGTTCTCTTCTGCAAGCATAGATCAAGCTCATTTGTCATGCTTGACACTATGTCTTTTTAAATATGCCATAAGCAAACCCCAATTGTTTTAGGCCGGATTGAATTACATAGTGGCTTAACCAACACACCCAAGAATTGTTCCAATTATGATTCAAATCCACCTTTAACCTAGTTACCACCCACTTCAAAACCATTTGGTTCAACCCCAGTCCTGACAAAACATCTTTTATTGTCCTTCCCCAGTCTTAGTCTCAACCTGGGTTCTATCCAAGACTTATGCTCTTATTACCCTCTGTCTTCCACACCATCTTGTCCTGTCTTATCAAAGATCTTGGCAATGAGATGTTGAGAATAAACCTCAACCATCACATCACCTAAATTAAGATGAATCCTGAAACCCATTATTGTTTTCACTGCAAACATTATAAAGTCTATAATAGCTAATGTCAAGATGTCAATCTTTTGCTTCATGTTAGTTTAGGACCATTCAATAAACGTTTTAGAGACTATAAGATCCTTATTAGGGCTCAATGATAAGTCTATTAGTTTAATTGGTATATGCTTTTAATACTAGAACTTGTTTCTAGACATAAAGATGATGTAATTAAACTAAACAAAGCTGCCAACAATATAAAAAGATTTTCTTAAAAAGCGGTACCTAGATAGAATAGATTCTATACAAATAAAATGCTTCTAAACAGGTTTATTTATAATTGTCATATAATTTTTTGATAATAGTTCTCTATATAATATTTCATGAGTTTGTTATTACTTGAGAACGTCATTACCACCACAGATTGTCACTTTATAAAATAGTAGAGAATGTAAATAGCTGTATATAGATATGTGACCTATTTAGAATGTTAAACTAAGAATCCAAATTATATTTACATCAGAAATTTATAACATAATAGTTATAATATCTATTGTTATAGATGAAACTCAGTTATCAACATAGATATTATATTTAAATTTTTTAAAAACAATTTAACCTACCATATTGTCACTCTACAACAACACTACCAAGCCATATCCTGTTTTTAATTACTCTTTTGAACTACCATATTAGATAGATGATAAATTTATTTTTTTTAGAAAAAAGATTTCAAGATTATAATTTAATAATCAGATATTGTTTACTTGACCAAAAGAGTTTGTTAATAATAAGCTATGTCATTAGCTAAAAATTATGCATAACATCTTTTAGAAATTAAAGTATTTGGTTACGTTGAACACATTTAGTCACTTGAAAAACACAAGACAACTACTTCATCATGAGATATCTCTAATTTTTTTAAAAGCTAAATAAATCTGAACATTTAGAAAAGTTACACATGGATTAAATTACTATTCAAATGTTTTATAAAAACGGTAACTTTTCTTCTTCTGAGCCTTTAGTTACCTTTAATCATGATTTGATCAAATTTTTCATATATGATTTGTTATGTTTTCTGTAACACTAGCAATTCAAATGACAACTAAAGAATAATCAATCCACAGACATTTATCTAAATATCACTCAAGTCTCTATCCATATTATAAGTTAAAAAAAGATCCCAAAAAAGCATCTTAATATTTGTTAAAATATAGAATTTGGTACTAAGACAACATGCCATTGATTTGTGTTTTATACTAGAAGTGAAGAACTCTGTCTAATATAGTTATTAACCCTAAAAAATACCATATATCCTTATGAATGGTATTTTTCTAGGGTTAATTTGATAGGTTAATGGTTTCAAAACTTATTGATGGTCTTTTAACAATATATAACTAAAATTATAGAGTAGAATTATCTGGTAATTTATAATCCCAAGCAAAGCTGGGAAAATTGGCCAGTGAATTTTAACCTAGAAAAATACATTTGTAATATTCATGAATGGTTATCTTAATAGGGAAAATTAAAAAACTCATTTATAAGAATTTACTTATACTTATTGAAGATACTTTAAAGAGATTAGTCATTAATTATGTTAACTAATAATTCAAAAATTTTATCATGATTGTTGTATGAAATTGGTAGAAGTAATACTGTTTTTTAAACAAATTTGATTATAAAACAAGGGTGGTTAGCCTGACAGATAAAACTGCTTCCACCCTAGTGCAAGTTTTGAGTTCAAAACCTGTACTGGCTAGAAAAATTCTTGGTGTGGTATATTTGTCCCAAGGTTGACCCACCTCAAATATTTTTTCTGATTATAAAATCCATCAATATAAATAAGTATTGCAACAATTGACTTATATACTAATTGTAGATAGTAAAAGGCATATATTGTAACTATGTGTAGCTTATCTTCCAAAACTTAATATATGCAGGATGGTGAGGATGAGTGAGTCTTATAACGCAGCTTGTGCTTTATAACTCCGTAAAATGGGGAACTGGTTAGATGTTTTCAAAGCAAATATATAAGATCAAAAAGTGATGCTTAATTTTATTATAGTGGCACTTCAACCAATACAACCTTTTTTTAGTACTAGATGGTCCTAACCAATACAACCTTAAGGTATAATTATATCTAGCTGAATATGACGTTAAACTTATAAAAAGCCTACTTTTACTAGAGAAAATTTTGACTCAGAGATATTGTGCTATTTCATTAAAATAAAAATCCTAAACTAAAACTAAAGGTATTCAGAGTTTCAATTTGACCTGTATAACATCTACTCACTTTTGCCTAGACTAAAACTATGCTATAGCTAAAAATTAGATATTTTACTTAAATATGGAATAATATTGATTAAAAATTATTGGTTAATGATTTCTTCCTCAATTAAAATTTCCTGATTTATATTATAATGCGTTTTACAGTTTCTACCAAATTTGGTGCTTTCAGATGTGCTTGTAAGCACCTCAGTAACGTTGTCATCTACTAGACTATAACAGATCTATGAATCAATTTTACAGTAAAATTAGTTTTCTAATAAGTGTGACTTAACCATTAGATAGGTTCTACAACTGAGTCTTAAAACTAAATTAGGCTTACATGAACACAAGAAATATTTAAAATTTATAAAAGTAAATCAAAAAGTAAATAACTTCTCTTAAATTCTTAATCTAAATTAATAAATTATTTCTTTAGGCATTTAGTTAATTGATGTCCATCTCCTGAAACCAATTATAATATACCAAACAGTACAGTTTAACTATTTTATAGGTTAATATACAAACTTAGTTCCTAACTTTTTTTACTATATTTTTCTTAATAACCCTATATTGGATACTAAAGTGTTGATGTTGCATCAGTGAATTCTATGAAAATTCCTAGTAATCTAGAACCTTCAAAACTAATAAAAAATATTCCTCATCCTTCGCCTCTAATTGAGATAACTTTTAAATCATTGAAATTTTAACTGGAAGGTCAACTGTAGATAGGTGACATGATCAATTTAAGGTTAAGTAGGCCTTTGGTCATTTCTAGAAAAGGATCAAATTAACTTTGACAAACTAAAGACATAATTTTTATTTAGCTATGTTAGGTTTTAAAATTAACAGAATCTATAACAAGCTCTGTATAAATTTAATCTACATTTCACTTTATACTTGAAAAATACTCTTTATTATAGACCAAGATCTTATAATAAGCTCATGGACTATTAGGCCTCTAAAGATTAAAGGAGTTTATGGGTTTATGGGTGCTTCTAGCAATCCACATCACAATAGTTTACTGGTTCATGAGACCCATGAGGATAATATATTTCTTAAGACTTTAGGGAATACTATAATTCTTGTATATTGTTGCCCCATAGCCTGCTTAGACCTCTGGGCCTAGCATTGCATAAAGGTCTCATATCACTACCAGGTCCACCCAGCCCCTTTGGGACCATGGAAATATTCTAGTGAATTGACTGTTAAGTTGAAGAAATTAAACTTAACATTAAAATAAGTAGTATTATATATCCTAAAATTTGTCACATGAAATGAAACAGTTGAAACGTTCATTTTTAAATTCCATGAATTACCTTAAATAGATGCCATTAGATGGGACCAATTATGCATATCACATGAGCTGTACAGCTGAGTTAAACGTTAGAGCCTAATGATACTAATGAAATTCACCCCATAACATAAATCAACAAACAAAAAAATTGAGAAGATTAGCAAGGTAAGTCCTCAGAAAAAAATTTAGTCTATTAATGAATATAATTGCGAGTGAGGTGATGCCTTAGGTAAGTAGAAACCAAAAATATAGAGATAAACCAAAGGTAAACAAGGTGGGTATGTTCTCATATATCCTTTTAGTCCTTTTTGATGCAACAAAAACGCGCCATGTGTAAAGGAAACTACAAGGTAAGGTAAGATGAAGAAATATTAACTGATTTTTGGAATCATGCAGACTCAACCTTTGTAGGTAGCCATCTTAATGAGACTCACACCCTTTTAAAACTCAAAAAGCTTAACAGTGGTTAGAGGAAGCACAGTTCAGCGCTGAGCCTAACCCCAACTGTGAGACCCAAAGCCAATTAGGATCAGGATTTGGAAACTAAACCCAAGTCAAAATTAAAATTTTAAGTGCCTTGTCAAGGTGATTGTAACAGAAAAGGCCCACAAGGCGTCACTGCACTGAACTTCATTAAAAAGTAAATGAAGTAGGGCAAAAATTTTTAACGTATTACACGTCCTATGTGATATTTCCATAAATTAAACAAATCATTTTCAATATAAGATAAAGCCCATCTAGTACACCAAGGAGTTACAATGGAACATAATTTAGGTAGAAAGGTCCTTGGGTGGTTTTAAAAAAATGAAGGAAGGGTGACCCTTTGTGTGTCAAAAGAAATAGCTTGAGACCTGGAGCAATTACTGGAGAACTTTAATTATGGTGATAAGCCATTTTTTGGAAATAAGTAATTTTACAATATAAGCAACTATAAAAAATTAGTTAGAGAATTACTTTATTGTTTTAAGTTAATTAATTACTGAAAGATGAGAAATCTATAATGGTTGTGTCAAACTGATTGCTACATTTTGACTTGAGATTCAGATTTCCAAATCCTGAGTTGAAACGCTAATTTAGGGTTTTGAGGTTTTTGTGGGGCTCAGCACCGGGCTGTGTCCTTCATGAGATATTCTTTATGCTAATAGGGGCCTAAAGAATAGTGTGGAAGGGGCTCCCAGGAAGGGTAACCTTAAAAGATCAGTCCTGCGTGATTCTGAACTAATTTCAGAATTCTTTCTTGTTTCCCACTCTTGTATGGGTCTCTCTGGTAGTCTTGGGGCTGCCTTGCCATGTCTTTCCTGGTATCCTGCGACAAACCTAATTTTGTGCCTAAACAAAAATGTTGGCTCTGGGCGTCAATCGGAGGTGTCAAATCTTCTGAGTTTTTAAATCACTGGTTTTTTTCATTGTGTCACTTGCGATGCCATATTTTAATGGGATTAGAATTTATTTGCATGTTTATTTCGTTAATAAAGAGATAAAGGAAGAATTTGGGGCTGAAATCCTCATTTAATAGTGTCATCTTTTCTCGTTTTTATATTCCCTAATTCTGATGTTGAATTATGAGTATGATGAGTTGAAACACTCACCTCAAGGGAACCTCATATCAGAAAATCTTTTGGCGTCCATATGCCAATCCTAAGGCAAGATGGCGGTCAAATACTGGGACGTTTATGACCGTTAAATAGCCACTCAGGGGATTCAGAGTTATAAAATCTACACAATCATTAAGGCTTAACTAAAATTGTTTAAGTCTGAATTTTTAATATCAAAAAAGACTAATCCACTTTTACTAATTCCTCTATTTTGTAATGAAAGGTATTTTGTCATCTCAATATTAAGGCTCTTCATTTCATCCTTTATTGGCATATTATCAGTAGAAAGTCTCCCTACAGTGGTAAATCAATCTTTTATTCACTACTTTGGTTTGTCATTAATGGATATAGGAAGAGTGTTTTTTCCCTTTTTATCATCTTCATTTTATTGCATTTTGCACTTATGATCCCAGGCAAAATGTAGCTATCTGTGACATAACCCTCAGACTTTGGAAGAGGTTCAACTCCACCATACGGGATGGCCATAAAAGCATACTTATTGTGTGGCAATGGGATCTTTACTACCGCAAGGGTAGACAGCTTGACAATAGGCCATCTACATCTGAATATCTTTGGTAGAAGTCATTGACAAGATCAGGCGTATCAGCGCAATCCTGGGATGTTACCCATATGTTTTCTTGTTTATGTAGATTTTTCAAGATACAAGCTACTTTAAACAATGATGGACAAACATGAAGTAAGATATGAATTTTATACTACACTTTCCTATCAACATACAGTGGGTCATGAGCAGCTGTCATAAATCTAGAGTAAAATTTTAAAAAGGGCAATCATGAAGTATCTAGAGTACTTAGATATAGAATGGAAAATCAATTTCTTAAGCAGCTGATCTAACATTTTGAACAATACTGAAAGGACCCACTCTCTTAGGACCCAATCTGCGACATGACTGCTTTAAATGGAGGTACTTTGCATTTTCCATTACTCAGATCTTTTGGTTTAAACTCAGGACCTTAGCGGAACTTTTAATTGGCTTACTTTTTGTGGCTTCTTAAAGAGTTTACCAGATGCTCCTACACTTTATAATGGCCAGTTTAAAGTTCTTTGTCATGCTCTTTAGTGGGCACTGCTTTGCTTTCTGTACAGAGACCTAAGTTAAAAACTGGATTATACAAATAGTTAACAAAAAAATGTGACATCTCAATGAAAGAATGAACCAAGTTGATAAACACAAACTGGGCTAAAGGAAGATGCAATAGCTGACTATCCTGCCAGCATTTGTATAGCTTCAAAAAGATTGTTACATAGTTCGGGTTATAACCTCTGGTTGACCTTCTGATTGGGGTGGAATACATTAGTATGGCTGAGGGGAACAAAAAGCCGTGAGAAAAGAGCATCAGAACTGAGCGGTGAACGGGGTCCATGATCACTAACAGTTTTGTAAGCTCATGTAAACAAAATATCTTTTAAAAAAAGTTGGGAGGTCTGCACAGAGGTGATGGTGGTATGGAATGGTTTAGAATAACTCATATTGGTGCAGCGATTTACCATGGAAAAATTCATCAAAGCTCAAGTACTGGAAATTCAACCATAGAATCCACTGTTAAAGGCGTAGAATGACCTTTCAATGCTTGAAGAAGTATAAAAAACCTGTAGGTTTTTTCAACTAGCTTTAGTCCAATTAAAGGTGAGGAAATTTTGGTGCAACGCTACATAAGATGGAAATTGCTTCCTTCTATAAGGACAACTTATCAACTATATAATCTTATTTTTTCCATAATGAACTATTGTAGGAGGACTATGATGAACTTGGATAAACTCTTCATTCAGGGAACCAGGAGGCATATACCATTGAGTTTTATTAGTAATGTTTTCTTGCAATTTCTGATACTTGATCAAGAGAAGCACCCTCCTGGCAACTGATGTCCTTAATCCTTGGATTTTCCTAAGAAAGTGGCTGACTCATACACAAACAACCTTGAAAAGTACTAATCACTATGAACTAAGAATAAAGAATTCATTAATAATTAGGTTTAATTACACAACACATGATCAGAAGGAATAAACAAAGAAGTATGGTAAGCAGCCACAAATGAAGGTTTAGGGCCATATCATAAGTTATGTGAAAAATTGCATCTGGTAAAGGGACTATATTGGTACTCTCAAACTCATATTTTATAAGTTAGTATAAACAAGGTTTTTACTCATTGAGATTAAAAAGTTCAACTTTTAGGGAAAAGTAACAATAAATAAAAGCGGTGTAACCTATTCTCACCACAAATGGGCTCTAAGAGCTAGAAGATCATAACGCCAATAATTAACAGCTTCTAAATTTGCAAGTGTATTCTTTTCATAGATAATGAAATTGAATTGAGCGGTGACATATCTTTTGAGAAATAACCAACTGGACGTTCTACGCCATAATCCACAGCCTTCATCAAAGATGCGCCAATAGCAAAATCTGAGGCTTCAGTTCTCACAAAAAGAGCTTTTCAGGGTTCACATTTATAGGAATGGGGCTGAAAATCTTGATGGATTCACAGCATAAACAAAGTATCACACTCTGTATTACAGACAAGTGTTCTTACCAAAGGTCGCATATAGTGGAGCGTCCACACTTGCTAAATGTGTAAGTTTTTGGTGAAATGAAGGTAGACAAGAAACTCCAAAAATTAGTTATTTAAGTGAAAATAGCTTAATTCTTAGTTGCGGTCTCCATGTTTGGAGCCATCATGTGATCTTTGCCAAAGATGATATACAAGAAATAAAATCAAGGTCAAAAAAACTAAAATTTTATAGACTAAAGAATAGTACTAGCTTTGGCAAGACAGTCAAGAACTGCAGCCATGTGGTAGAAATGGGAAGCTTTATTAAGAGAATACACTAAGAGATGATTCATATAGGCAATCGCTTGCCACAATGAGATCTCATATAACATAATAATCTAACTTTAGAAATATGTAGGGCATGTTTGAGGCAAAGGGCACTGCACAGGATTACAATATACCTTTTCTTGTGCAAATACTAAAAATTATTATTGGCCCTCATTAGTTTGAACTTGGTCACAGCATTGATGTAATCCAGTTTACTATACACCTTTGCCTTCTCCACATAGCGTGCAAACATTGCCCAAAAGTAGAAGTTTTTTTGAACCATTACATTATTTAGATTGATATAGTCTATTCAAGGCCTCAGAGACCCATCTAATTTTTCCACAAAGTAAGGAAAATACATGTTCCTTTTCTTTCTTCGAAGCATCACTTCTAGACATTACATTATTCTAAAAGATTAGCTCCTCTTAAAGTATCAAGAACTATTAATAAATGGCGGCAAACAACGCCAAGTATCATAACAAATTGGCAGAGAAAGCTTTGAACCCACCCAAAACCCTACAACCATTAGTTGCCAATGTATGCAACAACAAGGCCTACCTGAACCCAAATGGCTGCAACAGATAAAGCCATCCTACATTACACTGAAAAAAGTGTGATCATTGAGAACCATACTGTTGAACCACCCACCTTAGCTGACCCCGCCTCAACTAAGAACCAACATATAGATGATCCTCAATTGAGAGGTATATCCACACAATTAGTACTAGAAGCCAGAATTCACCATTGACACAGAAACTACCCAAAGTAGTGGAATGATTCAGCCCTCTGACAATTTAAAGAATATGTACTATCCAGGCCAAATGGTATTGAATGTCATTGTCAAATTAGATGCCCATAATAGCTACCCTAAAAATTTTTTTACCAAAAACCAGCCAAGGAGCCAATTAATCAGCGCCCCACTCCCAGGAGGACAAACCTGACAATCAAATGAGCACTATGTTCATGGATTAGTTTGATGAGGAACCTGAGCCAGTTGATCAATTGGCATCATTGATCTGAAAGAAAATTTGCAAAATTAAATAACCACAGCCTTAAGGCCAGGGGAAGAAACCCGGAACATGACAATTAATAAATCCAAAGGGATCTGGTGACTCTGTCTATATGCCACCCTAAGGAGTGCCAGGGGTATTGGCAAAAAAGAATAAGCCCCAAGGGAATCCAGCGACTCTGTCTATGGTGCCCCATGCTGAGCTGACTTTGTTAGCTCAAACCAAAAATAAACATGACAAGAATGCCTCTAGGGCATGGCGGAAATGGATGACACCTGCACCACCTAAATTGACCCTCATGAAGCCGTGTTTCCGCAGAATCAAAAAGTGATAGGCGAAACAAGAGCACAAAAAGCCCTTCCTTGTTTCCCTATATCTCATGCAGTTCACATCTATTATGGGCATAACCCATTGAATACCACTTCAAAGATTATTCCAGCTACCTTAACGTGATAGCAAGAAATTCCCAGCCAACACCATTCACTAAGTAGCGGAAAGCCACTACATCAATTTGGATTTCACAAATACAGTAGATGCAGACAGTGCCTCATCCACCAATATTGAAATCCTGCAAGGCTCCCTATGCATAACTAGAACCAGTTCTAATCTTAAGAAGATCTCCTAAATCAATTTTTTAAACCTCTCAACCATGGTTGGTCTGGAAATCTCTGAAGCTTGCACTTCATTGGGGGCTAATGAAATTTGATCCATCCTATCAGTAGACTTCAGAGTGTCATTATTCTATGCTCCAACCCAACGGGCTCATGTCACAAGAGTGTCACACATCCATAAACCCACTGTGGCCCAAAACATAGAGATCATCAAGCAAGTCGCTTTCATTAAATCTTATATAAAATTAATTTTTGTTGATCTCAATCAGGCGTGATCCTAGTGCTTGTGGCGCAACGCCTTATTCACCTCTACAACAGCTGCACCACTTGCAAACAAACCCTATTAACCACTAGCCAGACCACCATGATGGGCTGGAAGTGATCCCATGAATTGACAGCAGCGTTCTCTAAGTAATTTATTAGGTTTCAACAGAAGATCAACCCCCAGCCACCATCTGTATGGCGGTCAAAAATGCATGACTGATCATGCAATAATACCCCCTGATAAAAACTGGCTTGGATTATAGTTCCCAGTTTCTAATTGCACAGGTTCAGTATGTGCACAATTCGCGTTGCTTCATAGATATATATGAGCAATAATAGTATGATGACTATTATCTGTAAATGAATAATTAAACCAGATGTAGTCCAACGCTAAACTTGGAATAATCATGAAATACTGATTTGACACTTTAATTTCTTCACATTCTATCTGAACTTAATCCACTCTCAAATTCAGAGGTTCTCAGCCTTAGTTCTTGTCACGCTGAGTCAGCGGAGTCCCACATTAAATGTCTGCTTCTCTTCTAAGAATATCTGATCCTTACTCTTTATACACACAAAATGGTCTACAATTATTGTACTACAACAATAATTAACTGAAGATAAATAGAACTTATTACTGCTATGAAGATTTTATATTTATATAAAATACTGGGGATTTTTAGGAGAAATTTGGCACCCAATTCTACGGTTGGCGCCTCAGTTATGAAACGGCAGCCATTGCCATTGAATTTTTCTATGAAATCTCTACCCTACGATGGCCTTCTTCATCAGGTTAGGGATTCCTCCGTCAGACATCTCAGAGACCTGAAAATAGAAAGATCCAAAAATGTGTCTCTAACGTTCTTGCTCAATCATAGCAAACCAACCACATTTGGCTAAGTACTGCTTAGATAATGGGACTCTTTACCCAATATAACAGGTTGCAAACCAACTGATTGATTCACTAGTTGCAGGCAGCATTACTCGCCTCACAACTGCTGATTAAATTCTCAATCAGTTGGTGATGAAACCTGACCGATCCCAATCAGTACACCTGATAGTTAATTAGCAATCAACTATCAGATGCCCCAATTTCGTCAACAACTCTGCCTGACAAGATCTTAAGCATTCACATGGATTGATCCCAAATGGATTAAACCTGGCGAATTGCCCAAAATCCTCAGACATTATTAATCTGAAATTGAAGCCAACCAATAACTGATTCATTCACTAGTGGGATTTATCCCCTAGTGAACCAGTAGATTACCTAGGAAGCTGGAAAGGTGGGAAAAAACCCCACGCATTTCCCCTCTTGCCTAGATTTTCACCGAGAATAGGATCAGGGTAGGAGAATGCCATCTCAGACCAGGTCAATTACTTCTTAGCTTCAGCGTAGAACAGCCAATCTGCACTCAACGCTGCTCAGGACAACTTTTGGAATGTGGTTCTCTTTCTGTTCTTCCTCGTTACCACCTCCTCAGAGCGTGGTCTTCATGACCCACTGCTGTACTGGTCTATTCAATTTAATCATGATGATGCTAGATCCAGAAAGACAGTTTTCCCCCTGGTCAGGCCATATAACCCATTGTCATATTCAGGATCTTGTTTTGACGTCCTTGATTTCCTGATCTCCCTCCTCACTCTTTCCAGGAGGTCACTACCATTGATATCTTTCTTGTGGAAAAATAAAAATAATTAAATATTTGTATTTGATATTTTTTATATTTTATTTGAGGTGGGCCAAACTGGGGATGATAACGCACCAATTATTGGGAAATTGAATGAATGGGAAAGGAGGATAAAATCCAGAAAACCTCCATGCACGGCGTATGATAGGCAGGAACTCCATGGACTGCCTTTGCTATTTGCTATCTCAGTTCAGGACATTAGTGCGTAACACCAACACAGTCATAAATGTCCCCTACCCAAAGTTCCTGTACCAGAATCAAACTTGGGGAGGCAGTGGTAGAGGTACCTATTCTACCACTGGGGTATCCTCCCCTGTATTTGATATTTTTTAATATAATACTTTTTTGCTCATATCATTTTTTCGATTTTTTTCTTTTCGAAGAGCTTATTTCGTAACTTAGAAATTAATTGTGCCAAAATTAGAATAAATTAGAGCTTAATTACACCAAATTGGATAATGTCAACCATTATAAAAAGTTTGCCCACCCCCCTCTCATCCAGCTCATATGTTAAATTCTTATTCACAGTATCAGCAATATATTGACAATCTTTCTGCTGAAGATGCCTGGCTCTTCCAATTGATGAGTCATTCTGATCAGAGAAATCTATTCTATGGGCACCCTAGGAACCATACTTCGAGTTGAGTGCATGTAGGTAATCCTTCCAATGGACTACTAGAAATGGTATCTGCTCCTAATGAAACCAGAATAGCGACCATCTCAAAAAGATCATGGCAGATTCTCCCTCTTCCATTGGTTCCCAAATTGTACTTTAAACTCTTCTAGATAGGCTCCTTTTGCAGATAATCCTATTATAACTGTTAAGCCTCTTAAAGCAAAGCCATCTGATATCAGGATGTAGATTTGTGCCAAATCCAATTTGCTTCAGAATTTCTTTTTTGACTTGGTCAATATTCTAAACTAGCTGTTTTGCAACCAAACTAGCTATCAGGAATCAGGAACTTTTCAAGCTCCCTTCGCAGAATAAAGGAACTGAGTAACTGAGGCTCTCTAAGGCTTTGAACACCTCCAATCTTCAAGCATCTTAGATTGAGAGGTTGCAGCTTATGCTCTTCATTTTGCAGGCCAAACTCTTCAAAGTTGGTCCACAAAGCTTCCAGCCTCTCCCAATTTCCATTGTTTGTTCTGTTTTTTGCTTCCAAGAAGCTTTTAGTCATTGCCTTCAAGATGCTGTTTGCTCCTTACATGACTACCTTGTTTCTGGCGCTTTGCATCAATACCTCCCTCTAATGGCTCTGATCAGGGGCATGATTTGGCAACCTCCATCTAGTATCTTTTGCTCTATGCCAGCCCATATGCCAACGTTCTTGACAAAGCTTGTCATCAAGCACTCAAGATTAATCTTCCAGCTCTGGTGCCATATTGAGACTATTTGGGGTTATTCGCTGACTGCCTCTTTTTTCTTTTGATTCATTTCTTTAATTGGAGTATCACATCTAGCAAGTACCCACATCTCAATTTCTCTTCTCCTCGTTACATTTTCTCAGGGTTCAGCATCTGCTCAACAAACTTAGCTTTGCATAGGTCTATCCCTTGATAGCGTTTAATCTCAAAATATATTTTGATGGTTTATTTACTCCTACTGCTATGCATTCTCCCTCCCCAAGAGGTGACATAGGCGGAATAATCCCCAAATTGAGGATAACCAATAAAAATTATATATTATTCAACTTTTATGAGCTATTTTCTTTTCCATCCTCTTTTTTTATAATTATCAATTTTTAAATATTTTCCTACTTTTATATGGGACATGACCTTTACTTGGTTCAGCAGTCCATCTTTTTACTCATTATTCCTTAAACTAATTCCTAGGTATACTCTGACCTACCAATTTTCATGGTTTAATGGTCTTATTTTATAAAACTAACCATTTATTTTGGTTCAGCGGTCCTTTTTTAGGAATTAACCAAAAATTGTCAGGACATAACCATCTCAATGATTCAGCAGTCCTTTTGGGAACAGTCTTATTATTTTTTTCTCCTGGATCCACTGCTTTAGATACTTAGCATGGACCTGGTTAATGGTTCTCCCATCTGTGAGGTTCTTGATGGAATATGCATCCATTGTCATCTTGGCAATAATCTCAAACAGACCTGACCACAACGTATCAAGCTTATTTCTTCTTCTAAAGCCATGCGTGTTACAATAGGCTACCCTATCATCAATATAGTATTTAGATAATGACAGTCAGTTCTTATCTTCTGTTGTCTTGGCCTTGATCTTTTCTTCAGGGTTGTATAAAATGCTTTTTCCTGCATTTCAATCAGAATATTAAAAAGTGGATCAAGTACTGCTCAGCACTCATCCCCATTGTTGGTTCAACCACAAAATATAGAATCAGTGGTAACGCGGCCTTCCCTCTGTACAGCAATATAAATAGCATTTTTCCTGTCATCGTATGGTGACTAATATTGTATGAAAATGTTATCAAACTGAGGTAGGTTCCTCATACAGAAGTTTTTTCAGTGACCAGCTTCCTCAGTGTCACGGCCAGCATTCTATTCACTTGTTCTACCAGTCCATTTATCTTTGGCCGGTAAGGTACTTAAACAACTCCTTTGATACCCATAATTTTGTTCAACCTTGGGGTCACATGGGACGTAAAATTTGTTCCATGGTCACTTAAAAAGACTTTTGGGCATCCATGGAGATATACAATTTGATCCAGGATAAACTGTGTTGTACTTGTTGAGCTCACATTTGCCAGAGCTTTTGTCTTGATCCATCTAATCAGATGATTGTTTTTAACTACAATATATTTGACTCCCCCATGCTCATAGTCAATGGTCTCATCACGTTGATGGACACTGTATGCCAGGCAAATCTTGGGCAGACCAGTCAATATCCGGTTGTTTTGATATGTGGTTTGTGCAACTGGCACTCCATGCAGCAAGCCAGATAATAAGCAACATCATAATTGATAGACTACCAGTAATTATACTAGTAAATGTATCCAGTCAACTTTCTCAGGTCTTGTCATGGAAACGTTAGAAAAAAGTTTAGACCGGCCTGCCAGTTAGGATGTGTGAACACCCAAAAAGCAAGCCAGAATGCCTGAGGCATTGCCAACCATATGACTTGATATGGACCTGATAAGTGTGATACCATGAAGTGGTTGTGTAACAACAGGGTAAGGAATGTTCCAACGGCAAACCACACTGAACCCATTCCCAACTCAGTGGTTCTAACTGCAGGGGGTGGGATTACTGGGACAGTTTTGACGAGATTCTTGGCTTGAGGGTCAACTCATTGGGGGCGATAGGGAGATGGATTCTCTCTATCCATTGTTGTGCATAGGGCCATAAGATCCCCGTGTATTGTTGTCAGAAATTCATAAGAGCGGGGTTGTAAAACCAAAAGTGTTGGGCTTTCTGGGCCCAATTGGCGATGGAGGGAGCCATGGTGACCAAAAGAATTGGTAAAGCCCACCCGAAGTGTGGGGTGATGGACCACCAGGGGAATGCCATTTGTGATGCGGTCAGAACAGAAAATAAAGAAAAGTTTGATTTTTTTTTGGCAAAAATTTTATTGGGAAAGGAAAGTAAAAAAATTGACCAACAATTTTCTCAGTGCCATGAAACTGATTATATAGTGGTCAATTGGGTATTGACAGGATGGGATCAGAGCCCACAAATTTGACCTAATTGGCAATTGTTTGGGAATGGGGTTTATTCTTTGGGAACTGACATTGCAAAATTTGGCAGCGGGCTGATTCTTTATCAGTTTGACCTCAAACATCTGAACCAAGGCTTGACTACCTTTCTGATGATTAGCATGATGGCATTTGGCCCGATGGGTGATGGGAATCCCCCAAGGCCATCCCTTATAGGGATGGGTCCATTTGGTTAGGAATGGGTTCAGGACAGCCAACCCGCCAACACTTGGTCATTTAACCATTTGTTTGGTCAACAGCAGCACATTGGGCGCAACACCCAAATTACTATCTGGGGGCTTTGAACCCTCATCAATAGCGCCCAATATCTGTTCAACTGGTCTGGAAATTGAATTGAAACCATCGGGTGATCCAGCTGATATCTTATTCTTCATGCTTTTACAGCCATTCAAATTTTGGGCATCATCCAGATTGTCAGCTAAATTAGATCCAGCTTTTTCAATTAGGTAATCTTGGCACAGATTTCACTAATTCCCCACAACAGTTCTACTGAGGTAAGTATGGGTATTGGGGGTGGGATTCGAAGTGGATGAGCTGTTACCCATCGCTCATCTACTACATGAGCGAGGTCGCCCTGAGTGATGAGAGGTACCGCCATCCTCTTCGGTGTCTTTCTATTAAGGAATGGGAAGATGACCTGATTGAGAGCCAAAGGACGTTCCCCGAGACTTACAGGTCTCTATATTAACAACCTTATAGGCAGCTTGAACTATAGCTGCTTGTTCAGACAGTTTTGGGAATAACAGTCATTTTCCATCAATCGTCTTGATACTTGTCCATACTTAATCTCGGTGTTTTTCATCATTTTTTGAATCACACTCTGGATCTCTTGGGGCTTGTTCCCAATTTCTACATTAGCCATTCTCTGAAACAGCTCATCAGACCGTTAGTATACCACTTGGACCATTGGTAACCTTGATAAGCCGTCTACATTTTGATAAGATGCTCCAGATTGGTGGACTATCTCAAAGTCATAGGCTTTAAGCTTCAGGGCCCAATGGGACAGACATCCTTCTGAGTCTTTAAAGTTATGCAGCCAACGCAGGGTGGAGTGGTCCGTCACCACTTTAAAGTGGCATACTGTAAATACATACCCAAAGCTGCTTACAGGAATAAATTACTGCAAGGCATTCATGATCAGTAGCAGTGTAATTCCGTTCTGCTGCTGACAATGTCCAGCTCAATTAAGCTACTGGATGCTTGTCCCCAAGTTCTCAACTTGACTCAGGATGGTGCTGATTGCTGTTAATGAATCATCAGTCTGTAATATAAACTCTCAATTAAAATTCAGATATTTCAAAATTGGAGAATTTATCAGATACCAATGTAACTCGTCAAAAGAATCCTGGGCCTATTAATTCCATAAGAATCCTTTCTTCAGATCCTTTGGCAAATGGAAGAGAGGTTCAGCGACTCTTGCAAAATCCCATATAATCTTTAATAATATATGACCATTCCAAGGAACACTTGGATATCTCAGACACTTCTTGGGATGGCCATCCGCTCTATGGCTTCAATTTTCTGGGTTTGCAGCTGCAGTCCACTGGAGATGATGACGACTCCAGATATTCCAACTCTTTCTTGAAGAAGTGGCACTTCTTTGGCTTAATCTTCAAGTTAGCCGTGGACAGTCTCTTGAAGACTTCTTCCAAGTGGTGCAAATGGCCAGTAAAGTTCCTACTGAACACATTTATGTTGTCCAAATACACCAGGAAGCATGACAACTTTAAGCCGTTCAATATGGCGTCCCTGGCCCTTTGGAACGTTGCAGGCGCATTGCAAAGACCTTGGGGCATCCTAGTCAGTTGGTATAGCCCCTGCGCGGTGATGATTAAGCATTCTCCTGGTCTTCTTTTGGCAATCAATTTGCCAATATCCTGATATCAGATCCATTGCATAGAAATGCTTTGTCCTCCCAATTGATCTAATGCATTGTCAATTTGTGGTAGTGGATATAAATCCTTCTCCATTGTTTTATTCAGCTTCCAATAATATATCACCACCCAATTAGGGTCGTCCTTCTTCTTCACAATCAGTATAGGCTCGCCTAGGAACTCAATTATGGAACTAGAAGCCTATGCTTCATTAGTTTTCTGAACTCTTCTTCCACTACCGCCTCAGCGGCCTTTAACCATCAAATGGTCTCATCCATAATGGTAAACTTTCACTGTTGTCAACTTTATGGACTACGTTCTTTGCACATCATGAGCTATGATCATCCTGAGCAAAGATTTCCTGAGACTTTTCAAATAGTTCAAGCACCTCCTCATGCTGCCTTTACATCATATCAGCGAGTTACTCTTGATTAACTAATAAGGCAATACTCTTGGCAACCCCTACTGGCAATCCCATCTTGTCAAGAGTCTTAGAATCATGGAATTTTTGTAATTCCGCTATCAGGATCAGATGGACAAACGTGATGGTCTAATTCTTCTCAATCCTCATTGGTTTTCCAAAAAATTCTCCAGGAGAACTCAGAAATTCCCCAGGGACTGGCATCACTATCCCAGGAGCCACCAATGACTCCATACGGGACTTCTTTCAAAGCTGCAGACCTATCCATACAACAGTTTGGGTATCTCCAACATTTATCCCGTACTGACTATTATCTGTAATCCCAATGATATGGGTTATGACATCTTACTTTGTAATGGAATTCCACTAATTTTTCAGTATTTACGTCAGCATTTCCTTTGCTTTCATCAAACGAATTAATAGCAAATCAGAATAATGTCATCGTTGTAGAGCAGATTTATGAAATTGTTCCTCATGATAAGTGGAGTTTCCCCATCTTTCTGATAAACTAAAGGCAGCGTTTGACCCAAAATGGTCAACGTATTATCCTTGAAGTTCCATTTAACTCTTTATCTTCTTATAAATTCTGTCCCAAGTAGAATGTCATAGTTTTGGTTGGCCAAAACTGTATCTGGGTCAGGTATCACAAGGGATCCAAATTTGAGTATGTTGCGCTATACGCTCCACAGGAGATGGTGGCATTTGGCCTGGCAGTTCCATATTCTTTCTTATGTTCCAAATCAGGAGAGGTTCTCATTTTCATCAACAGCTTGATCAAGACAATATTAATCTGTGCCCCACTGTCAATAATCTCCCACACCCATAATCAATTGACCAGTATATCAATATATGTACACTCAGAGTATTGTAAAATGGTATTTATTGAGTGTATAGTGACGTTATTCATTGAATTGAGGGTGTGAATTATTATCACCAGCAGATCAAGAAATGATATTTTATTTGCGCTTAGGGGGGATTAACAGATTTCCCTCATTTAATTTGACCTCAGCCAGATCATCCAGATTATCAGTGGATCAAATCTTGTCTGCTATCTGGCGCACATATGGGCGAGTGATCTCCTTGATTATTTTGGGGTTAATCCCCTTTACTCTGGCTCTGATTACAGCATTAACGTCTAAGTTGACCACTTGGTAAAGCTGGTCCTGTGCATTGTTGTTGACTAATAGATAACTGATGTCAATATCCTTATTTAGGATATCAGGAGGAATGGTCTTAACTGCAGCTCTAGACTATTCCCAGTCTAAGCCGTAGCTCCTTTTTTGACTCCTGTGCAGGTTTGGCCTCCTTTGCCTGGACCACATTGATTTTCCCCTCAGGCTTCTTGCTGAAGCACTGGGAAGCGAAGTGGCATTTTCCTCTGCACTGGTGACAGAGAAAGTTACTCTTTTTAGTCTGTTTGAACCCCTCAGGCTTGTTTCCTGACACTGTTCAATTGGTTGATTCCTTAGAAGGTTTAATCACTTTGGTAGGATTCAAATTTATGACTAGGCTCAGCTTGAAGCTTCAATTAGGGGCCTTGAACATGTCTCCTAGCATCTTCAAGTGATTTACCATTTTCAAGGTGGTTATTTTGGTGGCTAATGCGGGAAACATCATTTGATTTAGATCGTGATAAGGCTGAAGGGCTGCTTGTAATGTGATCCGTGTATCAAAATTGTTCAAGATTTTTTCTCCGACCAAAATCAATGATTCTTGATAGAATTGGTCAGCGAAGTATGCTAAGGTCTCAACTTCCTGGAATATATCCTCATAAATTATTGCTTGCATTTTGACATATGCGTGGGGCTTCCAAACTCCTTCATTATTGCAGACTTGGCTTCCATATAAACCATCTGTCTCCGTCTAGATGAGGTAACACCAAGTTTTGGCAGTCTGTATCCAAACAGTTCATTACCATCAAAGCTTTTTGTCTTTTGCCATATCCAAACATTGTCATGTCAAACAGTTGGAAGAATGAAGGAGCATTGTACTGATGAAAAGTGGGTATATTTGGCGTGGCTTTATTTTCCCTCAAATTTTCTCTAGCCACAACTCTCAGCTCAACTACATAACTGACTTGAGGAGTAATCTCAGGGGTCATATCCAAAATAGTAGTAAATGCTGTTGGCATATTCCTAAGAGCTGTCAACTTCCCAACTGGATTTCTTGCGTTCTTTTCTTCAGCATCAGTCGCCTCATAAGGTTTGCACTCACATCTCTGATTCTTCAGATCATTGATTTGTTTCAATAGTTGCTCCATGTCTGAGCTGAGTGAGCATAACTGAATGATATATGCTTCACATTTCATCTTCAGAAATAAAAATTATTTAATTAAATCTCCTTCTTTTTTTCAGTGACGTTACTTTCCTGAGTAACTCATTGCTGAAATTGGAAACTTATTGTTATCCTTCCTCTAACTTAGTGAATCTCTTCTCCAAGGCAGCGAATTCTCTGATTGGCTGAACAAAAGCGTTCTTGTTAAATTTTACCAACTCAGTCCATAGCTTTCTCAATTCTTCTTTATATGACATTGTAGATTGGCTTAACTTACTCAATTAAACACTGTAGTAAGCACCAAATGTTAAAAACTGGCTTGGCTGATAGTTACCAGCTTTTAATCGCAGAGGTTTGATATGTGCACAATTTGCATTGCTTGATAAATATATATGAGCAATAATAGTATGATGACTATTATCCATAGGTGAATAAATTAAACCAAATGTGGTCCAATGCTAAACATGGAATAATCCACGAAATACTGATTTGACACTTAGGGACTACTTCCTTATTCAAGCTGAATTTGATTCACTCTTAGATTCAGAGGTTCCCACCCTTAGTTTTCATCTTGCTGAATTGGCAGAGATCCACATCAAATGTCTGCTTCTCTTCTAAGAATATCTTAACCTTACTCTTTATACACACAAAAGGGTCCGCAATTATTGTACTACAAAAATACTAACTGAAGATAAACAGAATTTATTACTACTATTTTTAATTTATATTAATTAATTGCTAGGGAATTTATATGGGGAATTTGGCGCCCAACTCCTCAGTTGGCGCCTCATCCAGAAATGACAGCCATTGCTGTTGAATTTCCCTACGATGTCTTTACCAGAGATTGTTCTCTTCATAAGGTTAGGAATTCTACATCAGACATCTCAGAGACCTAAAAATGGAAAGAGCCAAAAAAAAGTGTCCCTAATCTTCCTGCTTGATCACAGCAAACCAACCACATTTGGCTAAGTCCTGATTAGTTAATGGAACTCTTTACCCAATATAACAGGATGAAAACCAACTAATTGATTCACTAGTTGCAGGCAGCATCACTCTCCTCAAAACTGCTAATTAAATTCTCAATCAGTTGGTGATGAAACCCGGACAATTTCCAATTGGTATACCTGATAGTTAATTTTCAATCAACTATCAGATGCCCCAATTTCGTCAGGAACTCTGCCCAATGAGATCTTGAGCATTTGCACAAACAGATGTTCAACTGGGACTAAACCTGGCGAGTTACCCAAAATCCTCAGACATTGTTAGCCCAAAATTGAGATTAACAATAATCAATTTATTCAATAGTGGGACTTATTCCCTAGCGAACTACCAGATAACCTAGGAAGCTGGAAAGGTGGGCAAAAATCCCAACGCCCCCTCAGAGCTATAGCCCCCTTCTGGTAGGTAATCCATCAAATCTACTTCCATCTTATCAGTGCAGCTAAGCACAAACCTTTAAACCATAAACTAAACTGGCAATAACCAACCCAATGCAAATTAAACTGGAAGACTTACCCAATGTCAACCCTATATTACAAGTGTCAGGATTTGATATGAAGAACAAATTTGAATTCCCCACTTCCAAATTGAGCCGTAACAAATCAACTCTTGAACATATTCAAATGGACATGAATTCAGGATTCTCATCCCCAATATTCTGAGTCATGTGGGGCAGAGTTTCCACTGATCTGGTCATGGGGCGGCGAAAAACATTGAGAGTGCCAAACAAGTGGTCAATCTGGAAGGCCAAGAAAATCCTGAATTGATGGGGCCACGAAAATCCTTGAGGCACTGTGTCCCCACACACCCTATAAATATTGACACTTTTTGACCTAATAAAGTATATAGTATTATATCCATTCTTTCATTTTCTTTTTGACCCATTTTTATAAATTTTCAGCCTCAAGCCACCTTTAGACTCAGTGACAGTCTAAAGAACTGTAAAGCTGACAAACGTGGTGCTCACTACAGGGGGCTCTGAGCTATCCTAAGTTAAAACGTCTATCACAAACAATGGATAATACTAGCAGCCCCAAAGGCCAATCTGCTAGTCATTTGAGAAGCGTTGCTCAATGGGTTAGTATCTCACGATAAATACTACCACCCTTTCATCCTGAGAGGTTAAAATTCTGAGCCACATTCCAGTTTTCCTTGACCTCTATTGATGGAAGTCAGTACCAACTTCAGTACAAGAACCTTAACGATGTTTTTCAACAATTAATAAATAGCATCTACTTCATGGGTGCTCGCTTCTGCCACTCTCAAGCTTCTTCCATTCCCTCTACCATGCAAGACCTTTATGACTTGGCCCAGCTGCTGGTGGAGAACTTGCCCTGTGTCCCAAACACTACCTTCACAACTTTGTTCAACCAGCTATTAATCACCTACTATAACTAGTTGGGTTACACCATCAAGAAGTCTCTTGACAACTGGGGCTCACCCAGGCCTTACATTCTCACATTGTCAATTTCTATAATGCAGCCTCCTCCTTTGTTCATGAAAACCACAAGGCCATTATTGATAACTGACGGTTGATTAATGAGGTCTGAGATCAAATTGTGGTGCTAGATATCGGGATCTCTGGCTATCTTAAGGATCAGCTGCATCAGAATGTACAACTTCTTGAGGCAACTTGGAATCAGCGCCTCCTCCAAGTTGAGGATCTGGTACAGGCCCTGCAACAACACTATTAGGAGCTAGCCTCTCATGACTACTCCTCCAGGAGTGAAGTTCCTGAAGGGCCTAGGGGGCCTGAAGGCCCTAAAGGGCGTGAAGTAACTGAAGGACCAGAGGGTCCCCATAGACCTCCAGGGCCCCCAGGTCCCTCAGCACCCACCCCTGATGGTCCTGAAGACCCTGGCGGAAGGATGTGATAACATCCTTGGCTGTCCTATGCAATCAAATTCGAAGTGTAGCTCAGGGATGCAAACTCTGAGTGGATGGATTCCACCTCGACCCTAGGGTCTCCATTGAGGCACTGTTAGATGAAATGGACAACCTCAGTGCCTTCACCAAGCATATTAATACTTGCATCTCTCAGTTTGAACAAATTTGTCAAGGGTTTAAAACCTGTTTGACCCTATGAGAGCCAGCTTCGCCTTCAGGGAGTCGACATCCAATCCATAAAGGAGCAGGTTGCAAATAAGGCTTTCTTTTCCTCTCTCAACCAAAATTGGGTTGATATCTAAGAAGACCTTGAGGGTCTACAGTGATGGCTAGACCAGCAGGCCCCCACAACTATGCGGAGACTGAGTTCTTGGAGCCAGCGCCCATCCCTGGTATCAACACCCTCTCCACTCCTCTTGTAACTAACTTTAAACCTAATTTTAAAGAAAGGTTCACCCCATCCAGGAAAGCATTGCCTCCTTCCTGTACGCATATGAGAGTTCCATGGAGGAGGCCACTGACTGGCAAAAGGTAAATTAAATTCACTCCTGCTTATATCACTGCCCAGTGAGATCCTGCCCCCCCATTTGAAGGAGTGCAACACCTGTGAACAGGTCCGGTAACCTTAATCCATGAGTTTGGCAGCAAAAAACCCTGGCAACCAAAAACAGGCGTTCATAGGTATCTGAATGAATAAAGGAGAAAGCCCCATGGAGTTTGCCAGCCATTTTTATGTCCAAGCACAACCCTTAGTCACTACAAATTGTATCACCCTGGATGATACTATTACCATTGTAATTTCAGCATTAGGATCCTACCCTGAGGTCCAAATGCATATGATTGGGCAGAAGAATAGTTTACCTGTATCCGAGAGATCAAGGAAGCACTTAATGAGATCCCTGAATCAACTCTACACTTTAAGGCTACATATGCAGGCATCACTAACCGTCCTAGAGTCTATGTGGTCAAAAACTAGAAGGATCCTCGACTTCAATGCTCTTACTGTATAAGTTTCAGACACAGTGCAAAGACCCGCTGTAAACGACTTTTCAAGAAGGCGGGAAAAGGGCTGTCAGCATGAAGGACGAGGCGCTCCATGCTGAAATCCCTAAGCAGCCTCAAGAATCCTCCATAACCTTGAATGAACCTGGAGCTATTGTACCTGAGAAGAAGTTTTTGGTATCCAATGATAATAAAGAAATTGATAATGCTTACTCTTCTTCCGATGACTCTCCCATATTCCTCACGCTACTGCCCCAGTTTGGAAGTCTGGCTACCTGGGTTACATCCTGAGTTCATAAAATTCTAGTCCTTGCCATAGTTGACAGTGGCTCCCCGTGAACGTCATATCATCCAAGTTAATGAAGGCGTCAAGATCGCTCTGGATTTGCCACACTATATGGAGTATGGCACAGCTGGCCCACAATGCACCCGATCTATAGGGGCTTATTCCTCACTACTGGTACAGTTTGGAAATCTTGCTGTAAACACCCCCACTGTCGCGCTAGATAACCCTAGCTATGACCTGCTCCTTGGGACTCAGTTCCTTCGAGACTATTCAGCAGTACTCCAGTATGATGGCGGCTTTCTATCCCTACTAGGGCATTGGGTTCCTCTGATCTTTGAAACCTCTCATGATTCCAAGACAGAGATCAAATGCCTAGCCTGTTTACTGGAGAGTGAAGGCCAAATCACTCAGCTCAAATATAAGATTAGGGGGCTCCTGAGTCCAATTGCACTTTCTGCTGTTGATGAGCAAGAGGGAATGACGATCTACTCACCCAGGGTATTACAATACCTCAGAAGTCCCAAGTCATTACTGACACCCAGGTCCAAGTCAACCTCCCCTCATGATGCCTATTGTAAATCTGAGGCCTAGACAACGAATCCACAAAAGAGGTGTTAACCTGCCCAGGGGTCCTAGATTCAGCCTATAACAAATATATCAGTGTTGTTGGCCAACCTTACGATAAACCCAAAATAGTAGGTCTGAACAGTTCTGCTGCATATTTCCACCTTCTACCGGTGGAGGCTATTGTTTATGTCCAAAGTTTTGGGGACTTATGGGATTTTATCTTGGAGATAAATCCATCAGTCAGCCTGGACAACACTGGTATCAGAAAGGACCTATCGGATGACCAACAATATAAGGTTCAGGACTTGTTATAGGAGTATTTGGACCATTTTTGACCTCGACCTACAACTTTGGAAGAACGAAAGGAGTCCTACATCATGTGGAAACTGGGGACGCACCTCCCTTATGGTCCCAACCTTACCAAAAAAGCAAGGTTAAAGAGGCCCAGGTGGCGGTGAAACTGAGACAACTACTCAATGCAGGACTCCTGGTACCCTCACACAGCCCATGAGCCTTGTCAAATTCCAAGGATTGCTCGCTTGGAAATTGTTATCCTGCACATCTATTCAGGCCAAAGTTCCGATGGTTGATCCTCTATAGCGCCTGTAGTTTATGGGATTTGGACCTTTTAACAACTCACTAGGCCTATTAAATTTGCATTGACTCTTCTGGCCGATTTTAGATGTAATTTTCACTTTGGGTTCAGGAACTTCCTCTGAGGCAGGCTTCATTACAAACTTAGAATTTGATCCTTCCAGTTTGTCAACACTTTCTCCAAAGAAAGGATTAAATGAGAAAGTTAGCAAAGTGATGAGATAAATATAACTTTATTATAACCACCCTATTAAATAATGGTCATTAGGCCAGGCGCCGGTATTTATACCTCTTGGGCATCGCTTGGCAACATTCCAGCACAAAGGTTCAACAGCTATTTCGCCACTCAGCTCAGCCTACAACTGAAACCTTTTCTTAGGTTCATTGGTGGCAAAATATTCTTGAACTTGGGAGGATTTCAGGTACAAAAATTGCGACAAAAGCATGCAAAATTGTCCTAAGATCATCAGGATTTCAGTTTCATCATACTGCTGATAAAACACATCTTCTGTGAAATTTTTTTCTAAATTGAAGTAAATGATGCGCCCCTAATTGGGACGTCAGCAGGCCTCTTCTTAAATAGCCTAGGTAACCCCTTTTGGCCAGTCCATGCAAGTGCTATCATGCTGATTATGCGGATCAACATACAAATTCTGCCCTTAAGGTAGGAAATTGATTACGTTTTTCATTTGTCTGAAGTCCACGGGATTTTCAGATATTAACTTTGGACATCCCCAAATTTTTTTGTATACAATTGAGTTGATTGTGTTTTGATAATCAGGACCATTTGCTAAGATTTGATGCATCAGAATCAGCCATAATATGCAAGTGTATTCAGGCTGAGCGCCTGATAAAATACTCAATTAGATTGTCATTGAGATAATTGGCCTGAATTGTATGATTGCAATAGGCGTTAGCTCAAGCGTTGAAAGGATAATTGGCCCGATCTGATGGT